>JASTWL010000292.1:0-239341 GCA_035220575.1 Temnothorax rugatulus | reverse complement strand
GCCATAAACGAGATTCATGCAAACAGGAAGGAAGCTATCCACTGCCGCCATTCCTAGATAGAAGTGGACTCGTCCACGACTGCCATTACGAAAGGAAATCACATTGAGCAGTTACGATAGTAATTGCTCATACATAAGAGACGAACAACACCGCACGAGGTAACATATAGATTTCTGTATTACAACCATAGATCCCCCGACTGAGTTACCCGACGACTGTAATATCATTACAGCCTTAATCGATCTTTGGTTGCAGAAATCTCGTGACAGAGACCATCATCTATTTAAACGGAATGCATTCCTAAATACATGGAGTAAAATATTTCTTGATTTTATTGGTTACTATTGAGACGTCTTAGATTTATTAAAGTCTTTTCCATACTATAGAGATTCAAGCCAAGATTAATAATATTGCGCACAATCATTCTTTTATTAATCACCGATTTAATGTTAAGCTTATGCGTAATTCATACGGGTCGATGTATGTAACATTTCGTTATAACATTACGTATTCTGTGATACTGGTTCACATGTATAAACATGCGACAATATGTTTAATGCATAACAATTACATTTTAATTTCAGAGTGATAACAGATGGATAAAACTAAGCCTTTCCGCTTTCAGTTTATACGTACTTTCTTAAAATAACATTATTTAATGGTCTATCATTCAAAGATATAACTTCTATTATATTAAACAGAATACCATAATAATAACTAACAATAAGTATTGTCAAGATAGTTACGCATTAATCCAACCTATAACTACTAATTGTTTGAGTTTTGCCCATTGTGTGTCAGATAAATCTTCGGACTTGATATGTGCAACGAAGTTAAGGATAATTATATATATTATGGGAAAAATATAAACAAATAACAAAGAAACAAATGTCAACATTAAAATAAAGAAAACTTGCTACCAAACCAATGGAATGGTTACCAGGGAGTTTAAAGTTTACCATGAAGCGTTCTTTTATACCATAGGTAAGCCAATTAATATAACGAGATTTTATACTTTTTCATACAAAGTAATTTCAGTGAAATTAATGTTTTTAAAAATATATTTATACCTTATACGTTATTTTCTGTGTCGAACAAGATTTATTTTGTTAGTTGTAATCCTAATACTTATATATGTTTCCAAAAACTGTTTAAAAATTAATAATTTAAAATTATCTAACATTTAAAGTTGCTAATAAAAATTAATTATTAGTCTTCTAGAAATATTATATGTACAAAATTAAAGAAAATTGAAAATGGTTGCGTTCAGCAGAGAAAGCTGCTTTGCAACTTTTGTAAAATTCATGAATTTAATTGGTATTTAAATATTTTTAGCTCCCGTAAAATTAAATACATACATCAATCAGATTCCTAAATTACAACAGTTGCAAAGCAGTTTTCTCTGCTGAACGCAGCCAGTAACTATACTAAACGGGCTACAAGCGGATTATCTTGCAAGTACAATAAAACTAAATAAAACAGTTTTTACTTTTTTAATTGATATATTGAGTTTTAATTTTTAATATAAATATAAAATAATAATATAATGTTGGGAATGGTTGGTTATAGGGCGAAACTATAATATTGCAGAGTACTTGTATAGAGTATTTATTTGGCACTGCCCGCGTTATGTATATAAAATAAGATGAACTGGATTGAACAGAACTAGCGTGCACACGCGGAAGCTACCGGAAGAAGGAAGGGACGAGAACATAGAGTTGTACATTATACAGATAGTAAACTCGAAAAAGAAACTAGCCTTCTCTCTAGCGTTACTAAACTATATCGATAGTAACTAGGACCTAATAGGCACGAGCACACGTAGATCTGACATTCTAACATATAAAATAATAACTATTTTTGATTGGCCGAAAAGATATTTTTAATGTTTTTTTTTTTTTTTTTTTTTTATTAAAATTCATTATAAAGAGTTATAAAAAAGAAATCTTTTCGTCATAAAAAAGATGACAAAAAGATTTCTTTTTTATAATGACTTCTTCAATAAGATTAAAGGTATCTTTCACACATCTTTTCGCTTGATCAAAAAGATAACTTAAGAAAGACATCTTTAATTTTTAGTGTTATGTGCTGTCTAGGTAGTTTTTCCAGTAGAAAACGCTATATGTATCTATCTGTTTGCGTCCTTCCATACCCCCACCTTCTAGTTAGTCTTTTCTTCGCTTTCCAGTAATTTACCTGAATCCTAGAGTTTGAACGTAACACTTCTCAAATCTATGTATTTCGTAGGAGTCTAGTATATAATATAGATATGGACTCATACAGAAGTAGTGTGGGCAGCTCACTAACCACGTGTTCCAACATTTCTTTTCTTTCATGAATTTTTCATTTCATACGGAAAAAATTAATCTGCCTTGCTGGTGAACAGTAAGTAGTATGAAAATCGATAGAAATTGGTTTTTCTGATTAACTTTTTGATTCAGTTCTGAGTTAAATTTCCGGTAGTTTTCTTTACTCATTGTGTGATTTTTTTGTTCGACTTAATTATTGTTAAATCACTGTATCGAACAATGAGATAGAAGATACATTAAATAAATTAAAAAATACATTTTAAACAATTTTAATCACTTAGAAGCTTAAGCGTAAGTGTAGCAAACGTAAGCAAATTAAATTGTGCAAATTTCTTTTTCTTTGGTGTTTGAGTACGCGTGTATGTTTTTCTACCACGTGGTGGAACACACTATATCGTGTATCGGAAAATGAGATAAAAGATACATTATTAAGTAAGATCAAAAATACATTTCGGAAAATCTTAAGCCCGTTCTATGATAGCCGTAAGAGTATGCGGTAAGACGTAAGCAGTAAAAATTGACCAACTACAACCGATTATTATTCTTGGATTGTAAAAATCTCATTAGTCTCAATATATAGCTTACTGCTTACGTCTTACATCTACTCTTACAGCTATTGTAGAATGGAATTTTATAGTCATTTAGAAATTAAGCGTAAGTGGAGCAAATGTGGACAATATAAATTTTGTAATTTTTCTGTTTTTTCTCTTGTGCTCGTGCACGTGTGTGCCACGTGGTGGAAGCGGGGAACACAGACTTTTGCATAACGTATAATACGTAAGCATAAGAAAACTGATTGGTCTATTTCCTTATGCACATGTGTATGGACCAATCAATTTTCTTATGCTTACGTATTATGCGTTGTGCAGAAGTGTGTGCTCTCCGCTTGAAGAACAATGATCTCGCGATATTTCAGGGCTGCGTTCCAGAACCATGCTCTTTAGCGTCGTTTACCTTTGTCACTCACAGAAAGTTGAACAAGAACAGAGCATGCTCTTATCGCTAAGAGCATGATTTTGGAACGCAGCCCAGATTAATAAAAAAGAAACATTCTTTTCTATTAAAAAAAATTTTTTAACTGTTATTTTGTTTAAAATAATTAATTATTTAATAATAATATACATAGACTATGTAATAATGTCAGTACTAACAATGTGAATTGAAGCAGGATAAACTTAGATTATATAATCTTTACGCTATAATTATCAATATATGATATTAACATACATTCTAGCATATACTCCAAAAGCAAGGATTACTATTCTCCATACTTTTTGTCGTTTTTTAGGGAGAAAATGACATCCCATTATCAACCTCTATATTGCGAGAGTTGTAGTCGATATCCCTATGTCGGCAGAGTATCCGTAGGAGAGGAGAGTATTGACTTCATCTATCAATTTGCGATGAAAAGATTTGTTCCCAAGGACCATCAGAATATTAGCATATATCACACTGCCCCTGACATAATTGGGCCCCCCAAATTTCAAAACTATGGAGAATTACTTCATTTACCATTTCTTTTAAAAAAAATGCTGGTATGTATATTTCCTGGTATTATACATTATTTTCCCATAAAATGTAATCGCAATTTCAACTTACAAGAGTTTATAGTATTTGACACTTTTTGACTTTTCATTACAGAAATATAATGATGAGGTCGATATCTCAATATCTCCATGGCAAAACGAAGAACCTCTAAATGGGGCTAATTTTATTTGGCGATGGAATGAGACATCGATCAAAAATAATTATATTGGTATGTAATATTCGAATCGATAAATAAAATATAATATTGTTAAAGAAGATACACTTTTGTTGAGAAGAGAGTATAATTATATTTTCTATTTTTAAGATATCGAGTATCATGAAGCTGTATATCCAGTCAGAGTCTCTATTTACGAAATATATAATCCTGGAAGCGTAATTCAAATTTCGGCTCAAGATTCCAATAATCACTGGATTCAGTTGTGGGATGAATCGTCTCAGATTGTACCCCCGAAATCAAGATTATTTTCTCCGCCGTTATCGCATCCGTGTAACTTTAAAACCAAAATGCTCAGACTAGTATTTAAAGACTGTTCACCTGTCTCTTACACAAAGCTAGATGCTGTGATGTTTATCGGTACATCAGAATTGATTCTTTCTAGAAATCCTAACGAGAGTTTAATTAATCTGTTAAGAAAAATCAACTGCATGTACTCTTCACACCATGACGACGTTCATAACTTAACAGCAGATTTAAAAAGTGCACACTTGGATATTGTTCATCTGCAACAGAATTTTCCCGAATATTGTGTTATTTGTAAAAGGTATTATTATCGCCAATGTTAGGTAATATATAAATCCTTTTTTCTGTTAATAATGAAAATTAATTTGTTTCGATAATATTTGCAGCGATATGAGAAAGGTTTCTAATAAGAGTAATTTGAAGCACAAAAAGGTATCTCAGGAAGTAATTCCTGGTTATGTGCAACCTAATGGACAGAAGAACTCGCGTCATATTTTATTGGAGAGTGATTTAAATTGGGCAAAGCGAATAAAACTCTCTTCAGATAAATCCAAGGAGCTTTGCAGTTTGTCTGCCCTTCCTGTAAAGTATTCCAAGAAATCTATTTCTTATCATAATAATAATAAAATCCAAATTAAGTGACCCAACTGGCCAGTTCACATTCATTATGACTCACAACGTTTACGCTGCGACTCTCATAATTTTTATAATTTTATTCTTTTGACGCACCTAACATGTAAGTTTTCATGATTTAACTCTGACATGTTTCCCCGCTTTTATATTCGACATATTCATATTGACATATTTGTTTTTAGCGTGACGTTCGCAAGATGTAGCTAGGACACAACGTCTGGCGACGCATGATGTATTGTTGCGTTTTTAATTATAATTATAAGATCTCACTTGAGAAGGACCAAATTATGGCCGAAACGTTGTGAGTCATAATAAATGTGAACTGGCCAGTTGGGTCGCTTAATTTGGATTTTATTATTATTTTTATCTACGTACTGGCGATTTTTATTTATTTATTCCATTCTTCTTATCACAATATTTATTTTAATGTCATCTCGAGTATTAAAGTTACATATTTTATCTTTGCAGAATGAAATACTACTAAAAATATTGAAAAATTTAGATCTGACGACGTTATGCCGCATGAGTTATGTAGATAAGCGCTTCAATAATTTAACATGGGACCCTTTACTCTATACACGTTTGAACATACGATGTGTAACTCGCAAGTATATTACGCGCAATGTATTTCGCTGCTTTACAGCTAGATGTAAATATTTGCAACAGTTAGATTTTACAGCAAGCAACTTTAATGTTAAGGATTTCGTAAAGTTTCTTGATAATTGCGGCATGCGTTTAACGCACTTAAGACTATGTCACTGCAAATCTGTGAACGGTCGTGCTTTACTTAAAATTTCAGAGACATGCAAAAATTTGAAAGGTATAAGCATATAGTATATGTATATAATTGTCAAGAATTTGGATAAATTGCATAACAACTAATACAAATTTTTCTTAGAATTGGATCTAAGTGGTTGTTATCGCATAGACTACGAAGAATTTTCGTGCCTCAAGAAGCTGAAAGGTTTGGAACATTTAAATGTTTGTGGTACATTTATGACACCTAAACTTCTTTGCAAAATACTGCGAAAGACTCAACGGATGCGTGAGTTACATTCCGAAATTGATATGAACACAGAAGCAGTTGTACTAGAGTTGGGAAATTCGTGTCGTGATTTAGAAGTAATAAAGTTTCTGCACGCACGTGATCTTACATCTCAGGCTATTAATGCTTTCGCTAACTGTAAGAAATTACGAAAAGTGTACCTTTATCAGTAAGTGTGTTTGCTACATTTTCTTTTAAAATACATATTATTGTATTTTTTATTGAAATTTGCTTCTCTTGCGAGCATCTTGAAAAAGTTACACGAATTTTCTCTTTGCAATTAAAGTACTGTACTAATTATATAATTTTTGTTACAGAGGCAAATATCCAGCTGATGAGAACTTATTTAGATTACTTTCCTCCTATCAACACTTACAAGAAGTATGCTTGTCTGATACTGTCCTCACTGATCAAAAGTTGGAATTACTAGCGCAGTGTAAAAACTTGAAAAAGTTATTTTTTCATATTGGGAAATTTCATACACCTGATAAGTATTCCGTTATTTTTGAACAATGTCCGAACCTGCAAGAGTTTTGTTTCATACACTGTGATATAAGCGATCAATTAGTTAATCAATGGAAAGAGAGATATCCGCATGTATCCGTCTATACATACGACCTCACACAGCACATGATATCATTCGTATATACTGAATTGCTACTCAATATACTATAGATATACAAAATATACTGGTAATATTTCTATAACGTATTTTGCAGTATATTATTTTACTGATATTTTAAGAATATTCGAAATTTATCAGTAATATTCGGTCTATTTATCGAATATTTTCAGGATATGCTAAATTGATGAAAATAGTATATTATTTTACTGATATTTTAACAATATTCGAAATTTATCAGTAATATTCGGTCTATTTATTGAATATTTTCAGGATATGATAAATTTTCAGGATAAATTGATCAGAATAGTATATTTTTTTATCGGATTTTTAGAAAGCATAATAAGAAAGAGATGAAGAGTAAAAGTGAGCTGAGGTTAAATATTATGCGACGTTGGTGCAAACTGGGCCTAAATTTCATTATTATTTTGTAATGGCGGAAGGTGTTAAGGATCGAACCATATTTAATTCTCGATGTAATTGGGCCGCGAGGCTGACTGCTATACGTGCCTGCTGTCAGTCTCGTGGCACTGATTCGATCCGCACGGGGTTGTCGATCACGCCGTCCCGCGTGGTCGATCATGGTCGATCATTAGAGTCCCTATAATAAGAGTCTGGACAGTCTTGTCAGACTTTTTATTGGCCCTTGAACTGCTTTGAAGCAAAATGGCAGAACCAATCGAGCATTCCATATCCCCACTTCGAGTACCATGTGCGTGTAGTAAGATTTGAATTTGGACTTGAATTTAGAAAATAAATGCTAATTTTGAGAGTAGAATTTGTGTTATTTATTACAAAATACTGACAATTTACTAATAACTTTACTCATATAGAAGGTTTCCAATTCTTCCGGCCTATTTTTGACACCCATAATGTCCTCCGTTCTTCATTGGATGGAAATCTTCTTAGCGAAAAACCTTTTTCACTGTTATTATTGCATCCAACCCTTATAGAAATTGAATACTGTAAGTGATTTTTTGGCTAGTAATTAATCACTTAAAAGCACTATTAAAAGCACTGTTAATAGTGCTTTTAATAGAGCTTTTAAATGATTAATAACTAGCCAAAAAATCACTTAGAGTATTAAATTTCTATAAGGGAACGACACAACAACCAGTCATATTTTCTGCGAAGTAATAACATTTAAATTATTAATAGATGTAATGATTGATGAGAAGGTTAGACTATCATTTTTGTTACTTCACAATGTCTGTATATCTGCCTTTATTTATTTTTAACTTAATAAATTTAAAACATAATCTATAGGCTCACCTGTTTATAGTAGATCAGTTTAAAAACGTCTTATATTTTCTGATATGCAACTGCAGTTCGACCGCGTGCATACATACAATGTATATATACATCGATAACTAGAGTTCCTAGAATAAGAGTCTGACTACCGCCATTTTGCTTCAAAACCAAAGACTGTCCAGGGGCCCAATTCTATACACGCTTACCGACAACTATCGGTTCGATAAGCGTCGTTGCGCAGGTTTTTCATATCGTATAAAAGCTGAATCGTTGAAAAGCAGAAACTTTCAGCTTTTTAAGGGGTTAGTACACTGTGACGGGCGTTTTTTCAGGGTCATTTTCAGGAATTAATTTCTAATAAAGTATTTATGATACACCAGTAATTTTTTTTTATTATTTTGTGTACACATTGAAGAACGTGTCCAATTTTTTTTGTGTCAAAAAATAAAAAACTCTTCGAGTAAAGTTACTTCGCGCATCCCTATAATTTTCAGACATGGTCGGATGGTGTACACGATTTTGTAAAAACCAGTCGTCTGAAACAAAAATAAAAAATATTCTCATTATCTATATTGTATTGGCTTTCGGCTGACGGAGGATTTTTTTTTTTTTCATTTTTGGCGACGAGAAAAAAATTCCTGAATTTTGACTGCAATTTTTGGGCCTAAATTACATGTTATTATTATTAATAATTATTGAACAAAACATAATATTGAAAAAATCGTCCGTCAGCCGAAAGACACTAGTCCTTAGAATAAGTGTACCAAATTTCAAGTCGATTCATCGATTAGAACTCGAGATATCATGTACACCGTTTTGAAAAACATAGTTTTGAGAAAAACGCGTTTAAAGTTTTGGTACTAGTTTTTTCAGTGAAAAAATGTATTTAAGCTTCTTACCCTTAATCTGCCATTCCTGCCTCATAAAGGAGACCTTCCTCTTCACAAAAATCTTCCTCAAGAGTCGATCTCATCGCTCTTCTTTCGATTCTTCCCTCTTTTGAAGCCTCGAATGATCGCGCGTCGGCAATTGAGATTCTGATGTCATCCATCTCTGTGCACAATGCAACGGCATTTGGTCCAATTATGATGTTCATAATATGCATCATTTTTAAAAGACTCTCGTAGCCTTCGTTAAAAATGCTCGCTGCCAAATATGATGCAATTACTACCGTTTTTGCACCGCTGAACACTCGCTTTGGAGCAAACGACCATATAAGAGCATTGAGACTTTCATTGTTGTTTTGCGTAAAGCCTCCTATGCACCGCTGTAGCAAATTTTCGCTGCTTAGCTCTTCGTAGATAGGAGTGATTGCACTCAACACGCAATCGCTGAGAGCCGGTTTATGCGAATACTCGGCCAGTTTGCCCTGAGCCTTTGCCTTCTGCCAGGTACACCAGCTGTCTTCCCCAGGCGGACAGCTATCGTGCTGTGGATTTGTATCGGTCGACGATTTATGTTTCAACGTAGCCCAGATTGCCGTCTTCATGTCTTCTACGGAATCTTTATTTCTTCGTATTGCGAGGCCGTAAAAGACACTCAGCTCATCAATGAGCTTTGCTGTGAGCTTGCCTTTACCACCGAGGCCTTTCGTTCCCTTTTTCAATTTCCGAAGTCGAGCTCCCATTCTTTTTTGTACGTGACCAACGCATTCTTTTTTCAATACAGTGCAATTTTCACCATAAGGTTGAGATTCGAAAATGCCTTTGAAAGTTTTACTATCGCCGTCACCAATATATGAAGAATATCTAATGTTGTGTAATTCTTCTGATCTTGAGAACATTTCGACAGCCGCGTCCACCTCCATTTTTCCGGCACTTCCAATGTGATTCGCACTGCATTCATTTGCATGGGATTCCATCCATTCCTCGTATTCCATGGTGTCCATTTTCGGCTTCCAGTACTCGCACTGTTTACAATATGAACATTTCACAAGGAGATCGAGTACTTTTCCCGTATAATGGCCGATCAACGTTGTCACTCCTTGCAATGACGAAAATCCTCGCTTTCTCCACGTTCCGTCGCCAGAAACTGTCAATCCTGTTGGTTCGGCTCCATTTTCGGCATTTTTCGTCAACTCTTTCTCTTCAGCAGCAGCTTTCGAAAACAGTGAATTGGCCACGGATTTCGACGCACAAAGCACATTACTAATCACGTCATAATAAACTTTTTTGTTGAACATTTTTGGGAGATCCATTAGACCGCAAAACTTTCGAATGCCATCGTAACCGACACCAAGGATTCTCATCGCGAAAATAATACGTCTGTTAATTTCATAAGCGTTTTTTATGAGCGGACAAGAGTTGATGTAGCGTGGTTCACAATTATTGCAATTGATGACTAACTTGAATCCAAGTCCACGAATACTTGATTCAGAAAAAGTCAGATTTCCGTCGCACTCTTTGCACTTCACCATTTCGCTCAGTGTTGAGAAGAAGGATAAGAACGTTATCAGACGATATCCGTGAGCAGCATTTACTGGCACTTCCACCGAGCCCCTTTTTAGTTTTTTCGCAGAAGCACTTGTTGATGCAGTTTCGCTCTCGAACGAATGTCGATTCGGTGGCGCCGGTCTTTTTTTATTTCGTGAGGGTCGTCCGGAACTTGTACGCGCACCCTTTCTGTCACACGATGTTCGCTTCATTTTGAAGGAAATCAGAAAACTTTCAACCGTCGACTGTAAGTTCAGCGGCACGAGAAACAGCGAACTGATCACAGCTGTTTTTGACCATAAAATTACGCAAGACTGGCATGCTTTCTGTCGAAAATGCTTCTAACTGAACATAAAATACTTCTAACGACACCTGTTGGTGTATTAGACAAGTTCAAAATTGAATGGCAAGCTATTATGCTGAACCCTCCGAGCATGTAACGATTTTTCGCAGGTACGCGTTTCGGAGCATTTCGGAGCGCTTCAGTAATAGCTCGAAATTTCAATGAAAACGACTTCGGGCGGGTATAAGACCTTTTGTCCCTTATTTTAGAGGGTTCAAAGGATTTTTTAAGCCAATAAAAAAAAATTCGATTTTTTGAAAATTTTACAGTGGTCTAACCCCTTAATGCAATTTTGTTCGTTATTCTATGATCATTTTTGAAAATTCTACGATGGTTTAAACAAATTGTTACATGCATTTTTTGCCTTTTTTCATAAAATCAGCCACAAGTAGGTTCCAAATTGTTTAAAAAAAAACGCCAGCAGGATATTACAGTATATACTTCATACTTTGACCCTACCAGAAGAAAAAAATTACAAAAATTTTTTACTTTAAAATCAAGCTATTGACATTTTCAGTAATTTTTAAAATTTTTGATGAAACGTTAAAATTAAAATCGTCATAACTTGGCGAAAAATTGCGCTAGAAAATTTTTTTAAAAAGCAATTGAAAGCTTGAAATGTTTACTTTTAGGTCCTATATCGCAATAATCCGCAATTTTTTTGAATTTTTATTTATTTATGTAAATATGCGAGTTGTCGCGAAAAATCCTGTTTAAGCAAAGGACTATATATTTACTTATGGTAGTTTTGTATAAAAACTTACGTTTCTCAGAGATAATGCACTGTTTTCCACACCACCTTGGAGGTACAGTGCTAAGCGCGTTTTTGTTTAACGTGGTGTCCCCATTAGGTCTAATTCACTGTTTTTTTGAGAGGAATAAAGCAAATCAATTTCTATGGCTTTCGCCAAGAAATCTGGAGATCCGTCTTCGTAGCTGATATAACATTTTTCGATTATATTAGGTGCTGCGTTAAGGCAAGTCTGGCCATGTCCACATACTGCTGAACATTTTAAATCCATTTTTCTGCAACCACAGTTGAATCCGCAATTTTTCGAGCAGTTGAAAAAAATGGAGTTTAACAGTGTCCAAAGCAGGTGATAGCAAAGATGGAATCGACTCCAAAAAATATCATTCCTGCTTATCTATCCCCAGTGTTTAGGATTGAGATCGTTCCCAAGCCATGTTTTCGCACTTGATAGTACACCCGATACAAATGCTGTTGAGCAGCACTAGATGTTGGTGGAAGAGTAGATAATTTCACTGCCTTAGTAAGCCGCGTTGATTTAGCAAAACAATAATACCTGAATATATCTATCGATTCCTCATTATGTGGAGCGCCATACATAGCCAAAAGAAAACGTACTCCATTAATAAAAATTAATTCTGACGAACATCCTTTTATTTTAAAAACTTCCGCAGAATTTCTCAAATCATCACGTTTTTCTAATAATTTTAAAGCTTTCGATTTACCTTTATTGAACAGAGCAGATGTCGTGTCGCAGCCAGTGATTGGATGCAAAAACAAAATATGGTCTTTACTATTTGTATATGGGCCAAAACTTTTCGAAGAATATATTTTTGTTTTGATGTTGGCTTTTTTCCTGGTTTAAGAAAATAAATTTCTTTATCAAAAGTAGTTCGTGCAATTAACAGTACTAACAGATCTACGTCTTCGCCAACAACAATGCTTGTATTTGTATGAGACTGTTCGAGTGCTGTTTCGATAATGACAACGTCAGCATCGTCTTGAGCTTGTTTCACGTTGATGTTAGCAGCTTCCAATTTTTGAGACAGCATGGAAATAAATCTACTTTTGTTGCTTTTATTTGAAAGAAATGTTTCTTGACTCATTGGAACATTCATTGATGCATCAAAGAGAACTTTCGTAGATGTAGAAAATTTGGCAGATCGACGACGTTGTTCCGTAGCTTTTATATTTTTACTATTATCATTGTAACCGTCGAATACAATAATTGTATTAAGTCCAAAATGTCTCTGTATATAATTAATATACGTCTCAAAAATTGAATTAAATGTAGCGTCTCGATTCCATATAACACGGTGTAACAGAAATCCTCCATCGATGATATATTTATCATTTGCAGAATTGAATTCAACAACTTTTGTTTCGAAGCAATCAAACAAAGATGATTTTTTAGTTTTACGCATCCCCATCTCATCAAAAAGTGCCAATGGGTATGGAGCTAATTCATATTGCAAGTATTCTTGTAGTTGGTCGTCAAATTTCTTTGTTATGCTAATTCGTTGAAATAGCAACAGTGGATCTATGGCTACTTTTGTGTCATGAACTTTCACAGAACTGGAGACTGTTAAAAGTGGAAGTACTCTGTTAGCGCGTTTCAGCTTGATGTTATCAAATTGCAGGCCAGTCATATTTCTCATGGAAATGAGACCTATTTCATAAGCGTTATAACAATTTATTTTATCATCACCGACAAGTCCACTTGCTATTGACATAATTTGATTGATGTTTGGAAAAGGATCGTGGGATGTAAACCATTGTATTAATTTTTTGTACGTCTTCATTGTCTCTTACAATGCGTGAATCTCTTGCATCGACATGTTGATCTGTTGTATCCAAGCTAACATTACAAAGTTTTTCTATTCCTTCGCACACACTATTCATCGCATGCATGCCATAAATCCATTTACTTATTACACTTTGTTGAGTACTCCTTCCTCGAGAAACACCTCCTTCAGTTTTCATTGATTTCATCAGCGATTGTTCGATGACCATATCACTCCAAGTTCCGCAACTTGATTTATTAGAACGTCGAATTGTGAAGAATCCCTTGGTAAACTTCTCAAAAACACTTTTTTCCATAACATTTTGTAATTTTAACATTTCCTGGAGGTACAAGTGAGCGGATTTGGCATAAAGAAAATGTCCCGAAGCATGAAAGTATGGAAGCATTTTTTTAATGGAATTCAAATGTGCTTGCCAATCTCCCATTCTTTCGGCTCTTAGAAATTCTTTTGCACTCGATATTATCCGAAAATATTGTACCCATAATCTTGCTGTGGAACCTCTTTCTTCATATTCACGTAACTTTTCATTAAATTTATCCAGTAATGATTGAACATCACAATCTGAATTTTCAATGTCCTCATATGATGTAATACTTTTCATCACATCTTCAATGGAGGTTCTGAGATTTTCACAAATGCTGTCATCTATAGCAATATTGTTTGATACTATCGTTGATAAAGCCAGATGAAGCAATGTATGAGCTCTGACAGCTCTTGCATAAGCGTGTCCATTTAGAATTTTTTCTACAGAATTTGGTGCATAAATAACGCAAAGTACTTCTTTGAGACCACTTCCTGCCATTATATAACCAATTGATCCTAAGTACGACATCAGCAAATGGAAACCTCCGAGTCTCACTACAATTTTTGATAATTCTGACGTATCTGGTGATGCTGCCACAATTTCTCGTGCTTTCATATATAAAGGTTGGTCAAAAGTAATAATACATGTATTATGGCCATACCGTTTTCCATTGTCAAGAGCACATTTCAAAGTTGTATAAATAGTGTTATAATCAGTTGCTGGCTGATGAATGAATGGTAAAAACAAGATTCGAGATGTAGAAAAATTCCGATTGTTTTTCGTTAAACATTCTATATATCCGTTCCAACCTGGTACTCCTGATATACAACTCCACTTTCCATACATCCATAATATATCAGTTTTACGGAGCATCGAGACTGTTGTTACATCATCGCAATCAATATTTTCAACTTTAATTTTGCTTAATCCTGATTCACCATAATTTTCATAGACTTGGATCGGCACGTGAGCTATTGCAGCGATGTCCTTTGCACTTGGCATGGTCGTCCATCTTGCTATCGGTTCCTCCGCTATAATCGCACTTGCTGGCGTTATCATTTCAATTATTCCCATAATATGAACTGAATTATGACCGTCAAGTGTATAAACGTTTATATCAGCATTATCAGCAGCAAACTGAAGAAGCGTTCCTGTTTGGGGTGGTAAAATATGAGGCTGGGGATGGTGCACTGTTGCAACCTCATGCATAACTGTTTCTTTATATGATGCACATACACCAAAACTTGATAAAATATCCAAAATACGTTTAGATCCAAATCTCCTGTGAAGGAATATCGACAGACCTAGTTGTAATCGAAATATAAATGATCTCGGACGGACTGCTGCCACAATAGCATGGCTTAAAGCGCTACATTTTAAATGTAATCGATCCGATTTCCCTCTTTTATTTTTCAATATGACTTCTTCCAGAAAATGAGTCAAAGTATTCGGAATGTCATTGTTGATGTCATTAAACATTTGATTAGTGGGAGGATAATAATCGTTATTCATGGGTACCGAACGAATATCCTCGCGAATAATACTTGCGGCTGCTTCTACAATTCTAAGACGTTCATCTTGTCCATTTGTTTTCCTATTTTCATACCATTCTTTGTGTAAAACGTCATGCTGCACGTCAGTAAAACATATTAAGGTAGAATTTTTACTTTTCGTTGTTATGACTATTTTCTTTTTATATCTCTGTAGCAGCTTTTTCTTTATAGTTTTTTCATCCGGGATGAAATCTTTACATACACCTTTCAGTTCTGTTAGTGTAAATTGACTGTCGTCATTATTTTCAATGTAGGAAAAAATGTCTTCCATTGCGAGTGTAACGTTATTATCTTCTGGACGACCAATCTTGCCTCCTGTAATAGGTTTGATAAAACGGAGATAACACTCGTAATGATATTTGGCCTGTTCTGCAACCAAGTCATGCTCGAGGATAATCCGCTTTTTAACGGTTTTTGCGACATTGTCACCACGCTTATCAGCTGCGGCAATTATGGAGTTCTTAAAAGAAAACGTCGAAACATGGTGAATTTTTCGACGACTTTCTTGAGTTTTTTTCTTCTCTTTTACCTCACACGCTTCCTCACCACAAAACATACATAGTTCTTTAAAATTGAAACTTGGTTCACTTAAACGCATTCTACTCCGTGGTGGACTACTCGTAGACGTGCTGGCACCTTCATCTCGCTCTCTTTTGAAGGCCAAAATGCTACTCCTTCGAGTATAGTTCTTACGGCACTGCACATGAATTTTTATCGAATTGACATTACGCAAATGTTCAATTTTCTCATCATTTCTTTCAACACTCGCGTCTCGTAAAGTTTTCAAACCACGCTCAACAACAACAGTTGTACCTTCCAACAGCGATTTGCTGCAAACGAAGCACAATTCTTCCATTTTTGTAGTTTTCGGAAAATGTCACGTCAAAAACTAAACATCACCGAATACTAACGTTGCTTACTTCAATTTGAAGCGGCTTATTAAGGCAGTGAAAATATTTACTCTTCCACCAACATCTAGTGCTGCTCAACCAGTTTTTTCTTCTGGTAGGGTCAAAGTATGAAGTATATACTGTAATATCCTGCTGGCGTTTTTTTTTTTTTTTTTTAACAATTTGGAACCTACTTGTGACTAATTTTATGAAAAAAGGCAAAAAATGCATGTAACAATTTGTTTAAACCATCGTAGAATTTTCAAAAATTATCATAGAATAACGAACAAAATTGCATTAAAAAGCTGAAAGTTTCTGCTTTTCAACGATTCTTTGATCATTTCTGTACGATGATTCGTTCAAAAGATATGACATTTTTTGTGCGCGCGTGCGACGCTTTAATTTATTTGACGTCTGTCAGCGCGCTCCGTAAATTTACCGCGCAGCGCATATCTTGCAAAATTTATTACGTGAAAAGTATTGCTTGTACAAAAAAACTTAAACAACATTTTTTGTAGAGAATTTTATAAGCTACAAATTTTGTAATAACTGTTTTTGCCGTAGGACTAATGAATAAAGAAATATTTGCTAAAAACTGTTTTTTCTCACCTTTGACCCTCTGTAAAATTTTTAGCAGGGGTCACATCGATGGGGACTTTTCACATATTGTTTTTAACGACGAAATAAAGGTCCATGCAAAAATTTAGCTATATGCGAATTATTCCGCAGATTTGACATTTTTTTGTTTAATTTCCCTGTACTAAAAACGAATTTCTACCGACGGACAACTGCGAGACAACTCTATCGGGGGCCCATTGCGCCGGGACGTTGCCGTCCGTCCTCCCACTAAAGCGTCGAATCGTTAATACATACGATAGGAATACGAGGCCGTGCGCCTGTTTTGCATTTTGTATTACGCTTTCCCCCTCTCTCTCCGCCCCGGTTCTTTTTGTTTCATAATTAACGCGGTCATCGCCGAAACCCAAGATAAGGGATGGTCTTCGTTAAGCCGGCGTTCCTCAGATTAATTTTCCGCCGGCGCGAATGACAGCGATTTAGCAAACGAGAGCGGCACGCACACGCAATACTGCGACATGACATTTCATTGGTTTATCGCGGAACGTTTAACAATGATTAGATAGCGCGTGGATTACTCTCACGCAATAGTTTCCTTGAAAATTGCAGTTACATTTATGCATACTTATCGCCGGCTAATTTACATTCGTTTGTTAATTGAATAAATGACTACCATTAAGCTATACTTGGATTAATAATAGCGTGCTCTCGCTCGCGAAGTCCGATGCGGCTCTCGGCAGCGCGGCGGTGGCGGCGACGACGACGACCGCGCGGCCGTTTCGACGAGACGAACGAAGCCCGGTGGAAAAAAAAATAGAAAAAAATGTATCGCCGCGGAAAAACTATCGGAACGTCGGCGCGGTCGGCCGATCGCGAATGAATTTTGCGGTTTCCTTGCACGTCCGTGCGTGTGGACGTGCACGCGTGTACACGCGCGTCCGACGGACGGGTGTCAAAACGCGAGCGTGTTAAATGCGTGCGATGACCTATCGTCGCGCGTCAAACTGCCGCGCCGCGTCGCCGAAAACCGCTGTCTTTTTCACGCGTTACAGGCATTCGACCGCTAATGCCGATGATACCGAACTAATTATTACGCCCGAAGGGGTCACGATTATGCGAGCTTGTGCTGTGTTGCCTGTTACAAGTGTTGAGAAAAATTAGAGATCACTGACTATACTGAAAAACAAGTTACTTTCGAGTGTGTTATTTAAAAATATAATACTAACATCACATTTCATTATATCGTTATTTTATTCGTGAAACTTGCGCAATTACACTGTCCAACTTGAATGGTATTTGAACAACTCTGTTCACGTCTTGCTTCATTATACTCCAGTTCATTGCAACAACGTACTCCGTGTCGCAGCGAAGAATGCGTCGGTGTTAGGTACAGGAACCGCAGACCTCAACATCGACGTTTTTCATGGCGTCGCCGCGGGTAATTTGCGCAAGCATGCGTCCGCATGCGTTCGCGTGCGTGTTCGGTCAGCGTGTATCGTGCCAGGTTTGCCGGGAATCTCGCTTTTAGCGAATAAAGAGGTATTTTTTAGTTCCGATTTTATAAATTCCGATTATATGATACATATATATTTTATAAAATGTAGAAATATATATATGTGATTTATGTAATATGAAACATATATATGAAACATATAGATTTATGTGATATTAAATATATGTGCAATGTAAAATGAGACATTTTTATATCAAAAAGTAGATACTTTATATAAAAATGAATAAAAAGTGTGAAATAACATTTTTGTCTAAAGCTTTGTTTATATATGAATTAAATAATTTCACATTTTTATTTATTTTTTACATAAAATACCTACTTCTTTTTTACCTTACACCTATATATTCCAATTATATATAAATTAATAATATGCTCAAAATATTTTATAAGTATACTGATAATATACCAGGAGATATTCTATAGTAGATACTGGTAATGTAATCAAAATATTTTTTTAATATAGGGGAGACCGGGGCTAAACCGCCAACGGGGTTGAACCGCCAAATCAAATATCTCGGAACCTGTATATTGTGCGAACTCGCTATTAACATTGTAAACGCTGCTTATGGTACCCATGTGACCAACGGAGTTTCGGCAGGTTACCTGCCGTGTTATGATTTTTACGAGGGCAAACGTGTTTTCGGAAGGTGAAAGTGAAATTTTCTGCGCGTGGAAATTTTGTAATATCTTGAATATTATTGTATCACCGAATCTCAAAGTAAGTGATTATAAAGAGTAATGCATGCTGAACACGAATCCAGTGTAATTTTTTCATTATCGTTGATGTCTAATATTTCGTGGGCGATCAAACCTGAAACTTATGTTTGGGGCTTATCCGCCAGTAAGCACCCGGGGCTGGTCCGCCAGTCTCGTCACTGTGGCGTGCCGGGCGCACGACTTCAGCTCACGGCGATTTCAGGTTAGGTTTCCCTCGAGCGTGATTCTGTCTTCCCTTGCACGTGCGTCAGTTTGTATAGGAGGAAAATGGTACGCACGTTTCGTCGCAAAACGACTCCCGTCGACAAGGAGCAACTCAAGAAGGCAGTTCTTGCGGTGAGAAAAGATAAAATGAGTGCTTTACGCAGCCGCAAAACAATTCGATGTCCGGAGAACCACGTTGAACGACTTGAAAAAAATGCCACACAAACAGAACCGCAGCCTTCGACGAGCAGTGGGCGTAAATCGAAATCAAGGAAGCAGCAGCGGTCCGATTCTGACGAAGACTTGAATAATACGTGCTGCGTGTGCTCAGAGAAGTTGACAATAAACAGAGCATATGGGAAACAGTGCATTGCGTGCGAGCGTAGACACAACACATGCGTGCGCTTGTCAGGATCTGTATTCACGTGCCTAAATTGTTTTATGGAATAAGTAAAAAAAATGTTTCGCATAAAAGTTTTTAATAAATTTTTATATTTTTCTCTTAAAAAACAATTATTAAAATGTATCCTATCATTTTTCAGGATTAGATGTACGTATATGTATTGAAAATGCAGTGTGGCGGATTAGCCCCGGGAGGGTGGCTGTTCAACCCCGGCATTTTTGAGATTTCAATTTTTCCACCGTTGTCGTTTTTGCTCTATACCGGTTAAACAAAGCAACATAGATAAAAATTTCCTATATAAATTTTGTAGCTAAAGGTTCACTCTTTACAGTGGTATACCACATTTAACTAAAATTATTTATTTTGTTGTTAAAAATCGGCACCGAAAAAAAACTGGCGGTTTAGCCCCGGTCTCCCCTATTTTTTTAATATACTCACAATATACAAAAAAATATTCTCAGTATATACTGAGTAGGCGTTTAGGGCAGACATTAGAACATCCTCAGTACATTCTCAAAATATCATAGACGTATTTCGAATATCAACAGGATATACACAATCTACGTTTGTGATATACTGAATACATTCTCAGAATCTACCTGTGCTGTGTGTGACGTAGACTAACACTGGTTTACAGCCAAAATGTACATTCAATGCCACTATTTTTTTCCTATGTATTTTGGCCCGCTAAACTCGAAAATCACATATAAAAATTTTTTATGGATTGGTTTTCGAGATATGAATTTTTGGATTTTTTTGGAGCAATTGCTCATAACTCCGGTATTTATCCATAGATTTTCTTCATCAATAGCTTATTTTCTTCGTAAAAGTACGACCTATACGTAAACAATAAGAAACTGGACATAATTTGACGTTTTCTATTTTTGCATGGCGATAGAGTGAATTTTCTATTTTTAAAATAGAAAATTTTTTAAATAGAAAATTTTTAAAATAGAAAATTTTTAAAATAAAAAATTCACTCTATTTGCTGTAAATTTGCTGACATCGAAATAGAACACGTTATAAATACAACTACATGACTGCTTATACATGCAATCAGTTGACGCAATTTCAAGAGCAAACGGTCCGCAATATTGGTACGTTATGTTGTCTGCAACATGTCAGCAACATGACAGCAATGAATGATTCATCGTTTCATCTTGAGCATCATGATGCAAACGTTGCCACAACACATATATAATGATTTCCATTCGTTATTGTGTATATGTCATCAAGCTATGAAGTTTTTTAATTGTATCTCGTTGCTAACAAAGTGTTGACAATATGAAATTGTCACAAATCCCTCACAAATTGATGCTGTCATGTTGCAATCAATTTGCTGTTAATAGAAATATAATTCATATGAATTCAACCCGACAAGCATAATATGCTGTCTCACCTTGTCCCGAGTTTATCAAAATTAGTTACATTAACGACAAGCTGCTTGTTGGCAACATGGCAGCAAACTCACAGCATTTGGCTATCTGGGTATATACATTAGTAACATCGTCAGTAAATTCTTGATCTTTTTCCACAACCGTATGTCTCTTTCAAGAATTCGTTTAGAAATAGATCTCCTCTGATACTTTTTCTAGCCACAGTTACTAAAATAAAACAGTTTCTAAAACAGCTTTCTGTGAAGTTTGTTGTAAAAATTTATTTTTATACTGTTCTGAAACTAAACTCATAAAAGCTACTATGAATATTGGCAGAATTTGTCTGCCATTTCCTCTTAAAAATTACACTACAATTTTTGTACATTTAATTTTTAAATACTCCTTGTGATCGTCGCAAAGCATATAGTGTGATTATATAATTTATCTGTATTTTCGAAAATTGGTTTTACTATTATTTGTTCCCCTTGATATCCTACAACTTTTGTCTAAAATGTTTTTCATATATTCCATATTTTTCGAGATATTTGTCTAAGACATTTAAAATGCCACACTCTGTATATTAATTATATTCAACATTATATGCCATTCACATACTGTACATTCGTCCTACAAGAGATTTACGAAGAAATCGACGTGCCGTTTTACTTGGTCGAGCCAGAGACACGAGTATGACACGGCGCCGACGCCTGTCATTAAAAATATATAAAAAATAGAATTTATTGTTCTTTCATAAAATAAAGAATATGTAGGGGAGACCGGTGCAAAGTCGGCCCTTTTTTTCGGTGCCGATTTTTAACAACAAAATAAATCATTTTAGTGAAATATAGTATATCATTGTAAAAAGTGAACCCTTGGCTACAAAATTTATATAAGCATTTTTGGTCTACGTCGCTTTGTTCAACCGGTATAGAGTAAAAACGACAAAGGTGCAAAAATCGAAAAGTCAAAATTCCCGGGGCGGAGTCGTGTCTTCATTCTCGGACTGGATTTTAAATAGAGATACATAATTTTGATCATGAAAAATAATAGAATACACTTTATTCATTGTTTTTTAGTAGAAAAATGGAAAGCAGAAAATAATTTCAAGAAAATCAATTTTCTTTTTCGCTAACAGTTAAAGCATGTAAAAACAGAGTCTGACGAGCGCACGCACTCGTTGTGTGTCTTACGCCTGCACGAAATGCACTGTTTTTCATCGGCTCTGTTTTCTATTAAAAATAATAAAAATAATATTATTATATATAAAAGAAATGTACTTTTTGGTGAAAAAAATTATTAAACATTTTAATTGCTTATAACAATTGGTTTTTGCAACTTCTTGTAATTTAAAATATTTTTATAAAAAGATGGTCTCCTTAGCTTTAAAATGTCTTTTCGAAGATTTTTCTACGACAAGTACGAAAGATATTAAATTTTAAACTAAACGTCTTCTTTTTTCGAAAATTGTATTGTTTATAATTTCTGCAAAAAATATATATATTTCGAAGGAACAAAAAATATATATCTTCTTATTTTATGTATATTTCGTATAAAAAGTTTCGACTAATTTTAAATACAAGATTATTATGTGTCGTCCGGTTTGACGTGGAATTGCCCATGTACATAACATTTTATTATAAAAGTACAATTTGTTAATAAAAAAGTTAAGAAGTTAATTTTAGTGAAAATTAATGTTTTTAAAAAGAGATACCTTATACATTATTCTCTGTAGAACAAAATTTTTTATTTTTTTAATAATAAAAATTAATTTGTTTCAATGTTATTTTCAGCAATATAAGAAAGAAGACTTCTTATAAGAGTAATTTGAAGCACAAAAAAGTATCTCGGGAGGTAATCCCTGGTTATGTGCAATCTAACGAAGAGAAAAACTCGCGTCATATTTTCTTAAAAAGTCATTCGAATTGTGTAAAGAGTATGAAACTTTCTTCGGATGAATCCAAGGAGCTACCACGCAGTTTGACTCAATTTCCTGTAAAGTATCCTAAGAAGTCTGTTTCCCATCATAATATTTATTGCAATATCATTTCGTACTTCGAGTATTAAAGTATTTATTTTATATATATATTATATATTTATTATACTTTATCTTTACAGGATGAAATACTACTAAAAATATTTAAATATTTAGATTTGATAACGTTATGCCGCCTGAATAAAGTAAATATATATAGCTATCGCAATTGAGATTGATAAAACACGTTCAGAGGAAATTCTTTAACAGAGAATGGCAGGGACATATCTAAGAACGGTCAGGTCGAGTCAAACAGCGTGTTAGCCAGTTTAAAGGTCCATTCGTAGACCAAGACGGAGTCCTCAGGGCGGGCGGCAGATTGCAAAAATCATTATTGACTTATGCGAAGAAGCACCCTATTTTGCTGCCTGCTAAATGTCGATTCACGATTTATTTATTTGAAAGAGAACATCTTCGCATGCTCTATGCGGGCCCACAGGCTTTACTTTTTTCAATTCGAGAAAGGTATTGACCTTTAAATGATCGCAATATCGCTCGAAAGGTAGTTCGTGAATGTATCACCTGTTTCAAAAACAATCCTAAACCATTGACACAAATTATGGGATCGTTGCCTTTCAAGAGATTGAGATGCCAACGAGTGTTTTCTGTCATTGATTACGCCGGGCCGATTAATACAAAAATAAGTAGAGGCAGAGGACGAAAGACCGATAAATCTTACATCGCACTATTTATATGCTTCTTAATGAAGGCTATTCATTTAGAGGCGGTTAGTCAGCTATCAGCGGGCGCCTTCTTGGCTGCGTTGCGTCGGTTTGCGGATAAACGTGGATGCCCGAAAAAAATTTATAGCGATAACACGACTAACTTCGTAGGCGCAAAGCGAGAACTCGCGGAATTGTATAAGGCGATACAAACCACATTTAGTGAATCTATCGACGAATACTGCGCGTCAAATAACATTCAATGGAGTTTTATTCCACCTCATACTCCCCATAATGAGCGGTCTTTGGGAAGTAGGTATAAAGTCTTGTAAGTATCACCTAAAGCGAATAATTGGTGAAACGATACTCACGTTTGAGGAACTTAACACGGTTCTGATTCAGATTGAAGCATGCCTAAATTCGAGACCGTTGTGTCAGTTGCCATCGGGTCCAAATGAATTGCAACCGTTAACGCCTGCACATTTTTTAATAGGAAAGCTTACAAATTTATCGGATGTCGATTTTACCGAAAGTTTTATTAATAAACTAAAGCCGATGACAGCTACTTCAACGTTTGACATACCATTTTTTGAAAACGATGGGGAGTGCTGAATATCTCACATCACTTCAAGGAAAATGTAAATGAGCACTTCAAAGGAAAAACTTAAATGTCAACGATATAGTTCTGATTTGTAACGAAAATGCGCCCCCATTACAATGGAGATCGGAGAATGGGCAAGGTCATTGAACTGCATCCAGGCGTAGATAATATGGTGCGCGTTGTAACACTAAAAAACACAAAATACTGTAATTTAAGCGACCGATCACGAAATTATGTAAATTACCCTGCAGATGACAAAACCGAAAATTAATCTGCGATTAATTGGTGGGCGGGATGTTGGCGAGAATATCGTTCGATTTATTTGTGTATAAGCCTGCCGGTAGACAAGTATATTTACTTCTATGACCTATCGAATTTGAATTGTATCGATGGAACGAATATGTACTTCAGACAGTCGTCAGTCTCCGACGTGACAAGACGGCCGAAATTCGAGAGCGTATCTTGTAGCACATCAGAATTAAATTATTTGAGTACATTTGAAACGAGTTCTTACATCAATTCCGTACACTATTTTTCTCTCCGACATTTATAGTTTTAATCCAGTTTTCATACATATTCCAAACATGAGAGTTGCGAATTTTTAAGCATTTATTTAAAAATTTACCTAAAAAGTTTCATTGCTACACATAGTTTTACAAAATGTGCGAATAATATATAATCAACACACACGCACACAGAGAGGAAGGGGAAGTTCTTACTCTTTTATTTTTATAAATACTGCTAGAGAAGAGAGATTATATATAAGTTGTATACACTTTTATAAATGTTTTTATATTGTTCGTGGTATTTTTTACCAATCTATAATCTTGCTATTGTAAATGGAAATATTATAGAAAGAATTAGTGATTCTTTTAAACATATCGCACCCCGAGAAAAATACTCTGTCGTAACTCAAAAATCACGATTTTCAGGAGAAAAAAACAAATTTAATTCAATTTTTTTAATTGTGAGATAACTAACGCAAAATTATGATATTTTGTTATAATAAAACTTATACTGTATACTAGAAACATGAAATTCAGGGAGTATATTCCTTCCATGACGTAAGCATCCACTAAGAAGGGCTTTTTAGAAAATCGACCCCAAAGGGGATCAAAAAGGGTAAAATGTATTTTCACGGATTCCTCAATATCTCTTAAGCCCGATGAGATATCGACTTGGTTTTTTATTTAAAGTTATAGTTATACATACCGTAGCGATCGAAGCACGGGTATCAAGCTAGTATACCTATATATTGTTTATATATATTGTATATAAAATATGAATTATATTTTATACCACCAGTAAAATTGATTGGATTTCACATTTTCTTGTCATATCGGATTATTACAGTTTATAATTGTTTAGCTCTGACACACCAATTCTTTTCAATCAACCTCGATTAATCGAGAAATAAATACAATAGAATAAAATAAATTGTAGTTGATCTATTTTTCAAGCGATTAAACTGATCTATTGAAAATCCCTTGAAAATTTTATACTATTATATAATAACTTTTAATAAGATATTATTTATAAAATATCATATAACTTTTAAAATATTTCATTGAATTACTATTGTTGTATAGTATGGCCACATTCCTTGTATTGCAAGAAACTTGATACGTTACACTCATACAGTATTCATTGCTCCCTTTAAAAATTTTTTTAAATTTATATATTCATAAAAATGAATATATTTATTTATATAGTTGCAAGTTACTTATTAATTTTTTATAAATTTTGATTATAGACAAAGAACAAAAAGATATAGGAAATATATATATATATATATATATATATATATAAATTGTATGATTATTTTTGTACAAATTAAGTTTATTGTATTCGCAAACTTTTACATCGCATCTAGCAGCATTCAGTAGTAATATGGTAATTTAAAAAAAAATGATACGAGTAAGATATTTTTTCATTTTTATATATTTTGCAATTTCAGTTAAATGACATTTCCGTATCCCTACATTACATTTCTAGCGTTTTTATTCTGTGACAAATTTATTTCGCAAGTTTCGATGGAGAGTTATTTTTTTCATGACAGCTATTTTTCACATTAACTTTTATTCATGACAGCTTTTTTGACGACAGGCTTTTATTACAACTTTTATTCACGACAACTTTTATCCGCGACAGCTTTTATTCAAGATAGGCTTCTTTTTCACGATAGCTTTTATTCATGCCAACTTTTTTTTCACGATTTTCTTTAACAGTTTTTTTTTAGCAACAGCTTTCTTCAGCGACAGTTTTTTTTAGCGACAGCTCTTTTCACGATAATTTTATTCGCGACAGTTTTTATTCGCGACAGTTTTTATTCGCGATAGCTTTTTTTAGCGACAGCTTTTTTTAGCGACTTTTTTAGCGACAGCTTTCTTTAACGAGTTTTTTTCACGATAGCTTTATTCGCAACAGCTTTTATTCGCGACAGGTTTTTTTTAGCGGCAGCTTTTTTTAGCGACAGCTTTCTTTAACGATAGCTTTATTCGTGACAGCTTTTATTCGCGACAGCTTTTATTTGCGACAGCTTTTATTCGCGACAGCTTTTATTCGCGACAGCTTTTTTCACGATAGCTTTATTCGCAACAGCTTTTTTCGCGATAGCTTTCTTTAATGACAGCTTTTTTCACGATAGCTTTATTCGCGACAGCTTTTATTTGTGACAGCTTTTATTCGCGACAGCTTTAATTCGCGACAGCTTTTTTCACGATAGCTTTATTCGCGACAGCTTTTATTCGAGACAGCTTTTTTTCACGATAGCTTTGTTTAACGACAGCTTTATTCGCGACAGCTTTTTTTCACGATAGCTTTGTTTAACGACAGCTTTATTCGCGACAGCTTTTTTTCACGATAGCTTTATTCGCGACAGCTTTATTCGCGACAGCTTTTTTCACGATAGCTTTATTCGCGACAGCTTTTTTCACGACAGCTTTATTCGCGACAGCTTTTATTCGCGATAGCTTTATTCGCGACAGCTTTTATTCGCGACAGCTTTTTTTCACGACAGCTTTTTTTCACGATAGCTTTATTCGCGACAGCTTTTATTCGCGACAGCTTTTTTTCACGATAGCTTTATTCGCGACAGCTTTTATTCGCGACAGCTTTTTTTCACGATAGCTTTATTCGCGACAGCTTTTATTCGCGACAGCTTTTTTCACGATAGCTTTATTCGCGACAGCTTTTTTCACGATAGCTTTATCCGCGACAGCTTTTATTCGCGACAGCTTTTATTAGCGACAGCTTTTTTTCACGATAGCTTTATTCGCGACAGCTTTTTTCCCCTACGGGTTGTGTACATGTGTATGTGTGTAGGTATGACTGTGTGTTTATGTCCGCGGTGTCTTGAACTCGGGATGCCGTAGGTACGTTAGGCCCAAGGAACTGCGCGGATCACTTCCCCCTGCGGCCGCTTTTATTCACGACAGATTTCTTTTTCACGATAACTTTTTTGACGACAATTTTATCACAACTTTTATTCACGACAGGTTTCTTTTTTACGACTTTTATCCACAACTTTTTCACAACTTTATTCAGGACAGCTTTTATTCGCGACAGCTTTTATCCACTTTTTTCACGATAGCTTTTTTCAAGTTTCAACTAATTTTATTTTTTCTACATCTTTTTGTTGCAGGTTCAAGTTTGAGTAGTAAATTATTTTCCTACATATCTTCTTTTTTTATAAGTTTCAATAGCTAATTTTTTAATTTGTAAAAAATAACTCTTGAAAAAAATTACTCTCCTACATCTCTTTTTTCTTAAAAAATTCGGCAGTTTTTTATTTTTATATCTTCCTTTTTTATAAATCCCGGCAATTAATTTATTGTTCACATAGCTCCTTTCTCTTGCATATTTTAGTAGCTAATTTTCTTGCAAATTTCCGTAGCTGATTTTTTTCTTCGCGATATTTTTCTCTTGTTTGTAAATTTCGGCAAATCATTTAATTTTACTTGTAAATTTCAACATTTTTCTTAAGGCGTCTTCCATTGGAAAAAACTCACTGGCACTCACAATCAGTGTCTCAGTTTTCGAGTTTTTCAGAAACATGCTCATTAATTCTACCAATGAAACGCTTCAAGCACCCAGTGCTGCTAATGCCCGTGAGTTTTTCTCAATAGAAAACGCTATAAATTTTTTAATAACTTTCAGTTTTAGGTTAATTAAGACTGATTTTTGACAATAAGTTCCTATTTTTAATTATGCAGCCTTCTAATTCTGATAAGAGTTGTCTATTTTTCGCACTACATTTTATTACAATCTCTTCCATATCTGGATAATTTCAATACGAGTTATTTTAATAACTCATATCTTCTTATCGCATCTCAATTTTATATTTTAAAAATTTTGATCAAGTTTGACAACTCTTTATTTACTCCTTACAAAGGTCTGATGTTTTCTTTTTTCAAATCTTAGCCTTGCTCAAACAATTCGGTCCGCTTGCGTGCTGGCAGTAGGTTTGGGAAGACTCTCCAAGGAAATGCTTATGGAAAAATGGTATCCTCTGAGAAACCTAGCTTCCGTCACAGATTCTTATTCGTAGATCCATTTTTCAGACGCGTGCGTCCAGTCGATCACTTCCTTCTCGCCAAACCACAGGCTAATCTCCTTTTTAGCTGACTCAACAGAATCAGAGCCGTGGATAATATTGCGTCCGACTTGTATGCAAAAATCACCACGAATTGTGCCTGGTGCAGAATCCTTAGGATTTGTCTCGCCCAACATCACGCGGCCGGTCTTAACGGCATTCAAGCCTTCCCAGACCTGAAACAGCAATTTCATAAATATATTGATATATATTACTACAGTTCAGTTAATTGATATTATTGATGCGGCTTAAAATTTATTATTGTATCAACAATATTTAATTATAATCATTTTTGTAAGAAATTCACCATTGGTACAACCGCTCCAGAGCTCATATATTTGACCAAACCTGGGAAGAAGGGTCTAGATGCCAGATCAGCGTAGTGCTTCTTCAAGAGCTCTTCACTAGGCTATAACAAAAATATGGTACATAAATTGGAGAAATATAGATTCATGTTTCCATATTGTATTCTCAATCAGTTACAAGCTTCAGTAATAATCATAGATTTTATGAGAAATGAAATTAGTCACTTTAATACCGAATCCAAAATAGTCAATATATCTCGAAGAGACAAAATCTCGAAAAGCCACGTGGCGTATTTGCGAGTTTTTTTTTTATCAATCTCCATGAAGTTGGGACGCGGGTATACTTAATGTAATTACGCGCGAGCTACCACTTACCCACAGCATCTTCATAGCCACAAGTTTGAAACCCTTCTCTTCGAACCGTTGAATAATCTTGCCGACCAAACCGCGCTGCACACCGTCCGGCTTAATCATGATGAAAGTACGCTCCTTGTTCTCCGCCATAATTAATTTGCAGATAATCTGTAGTAGAGTCGAGACGGAACACAAGACCATGCGGTGCCAACGAGCCGCAAAAAAGTAAGGACGAGAATGGACGAAAAGACGCGAGCGAGACGCGATCACGCGAGCCGTGGCAATCTCTTCACGAAGGTGGGGGAGCGCCGGGAGCGGGAGGCGCGGGAGCGTGTCGTGACTCGTGACGTCGCAATACTCGCAATGTGCCGGTTTCCGGTTAAAGCCGGTCGATGCCGGTTGATGTCGATTGATGGCAGTTGATAATTGTTAACGATTGTTTACCGGCGATTTGTCGGTGGTTGATCGAATTTTAAGATTTGCCGAAACCACAGTTTTCTGAATAGAATACCTCTTTGACTATAAAAGTATGGACTGCCAATATCCCATTCCTCCTATTCATCACTGTGCTGAAAAATATATCACATGTATCATCGGACATCTTCGATTTTCGATACCTTTCGAGATTTAAACCTCGCCCCATCGACCAAAGAGCGGGAAATATAAACATATTTTAAGATGTACCAATTATAATGAAATATATTTTGCATTCTGTGTATAATAATATGTAATATAAATAAAAATTGTAGTTGTTGATTTTATTAGTTTGAGGTAATAAATTATAAAATAATTATAATAATGTATACGTAAAAAGAAGAATTTGAAATCAATAAATGAAACTTATTAAAAATATATAAGAAGAAAAAACTTGTGTATATATATATATATATATATATATATATATATATTGAAACGTACATTAAATCGGAATATATAAATAAAATTTACATAATATGATATATAATAATGAAATATAATAATATATACATGTAAATATAATATATAAATATAATTCGAACATATAACAATGAACTTTTTTATAAATTTAATCAACGCAAACATATAATAATAAAGATGAAAGTAAATAAAATATGCAGAGTAATGTTTAAAAATTATTTCCATATGAACAAAACTGATTACTGACCCTTAAAAAGAATCATTTTTGTTAAATCATACCTAATAAATGTGTTGTGCATTGAAAAGTAATGTGTTTATCGTAATATAAAAGTATAAATAAAAAAAGAAACTCGTACTACTCTACGGGCTTGGCTGCGATTAGAATTACCATTGGTCAATCCGCAAACATCAACTGATGTTGACCAATTAGCCGGCAAGCTGCTTTACTCTGATTGGTCAATCTGCAAACATCAACTGGTAATCCCAATCGCAACCGGCCCGGCAACGGGAGCGTTTTGCTGGGTCTACAATGCGAGTTGTAAGTCGTAGATTGTGGAAAATTGACCAATCACAGTGGAATTTGAGGAGAATAATCGACTGTGATTGGTCAATTTCTTGCAACTCGTGACTTGAGACTCGCATTGTAGACCCCGTATTTGACCACGTTGCGATTGACCACTCACAGCCTCCGGTGCCTGGAGTTTTTCCACTGAACCAGCCAATCAGACATCTTTATTTTAAATCAGCCAATTGACGATGTGGTCCCGCTCGAGACCCTCTAATAAGAGACAGGACATAAAAGACACTTTTGATTGGTCCTGCATTTTTTGTCTATACATTACGGATTACGGCTGATTACGGCCTTTACATTCCTTCTAGTTATCTTCTCTTTTTATGGTCAATGGAGAGTGGTCCATGCGATCCATGCGATTTTTGTGTTCTTATGGTAACTTACTTTTGAATTGAACGAGCGAGTTATATTTTGATAAACGCGTAATTATATATTTCGTTATATAAATATAAATCATGGCTACTTCGGTTAGCACGAATCCATCTACGTTGTTGCCTTTAGGTAAGTGAGTTTGCTCATTCTAAATTTATGCCAATAATATTTTGCTGGATTTGCACACAATCTATTGCTAATAAATTATATTATTACTTGTAGAACTTGTTGACAAATGTATCGGTTCTCGGATACACATCATTATGAAAAATGATAAGGAGATCGTGGGAACTTTGCAAGGTTTTGATGATTTCGTAAACATGTTACTGGAGGATGTGACGGAAAGTGAAGCAACGCCGGAAGGTCGGAGAGTTACGAAATTGGATCAGATTCTTCTTAACGGCAGCAATATTACAATGGTTATTATCAACAATATCGATAATACTTGATAATTCTAAGAGATTCGACATTTCTAATAGAGCATAGTTTCTGACACGATCAAGAAGGAAAAAAAAAGCAAGGCATACATTTTTATAATTGATTTATTCTGCTACAGTTGGTGCCTGGTGGTGAGATGCCGGATACGTAAAACTGACTTTTCAGTCGTCATCCTAAGCGCATTAGATTTACTCCTAACAAGATTAAGATGAAGCACTAAACAAGCTACTTATCGCAAGTTAGATTCTTTATAAGCTTAAGCTAAATTTAGATTAAATAAATATTAACTATTGATTACAAGAGATCAAGTCTACTGATTATTTCACCAAGTGAGGGTCTGTCTGTGACATTCTGTGACCACGCTGCTCTGAACAGTGCCTTGTATCTTCCAGCAAATTCGTCATCGAGAGCTTCATCTTTAGGACGCGTTCCTTTTACAGAGATATATATGATAGTATGGATATGTAATCCATGGAAGGGTACTTCTCGAGACAGCATTTGCCAGGCTACGATTCCTAATGAATAAATATCAGCGGCGAACGTAGGTACATCTTCTCGAAGCACTTCTGGTGCTGCGTAACCTGGTGTGCCCTGATGAGATATTAGTTTTTGTGAGAAGAAATTAAGTAAAAATCTTAGCATCTATAAACGTGTGTTTTCATAATTATATGTATATATACAGGGTGAATCTAAAGGTGTTACAGGCTAATATTTCTAAAACCGAACAAGATATGAAATTCTTATTTTCCAACGACTGTTTAGTATCGAAGCGGATGAGAAAAATTAACTTCATCCCACAATGTCCGCTTTGATACTAAATAGTCGTTGGAAAATAGGGTCCTGCGCACAATAGGGCACATATTAGGAATGAGAATAAATATTAAATATTAGGATATTTAAATATAGGAATATTCCTATATTAAATATTAGAATATATAAATGTAAGAATATTCCCATATTTATATCTACATTTTATTCTTTTTTATTGTACGTTACGTTTAATTATTATTTTTAATTCTAATTCCCCTAATACTTTATATCTATTCTTATTCCCAATATGTGCTCTATTGTACGCAAGGCCTAAGAATTTCATATCTCGTTTAGTTTCAGAAATATTAACCAGTAACGTATCTTCAGTGATTCATCCTGTATATATATAAAATGTTGAAACTATATTGCATGTGTTCAGCTGCAATTCTATTAGGAAATTTATTAAAGTGTTTTTGAGTAAAGATTCAACGAGTATATATTATATATATATATATATATGCGTGCGTACTCGCGGCCTGATTGAAACATGCGGTTCATCGACCAATATCGAACTCCCAAAGTCGGTGAGCTTAGCTTGACCATCAGCTGCCATTAAAATATTAGTTGCTTTGACGTCTGCGTGTATCACGCCGGAATCGTGGCAGAATTGAAGCGCGCTAGCGATGTCTCTCCAAATGGAAACACGCTTTTTCTTCGATAGAGCCGATTCCTGTAGCCTGTCCTGCAACGACGTACCGCACAGTTCCATCGTTATCAGCGATAAGCTACTGCCCTGTTCTATGCTCAATATTTTCACGATGTTGGCGTGTCGCAGATTAGTCGCGTGTCTCTCCGAGTTTATTACTTCATCGTCGTTTTGTTTACGTGGAATTACTTTGGCTGCTACTTGATCTCCTAAGAAATGTAACGGTATATAAACAGTATTTATAAGTCTCTATCGCTTCTGTCGCAAGTCTTTTATTTAATACATTTGATAGCAAAATTTATTAAGAAAAATTACGGTAATGCACCTTTGTAAAACACCTTGTAGACGGTACCGAAAGCACCAGCTCCGAGCACAGGGTGATGTTTCCTCGGTAGACCGTCTTTGAGCAATTTGACCCTATTAGGAGTATCGATATTGAACGGTGACAACAGCTTTTCGTCTGCCGCTTTTTTCTGGCGAATATTATCTGGAGTTTTAGGACTTCGAGATGCTCTAATAAATTATTACTCTGGTTACGAATTTTGATTTACATAAATAAAAAAGATTCTCTTGTTATTCTCACCTAACGTTCGATATAGCACTTTCTAGTGGCCGAGGTGACAGGTGCTTTAGTGTGGACACTAATCTTCGCGGTGAAGCCATTTAGGTGGTGATTACAATACGAATAATGATTTCTACATGTAGAAAGGAAGAATGTAGAATTTTTCTAATACCATTTGCATGGAAAACGCCGAAGTTTCCAATATATCGCGTATATAGGAAATCGCGTAGGACTTTCATTAAAATTCCGTTCTCTGTATACAAACACATCGAGGACAATGAGGAAGCGGAATAGATACGTATGGATTGTTTAGTACGGAACCCTCTCTCAACTTTGAGCACACGAGATTTACATTCCTTTTACATATCGAGATTTTAATTACAAAATAACAAAAGAAACGGTGAATAAATAGGACAAGTATCAAATACAAGTACAATTAAAATATGTTTTATTTCTTCGATCACTAATTTAAGGCGCAAATCAACTACTATGCCTATTGCCTATTGCTAATTATTATTATTTTTTTTTAATACTGTATGTTAGCTAGACTATGTACAACCGTACTATCGCTTCGTAACAATTCGCCTCGATAATCTTCTGTTACAATATAATATCAACGACGATAGGAACGCATATAGGTGAATATGTACGCGCGTACGTGTGCATCGATAATGTTCTATGGATCGATTAAACATCTAATTAGAGGATTTGCATTATAAACTTTTCGCTAACGTTAAGTGCTCAGTTGTACCATCTTTTTGTATTCGAGCAATTCTGCTTGCTATCACAATGGATTAAGTATATCGCTTCCACTCTCTCTAGATTTCTCTCTATTATCGATTAATTAACAATCGATGTGTTATAATAAGTGGAAACGACTTTACGGAAGTTTTAGTAAAATACTCTAATACGAATAAAAATACAATGTGTCTTCTCTATCTATCTATCTATCTATCTATATATATATATATATATATATATATATATATATATATATATATATCCTCTATTTGTTCGAAAATAGTTCATTTAGTTAAATATAACTCTTCCTTTTTCTTTCACCAGCCTTTATTCCTTACGATAATTCCGAACCGCTCTAATTATAGCGTCATCGATCGCTTCATCTTACTCGAAACGCGCGCGCGAATATCTTCTCTCAGGTTTCATGTCGTAAGAATGAATTAAAATTATAGTGTTTTACGAGCAAATACACGAATGCTTATCTAGTAGGATTTGCAGGACGTACTGATCAAGTTAATAAAGAGAATAAAACATCGCAGTTTCGATTTTTCCGACTTGCGGGACTCAAGTATCCATCAAAGGATCTGTGAAATGGAAGGGATTATCCGTCTACGGAATCCAAGGATAAGAAATGAATCCTAATGAAATTGAAAATCTAGGGATCTGGTTTGTGTAGATATAAAAATATGTAAGAATTATCCCATTTTAAGTGCAATCGCGCGAATAAACACCTGTGCAAATAAGGGAGACACAATAATTGTGTCTTTTTAAGTATCCTTTATATAGTGCGCAAGTTTTGTAAGTACTTGTAACTATGAAGATATGTATATATGTATGTAAATACGAATCACAAGAAATTGACGAATTTAACAATATGTAGCAATGGTAAAATTTATAAAAGCAAAGATTATCGGGGGCTTAAAGTCTAATTGTAAGATTAAAATCGATGATCGATATTGATCGATATTCCTAAAATCAAGAATCTGAGGAAGTGAAGATATTTGACATTTATACATTCGCGCCTCAATATATGATCCGCGTAGCACCTATAAATTTAAAGATTTACACGTGTAGAGAGAGGCACAATTGTGAAGAAGAAGAGGAAAAAGAAGTAAAACGTTGAAACTTAGATATCGCGTAAGATCTACAAATTTGGAATATATAAAGATTCACAAACTCTGTCACGTACACATCTTTGAAGAATTTAAAGATCAAGGCAACGATATGTTCCCTTATATGTGTGTGTATATATATTTATATTTATATGTATATCCATGAAAAGAAGAGAAAAAGGAAGGATATGCGAAAACGTTATCTCTCTAAAATCATCACTAGCCGAGCATTGTCCTCATAACATTTTGGTTTGGCACTATCCTCATGTGTGCCATTACGTAAACTTCTCCTGAGCATTGCATCGTCAAGCGCAAATATCAGGCATTCAGAGGCACCGGTTTTCCACTTAATTTCAAGAACGCAAACGCATCAATCGCATCATATCGTCCATTAGGCGTGTATGAGTAACTCAATCATTTCAAAATGTACGGTCAGGCTATTTATATAATTTCATGACAAAAACCGGTTGAAATATATAAGCAGATGCAATATTAGTAATTATCAATGAAAATAAATATTCGTGCGCGTTCCAAGATTCATGGAAAATTGTGGAATGAAAACTCTGCAAAACACAAAAGAATCAAAAATTTGTGCAAAACGAGATCCGACAGTCTAATGACTGTTGATAATCCTTTCTGCATTACATATGTCGTACATTTATATTTGAATTATACCGTTTATCAGCTCCTTATCAATGGACCCTATTAATGGACGTTATATACATATATGCATATACATAATCTAGTGAAAATAGAACTCTGTACTTGCGAATTGGCGCTAGATAAGGACTTTGAGACCCTGATATGAAACAGGTATATGAGTAGATAATTTCGAAAGATATATAGTGGATGAATTTAAAGAGAGAAAGAGAGAGGCGGAGAGAGATACGCCATGATATTGTAGTCGATTAAGGCACAGTCTAACCAGGTAGAGGAGCCTCCTCGTAGAAGTCCAGCTCGTCTTCGACTTCGTGCTCAGGTCCCTTACCGTCGAGGGCGCGTAGCTCCGCGGTGGTGAAAAAGTGGCTCATCTGAGCGCGCAATGGTATCATCAGGATAAGGAAGAAGGGCAGGGCCAGAGCGGCTCTAGTACTCTTGACAATCCACAATATGGCTAGGCACAAGATCTGTATGGAGGTGAAGATGTGCATCTTGGAGGTTTGTACGCGGCGCACGTAGTTTGCTGTACCGTGGTGTTTGACTGGCATGAAAAAGAGCTTAATGCGATCAAACAACTGCACGCCGTTCGTCGATGAGATACCCATATAGAGGAACACACCAAGAAGGACGGACATCGGTACCCGCCGCAACAACGGTGCCATCAACATGCTCACGCCTATCAGTATCGCGACCAGAAGGGCGCTCACCCGTTGCTCTTTCACTTCAACGATGTGCGGCTTGTCGCCGGGTGCGTGGGTGCGTGACATCACGGTCACGGCAGATACGTGGGTGAGAGAGCGCACCGACGCGGCGGAACACCAAGGTGCACCCATCAGGCCACATCCCACGTTCATCAGGCAGACTACCACGATGTCCATGTGATAGCCATTACCCTTTCGCAGCTTACGCTCCTTTTTATCGATGATCAGTCTGCAAAGCGAACGATATGATTAATCCGAAACCGCGAGCCGTCTCGGACAGGCAAACGATTTAAATCTAACTTACTCCGATATTTGAGTCTCCATAAACACCAGGATGTAAACCAGCAAAGCTGGCACCACGCAAGCTAGAGCCATCCAAAGTGGTATAGGTTTTTCGTATCCAGCGGGAGACACGAACCAATTTCTATCGGGTATAGTTGGGGTGAGTCCTTCAGGAACCAGCAACTTCTCCGTTTTTACCATAAATAGATAGTCAATTAGAACGAAAACGACGATGCTAATAGGCACGCCAAAGTCTCCGAAGGCTCTTCGAGCACTACGGCCCAGGTAATGGCTGTTGCGGAAGATTCTTAAGTAATAGGCGCCCAGGAAGGTGCCCAGGCAAAGGATAGTACACATCAAAGCTGTGTTGGGTTGATTGATCAGCAACCCGGCTATGTCGTGACTCGGTACCAGAACTTTTTCCAAGCGCAGGATCTCCTCGGTTCCGTTCCATGGCGTGACCTTCATTTCGGTAACGTAGAGCGGATAGGTTGTGTCATTGATGTCCGGCCCAAAGCTGTACTCGTGAAGAAGAGGATTGCGCACGAAGTAGTTGTAAAGCTTGATGAACGTTTCAACGATGTAAAGGATAGAAATCAATCCGGTGAAGATTTCCTCGGTGAAGCGCGTGAAGAGTCGTACGAGGACCGAACCTTCGACGCAGGCAATCGCCAGGGCGATAATACCCATCCAGGCGCCAACATATACCCGTACGGTCAGAAATTCGAGCTCGTTGGCCAAGCAGAAGTTGTATAGACTTTCGTCGAAGAGCAATAAAGGACCAGTCGTGCCGATGATCACCAGCGGTTGAGTGGCAAATAGTGCCATTATCACGCCCGTCCACGAACCGGAGATCAGAGTTTCAGAGATGCCTATTACGTTTTGCGTCTTGTCGCTCATCAGACCACCGAAGGTGATGGCGCCGCATAGCGCGGCGAAATACATGAAGATAGCTGCCGCGAGACAGGACGAGCTCAAGCCATCCGTGAAATCAGATAAATAGAAGGGATAGCGACGCTTAATGTCGTTGATGAGGCCGCCAAATGGTCGTTTGGTACGTCGCAATGGATCATCGTCTTCTGGTGGTTTCTTCTCCTCCTCGCCGGCGAGAAGAGCTGTTATACATTACATTACAGGTAATAATTAATTAAGGACGAAGGAGCGAAAACGATAAATTTTAAGAATTGATCTAACAAAGACAAAATTAAAGTATTTGAAGAAATTACCCTTTTTCACGGCCGCCTCACTTTGTTCCGGTTTGTCCTTCTCCTCGAGCGCCTTTGCCTTTCGCTTCCTGATAGCCTCGCTCTTCGCCTTAAGTTCGTTGAACGGTAACAAGGCCTGTCTCTCCCAGTCGCCGGGTGGCAGTACAATCGAATCGTCTAGGAACTCGTTAATAGCTGAGAGCAGCTCTCGCCTCTCATTGGCCTTATAAGCGATCTTGTGGAACGACGTGTTCGCCATCAAGGTGGAGATTGACCGGCCGATCTCGTGATAATCCAGGTCGGCGTTTCTCGGCCCCAATAGGGTAAACATGAATCTGACCGGTATCGTCACCTCCGTGATGGACGGCATAAACACACCTTCGGCCAATCGTACGAAGGCTATCGTCGGCTGATCCAGAAAGTCGACGGCGCCGACGAGTACAACTGTCGCCTCAGCACCAGCTGGAATCCTCTTGAGGATGTAGTCGTTGTGACTCTTCTTCAAGTCCTCGTTACTGCTCATGTACGTTAGTTCCTCCTTGATATCGACCACCGTGTGATTACTGTCGAGCGCCAGATTCGACGAGACGATCTTCGGCTTCGCATCGTGCAGATTCTGTCGAATGTTTCAAAATTTTTATAAAACAATCTGAGAATCTTTAAATTCCGCCGAAGAAAGACTACGTATTAGATCTTCGGTAAGAAAATTCTATCGGTTGTTTCTCAATATCTTGAAACTAGAACAACCTCATGTCATTGAACAATTAGAACTGAACAAAAGACTAAATCAGGAGATAAATAGCCTGTTAATTACAAAGATTATATAAACAGTAAAAATAATAACCATTTGCGAAAATAACTTACATCTTATAAAAAATATAAAATATATACAGAATTGTTTTAACTTGTAAAATGAGACATCTGTTTATCTAATTTCATGATATTGTTTAACTTACGAAGAAAATGTTTCAAATAATAATAGTAATAATAATGAATTTCCCCAAAAAGGCAAGCTGATTGATTATTTTCAGTTTATAAGAATTAAGCAGAATAAAAATATACAATAACAGAAGAGTGTGACGACATTGTCAATGATCGTTTTTTTTTTCGTCTCAAGTACTTCATGATTATGAAAGATATTATCGAGGTAAACATCTCGCGAGTATTGTGATAGAAAAATTATAATTGTATAAAGTGAGAAAACCGTCATGTAGTGTACTCGTGAATGCACACAGAAATGCTTACAAAATAATGCACATAAAATAGTTCATCCTCACATTGATGCGAAAGACACGTCATATCTTCGTGATTTGCTCCGCGATAACGAATGAACATTAGGCAAAAAAAGAATAATAAACTATAAGAATGAAATTCTAATGAATAAAAGCGCGACATACGATCACAAGCGTTTGTAGTCGCTATCGTTCGACAAACGGCACTAAACGAATATTTCTAGAATTAATTTAACCCAGGCGGGTCTAGGACTAGTCGTGCTAAAAAGGCACCCGTGGAGAAACGCAACACAATGGAAAAACTGCAAGCTGCGGTTGTCCTAATTTAAGCTACGGAGTAAAATTGTGTGGCATTTATCTAACATGAAAATAACTATGAAGGACATGAGAGAGAGGCAAAAAACTGACTCCACTTAAATAAACTTTTCACTAGTTTCAATGTCAAGACTAAAAAAATTATACAAAAACTAAATTGTATAACTAGAATGAACCTTAAGCTACGACATTGTCAATGACTGTTCTATAATCAGTGTTCTGTATTACTATATGTCTACCTATCTACTACAACTATATGATAAAATTTAGAGATAGATGTTAATTTTGTATTAATGTTGTACTAAATGTTAGGCATATAAAATACACAAAGTATTAAACCAGATTAAAAGTATTCGAAATATTGACCCAATAAATTGTTTCATGTTTTAAGACCGATAATCAGTCCTTAAGTGAAGAATTTTACACAAAATCGACATTGTCCCGTAGATTCATGCCGGATTTACTTTAAAAAGTATATAAAAATTCGTATGAGGCGTGCGAGCGAACAGAGTGAAGGACTAGAGTAATAGAAGTAAAAAAAACTGCGTTTGATTCGGGAAACGAGAGATTTACATGTTGGGTTACATGGTTCTCAGCGGCTTCCCGCGCAGCATCTTCTTCCTCCAGCCAGATGGACTGTGGAAATAATATTAGCACTGTCAGTTAAACCTATTCCCCGCTACCACCCGTTGCGACTACTCACTACTGATCGCGCTCGATACATCGCCCCCGCAGGTGATCTTCGACATTTCCATAAACTGCGACATTCATATAAAATTGACTTATTTTCAAGTCTCAACGCGAACACGATAAAGTACATCAGCATTCATTATAATCATCGCGATTATTTTCGATCATTAGAGATTTGAAAGTGCAAACTCAGGGTTGCGTCAGTTCGTGGAGTTCAAATTGAGATGGAAATTCGTTGAAATCTAATTTATGTAGCAACCCTGAGGCCTGTGAACACGGTTATTACCTGTTGAGCAATAGATTATCACTTTCCACCTTTCATCGGTGCACTTATTTACTTTTCGATATAAGCAACTCGAAGCGAATCTTGCGAGTCTTAATCGGAAGTTGGCCGTTTTCGTGCGCACGATGCATGTTATGCAAAGGATATCGTCATTACGGGCGAATTACCTGAAGGCTGGTGTAACTGGAATAGCTCCTCTTGCCGCCAAATCGGAATCCACGTTCGTGCTCGTGCACATGCCTATGCCTGAGCAGTAACGCTCTCATCACAACCGGTCTGTCCTGGGCCAGAATAAGCTCCTCTCTGACCATCTGCTCGACTACCCTGTAAGCCACCCCAGGTAGATCCTTTTCCTCCAGATCGAGGAGGACGACGCCGGTTTCCAGGCAACGACGAAGATTCAGCAGCGAATGGAAGCTAAGGGAGGCCACGTGTGGCCTGCCCCATCTGTCAGCACCCTCCTCAACGTCCTCCTCGTATTTAATCCACCTCGCGGTTTCTCGCCACTCGCGTTCCTCGCCCAAGCCGTGTAGTTCGTCCAGCTGGACGAACACCTCGTGCGGCGAGTGATCGTACATTTTCTTGAAGGTGTCATGAGGGATACCGCCTTCCTTCCGTCGCCCAATCTGCACCGTTAAGTGAGCGGCTTTGTGCCGCCGCATGCCACGCGGATCATCACTACGATGCGACTCCAGGTCGTCGATATCGAGTTCCTGCAAGGTGCTCGCTTCTTCTGGCTGGACGCTGACGCGTCGAGTCAGTAGGCTCGAATTGTCTGGAAGACCGGCCCCCGATCGCTTTCGCCATTGCGGATCCTCCTGCAGAGAGTATTTGCGAGATTTGTGATGGTGACGTCTGGAAGAGCAGTCGATAATGGGACAGTTAGTTAAGTCTTTTTGTAGGAATATATATTTAAATTTGTATAGAGAGAATAAAAGAGGTTTGCCTGATCATGATTTAATCGTGACATGAAGAAAGGGAAAATTCAATCAGGCCTATAGCCACCGAACGTGGGCGGACAGATTTACCAATCTTATTGAAATAATCATGGTAAACATACGTACTTACTTCAAATTCTGATTAGCCCTAATCTTATATTATGATAAGTACTTCGATCTGTCTCGTGTCATACTTAAAGATAAATTTATAAGATTTATTCTTATTCTTATTTTTCTTATTTATAAGACTTATTTTATAATTATTTATTCTTATTCAGGAAATTATTCTTCTTTTTGAAGAGAATTAGGGAATCTGGACGGTCTAAATTCTAAATAAAGCCAACGTTTAATTAAGTCACTGATGTAAACATACATTTTTCAGCACACCCCACCTCATAAATCTTGAACCAACTAGCCGACTTGGTACCGCGCCGTACCGGAATTGTCACGCTGCTGAATCTAGCCCATCGCTCGGGATGGTACGAAATAAAGGTCGATCGCTTCGTGCTCATAATTGCGCGGTTTATACAGTGCAAATATGAGTCCGCAAAATTGTGACATGAAATGCGACCGCCGGATTTAAACTTTCGCCTTTAAAATATCGAGGATCCGTGCACGTAATATATGCAGACACGATATTCATTCAAATTAGAGCTACTTTGACCCCGTATTCTCATCAAGATGTTATTTTACTAATCGGAAAAAAATACGTTCCCGTTTTGACGGCTAAATGTGTTAATTAAAGATCGCGTGATCTTTTCTTTTCTCTTATCTCTGTTGCTCTTGACAAGCCGTCACGTAGATTTAACTTACTTATGTTCGTGCTTCTGGTGCCGCCGGCGATTCCGATCTTCCTCCAGGCCACTCGGAGCGGTTGACACTTCTGGTGTCTGCGTGCTCAATACATCTTCTTCCTTGATCTTCTCAAATTGCACCCTCGGACTGCCGATGGTCGGGCTGTCGCTGAAACCGGAAGCCGCCCTCTCCGAGATCGGCGCCTCGCTCTCGCTGCTGCCTACATTTTCGGTTTCCTCCGCCGTTTCTTCGTCGACTTCGGCCTCGGCCTCGGCTGTGACGGTCGATTGCAGCCCGTTACGGTTCATCCCGTCGACCTCCTGAACCTCGTTACTCCTCGCTTGAACATTACCATGATCCTCTTCGGTGGACACTTCCGTTGCCGATCCTTCGCTAAGGATATCGAAGAAACGCAAGATGTACCTTTTCTGGCTTCAGTTTCCCAGCTAAAAGGTTCTCACACGCATTCAATTGAATGTCGCTCGCTCGAAACTCGAGAAATTTCGCAGTTATCTTTTACAATTAGAGCTATCAGAAGCTAAACGCTTATTAGTTTCAAGGTTCATCAGGAATATTAAATCAACCATATATGTGCTTTATACTCGTGTGCATGGAATCGATCGTCCGTACATACAATTGTGATACGGAAAAGATATTGCACCCTCAAATGATGATTCGCACAAGAGATTTCAAGTATCGACAAAGTATCCGCCGAGAAAGCTACGAAATAGATTTTGCTGAATATCTGCTTTTATTGAGTAACTTACGGTGAAAGATGCCGTCGCATAGATCTGGAATGCAGGCTCTTCAGGGGCATGTGCGGATGTGGGTAGCTTCTTTTACGGTATTCTGAAGGAAAACGTCATTTTTATTATTTCCAATTCTCGAAGGTAAACGACACCTCGAAAGGAAACAACGTCGAAAAGCGACACTATAGCGACTTACGATTGAAATCGCGATCGCCGCCATATCGCGGGGGTGGCCCGCGGTCGCGATCTCGATCAGATCCAGTCGATTCCGAGGGCGATCCAAGCCGGGCTACGTCGAACTTCTCCGCGACGTCCATCGCAAAGACCTTCTCCATCTCCTCGTCGAGTTCCGGTCCCGTTTCCGCGGCATGCCCGTCGATCTGATATGACAAACAATCATGTTACATTAACGTTTGTCGCTGCTGCACATTAATCGCTGTAAATCAATTCAATTATGTCGCAGAAATTGCTGCAGAATATCGAGAGAGAGAAAGAGAGAGAGAGAGACACTGTACGGCAGATTGGCGGCAGAAATGAAGCAGATCTGTCGCATTGTGAATGCAGATTGACGGTAGAAACCGAACTAAACTGCCGCAATCATTTAAAAAGGGAAACGCTGACTTCAAATACGTGTTATATTTTCTTAGTTAAAAATAGGAAAATGGGAAACTTAATTAAATAGGAGAATGAGAGAAAGGGGGAAAAGAAGGGAGAAAAAGAGAGAGAGGGGGACTATAAATATATATATATATATATATATATATATGTAGAATAATTGCTTCAATTTTCTTCCGAAACTTCCGCTTTGAAAAGTTGTCTGGAGAGAAGAATCGTGAAAGATCCTTTTTAGGGCATCCTAGGTACGCAAGAGCTATATAAGTGCATTAATCGCCCTAGGCCACTCTACCTATGCAATTCAGGATACAGATATCGATTTCTACAGAGAGCAACATATCTTCACAAGTGCCAGTTACATTATTAGCATTATTCTGAAGAGGAAATGCCTATTATTATCGAGCTATTTTAGAAGACCTATGTTCATTTTTATTAATGCAGATTAACTTTAATCTCCGTTTAACTTGCTTTTCATCTTTTTCTAGTTTTAAGAATTAGAAAAAGATAAACGGTAAGTCAACCCAGATTAAAGTTAATCTACTTTGGACTTAGAAATGGACATAAGATAATGCCTAAAGAATATTGGCGACAGATTAACGTTTTGATTATGCAATATACACTTTAATTTTTCACACCTCCTATATATATCCAGGTTAATATGTGAGAGATGTGCAAAAGGATATTTTAGAATGAATTTCAAAAATTTCCGAAAAAGATCCTTAATACCGATTATAATTAACTAAAAGAAATATCATTTACTAATTTCGGATGCATCGCATTTTGTTTAAAAATAGTGTATTTCTAGAGAGTACCTTTTTAGCTCTGAAAAAAGATTACATCGTATTCAATTAATTACTGTGCATCAGCCGTGCACAATTTTATTTATCAACCTCGTTTCAAAATGGAAATTCGCTTTGAAGTTTATTCTCATCGAGTTTCACATTCTCATACAAGCTTAAAAATATGCTGTTAATATCTGTTCGGGTCAAGCACACAACGCTTTACAATAGTCAAAGAGCCGTTGAGAATCGATCCTGCACTTCGTAATACATTGTCGAAATCCTGCTTTGTATCGCGATGGATCTGTGACGCACGGAAATAAATACATTTTCTTCCCCGATAAAGTTTGAGTTGTAGAACTTGTTTTTCATTGCGGGAGATTAAATTGGTGTTCGCGCGGCACGAATTTCAACTTCGAACGCGCCATAAAAGTATAACCGTTGGTTGGTTTTAGTATTAAGAAAAAGATGAAAAACATCGAAAACTTTTCCATTACCCGCCGCACTAACAAATCTTGAAACAACATCAAATTAATCCGGCACGTCATCTGGCACGATCATCAAAACGAACGTTGCGCAGTCATTCACGAAATTCTTTTCTACGAATGGTTCGTCCGAAGAACTTGGCGAAACTAAAAAAATCTAGCTGTTTCATTACGCGGTACAGCCAGTGCTCCAGTGCTTGTGACAAGATTAAGTTGAAGAGTTTTACGAGTAGACTTTCTTTCCACGCTATTTTCACATATCGATACAGATGTACAGAAAAATATATACTTTTCTTTACGATAAATAAAAATAAATGAGAATACTTTTTCAGTAAATATCGTTGCATGTTCAATATCCTTCTAAGTTAACATCTGCTAAGCTAATCTATGATCCGACTTGCGATTTTAATAACGAGAAATTATACGAGTGCGAGATGGGAAAAAATGGGATAAAAAATGAAATAATATTGGAGATTATATCTCTTGTGGATTACAGGCATTATATAATATATTTTAAGTGATGTCTTATATATTTCTTTACTGTATTTTGCCCATAACAAAGTTACAGAAATGTTTGAGAGACATTTGAAATATCTCTCTCTTTTCTCAACAAGCATTTGAAGAGCATCTTGAAATATTTAATTTTAGCAAACTCCACTAAAAAATTTCATTAATTCTGGATTCCAATTTTCAACAAGAAAAATTGGAATGTCATACATAGATTTGAAGCTTTATGAAATCTAACGGATTGCTGCCTCCGTTTTTCACAGCCCACATGACTAACGTCACAGAAACTTCAAACTTTCGTGATATTTCATCCAACAGCGATCACAAAAGGCGCCAAGGGATAATTTCGAGAACAGCTGGAGGAACACGGGAATCTTGCCTTCCCGAAGGACAGTTTATTCGGTCGCGCGAATCGCGGGCGCGAAAAAAATCAGGTGACCGGCTCTTTCGAGGGAACGGGACAGCTGGTGTTCACCTGGTGGGTCGTCCGCAGGGAGCGTCGTAACCAGCGGAGAACTTTGCCCCGCGCCCGCTGCAGGAACGACTTCCCGGAGGAACCGGCGGTGGCCTCGGGCATGGCATCCCGGGCCGAGTGACAACCCGGCCGGTCGGCGTTGAGAGCTGGAGGAATCCGAACTGAGGGCGGAGGGTGGCACCCGCCGGACCGGGAAGACCGAAAGAGGGGAAGGCTCTGGGTGGGGAAACGCGTAACAATCCGTGGTAGGGGGTGAATCGATATCAACCCCATACGCTCAATCGAGGAGCAATCCCTTCATTCTTCTTTTCCCTCCCCTCCGTCTCCCCCCCCCCCCCGCCCCGTCCTTCCTCCTCTGCTCATTCGATTTATCAGGATCTCAGTTCAGGATTTTCAATTTCCCTTCCTGTAAACTAATTTCCTACCTAATGGTCGTATATCTTTGAGTACTGCTCCCGATGACTCGAGTTAATCCTTTGATGCACAAAAAGACTACCCAGAGTATCTTCCGTAAAGATTTTAGAGGAAGGAAATGTCGAGTTTACCAACCTCTCAAACACTTTGCTAATAATATTATTAATTCTACTAATTCTATTCATTTATAATTTCCCAGAGAATTGCATGCTAACTAATCAACGGCTGATAAGATCTGGCAAAGGACCGCCTCGCGGTCCTTCGATCTGATCTTCCTTAAAGAAGAGAGGTACACCTGCCGATCTCTTGGCGCATTTGGAATCAGACATCTCACGGGAAGAGTGCGCGGATGATTGACAAAGGCTAGCGGACGCAACAAGTGTCAATCGACCGTGAAATCTGGGATACAAGGGCTCGAGTGGAACAGACCTCGAGAGCAAAAGAAAGAGAAAAAACTGGCGTTAAGGGGAGGGATCTCCGCAGGTGGGAAAGCTCAGCTCAGCTGATGGTGTTGAATAGTAGGTGGTAGGTAGTAGAAGCGATGGGAGAGGCCGAGAATTGCGGACCGACTCGACCTCGGCTAGGCCTAGGTCATAGAGGTGTTATCGATCATTGTTGGCGGAGAAGCGCGCGAGGAAGAGAAGGAAGAGACACGACGGCTAATATAATATTGTCCGAAGAGCGTAAAGTTTCCTCCCGGATATTACACGCATAATCGTCTTGTATTTTCCATTCCGACTGATAAAGACTGCAAAAGAAAATAATCTATTATCCGTACTGGTGATCGATACTCGTTGTTCCTCGGAAACCACCGATTTCGCGGAATGGATCGTCAATGTTTCAACGTTTCATCATCGCCACCTACGCCGCGGCTGCGATCGCGTGAGAATTATTAGAGACGAGTGAGAAACAAGCTTTTCCATCATCGACCGTGTTTTCCCATTTCTCCGCTTGACGTGCGCTCCTCGCTTCCTGCTCCGACTGACCTTGAACCTGAACCGCAGCAGCCTCCCCAGTTTATTCCACCAGCAATGACCTTTCCTCCCAAATGCCGACAGGGGAAATCGATGGAGAGCTTAGTATTTAACGAACAAGTGGTTTCGTTTCCTGCCGATAATCGTTTCTTGCCGTTGATCATTTCTAGCAGGATATAGGCGCGCGATTAAATTCTGGACGTGAAGAAAGGGAGAAAACACGCATTCGGTATTCCTGCGTGTTTTTATCAATATTACATCTGTTCAAGCGTATTTTTAATTGTTAAAAACACGAGAGAAAGGTAGATGCCCGAGATGTTCTTCAGCTTCCGCAAAAAAAGCTGCCAATACTTTCAACTTTTCTTTCCTTCGTGATATCTTCGCAAACGTTTTGTCACACTTTCAAATGAATTTTTTTTTCCAATTTCTGTAACGTGGACGCACTAACTTATTCGTTGATTAGCAGCAAGGAGTGCACTCGTTAAAAAATGAAGAAATTTACTATTTACATTTTATATTTAAAAGATTTATCGAATTGACTTCTAATTGACGTCCGTTAAAGTTAATCCTCTCTTTATCACATTAAATTGTCGGGCATCAAATTACGCGATCGGTTTTCTGCAACTTCAAGACGCACGCGATTTCGCAGCCTTCCGCACCCGTGAGCACGTCCGAGGCCGGCGCGGCGCGGCGCGGCCAACCCTGCGCGGCGAGTTAAACGAACATCCGACCTTGAACTTGACTAGGAAGCGAAGGGCGACTGACCGCGAGGGAATACGCGAGAGGTAAAGATGAAGGAGGAGCACGAATCTTAGATCGTTCGTAAATTTGTCTTCTCTCCAAAAGATCTCCCATCTTATATTCTTCTATCCTCTATTCCTATCTCTATTATATTCTTCACGTTTTAAACGCTGGTGCTTTAAACCAATTAAACAATAACGTTGCAGAATTATATCGCAGAAACAACTGCATAACGCAGCGGCAACTGCATATTCCTGCATCTATATGCAAATGGATCATTTTTTTATGTCCTAACGCATAATACCTATAATTCCGCAATTAATGACAAGGTCTCAACAATTGTTAGCTAAAGAAATTGCCGGTGGTAAAAGTGCCGCAAGACGCTTCGAGCTACACTTGGACAGTCCGAGTTTCGAAATTGTTCGACTTGTAAAATAGATCGGCAAACGAGACTTGGTGCAAATTTGCTTGCGTAATAAGCCGGATGATCTTTCTTGGCGCGCCGGATGGAAAGAAACGAGTGGGTGGCGCGCGTCTTATGGCCACGACATGTTATTACGGAAAGTGGTCCCCTACCTTCGGGTTTGTTGCAAACATAGAAGGAATCTCTTTCTCTCTCTCTTACGGATCAACGCGCCCCCGACGGCCCCGACATAAACGGGCTACCTGCACACTGACAATGCCAGCGACAGTCGAGCTGTCTGATAGCGAGGATACGATTGACACCGCTCTTGATAATCAAATTTGCGGCTTCCGACCTTGCGTAAGCGCTTGAATGGCACGTCGAACGGCGAACTCGTTAACGTCTTAAACCCCGCGCCCGATGTAAGACGAGACGGGACGCGCTGTAAACGGAGAAGTAACGAGCGAGGCAAATCTATTCCCGGAATTTGTCCTTCCGTCATTCACTCTCGGATTACAGTTAAGACATCTGAAAAGAGAAGAGACGGAAAAAAGGGGACACGTCGAATCGAATTTCCGGACATTTCGTCCAATTTGCGTTTCTATTAGGCGACTTCCTTGCGCTAAGGGCAAAAGGGAGGGGGGGGGGGGAGACACTTCGCTGTTCGATCGCTCGATCCAGGTCAGCGGGACGAAACTAATCGCGGCCTTTCACGAATCGAAAAACTAGCATCGCGCTGGAGCACACGCTGGGATCTCATTAGAAACGCAAAGCAGGAATCAGTGATCGATATAAAGTTCAGAAGTTTGCGACCAATTTGCGACGGCCGTTAACGATGATCGTATTCGCAGGGATAAGCTCGCATCTGGACTCGATTCCTCAAGCTTACGCAACTGTAACGCGTTACGTTGCGGACGATCTCCGGTCGGTCTTCGCCACGAAGAGGACAGCGGAATTTACCAGGTCTCCAACATCGGTAAAGACCTGCGAGGATAGCGGTTTACCGTGGAAGTCTCGGCAACTTTCCTTCCGATCGAAGTCACGTGCCACCGCGCCGTTTCGCGTTTCTAGCGGCCGGCCGTGTCGTGCGATCCGCGCGCGGTGCGCCGCGCACACGGTGTCAAATGGTTATTGACCCGTGACCGTCAACAATCAGGCCAATCAGTCCTGCCTCGAGGTCGTCCCGCTTTTACGAATCCATGTCGGACCCGGAGCCGGGAGACAACCGCGATGAAACGCGATAGTTCGCACGCCATTTCGCGCGGACCGGGTTTCTGCTCCTTCGTACACACACAACGCGCAGCTCATTTCGCATACACGAATGTGTGACACGGATCGTTGTGACTCACTCGGGAACCCCATTGCATCTGCTTACATTCGATTCGAACGATAACACGTGCCGGGAACGCGATCGAATTTGTCCATTTAGTCTTGTCGCCATTATCTTTTACGGCCACAATACATAAAAGACAATGCATCGCAAACGCCGATGAAATGCCGATCGTTATGCACCGCAATTGCCGTATAATTTCTCGTTATGGCCATTTATTAATCCGTTTGTTCCGTCGGATCGGGGAAAGCTCGCCTGATGGAAAAGTTAAAGGCGAGAGAGCGGCGATAAGCGTTTCTCAGCTCTCTATAAAAAAAAAAAAATTATCTGAGATAAAAGGACGAGATAAAGGGACAGGCGCGCAAGAAATCTGTGACGTGAAAATTTTTCGCTAATCGATATGAAATATTTTTAGACACGGGAATTCGCGATACGAGGAACGCGATAGCTGTGTGTGATGGTGGTCGCACGTCCGTACGTAGATGTAAAAGATATTATGCCATTGAAGTAACGCGATATGCATTTTATCGCGGCAGAGTCCAAGTGCATACCAATCCCGATATGGAATATTGTTTGCCGACGTATAGCTATTAGATCATCCGATACGCTTGAGCATACAAGTCTGGATAAGTTTCCCTTCGATTTAGCCCCGGCGTGTCTTTTAATTCGCTCGCGCTAATATATTAATTATTAGTCCGTAGTCGACGACACCATGGACACTTACCGATACCCGCTTGCCGAAGCCGAGGAAGGAGAGCTTCCTTCTGGATCCATCGGTGTTCTCCATCCTTCACCGGCCGCGGCAGCTGACGATGCAGGCTTAAGGCTCTGTCTTTTTCCTAGGTGCCCGGCCGATCCTGAGTCGCGACGGCGATGTCCACATGTGGAGTAATCGCTGTGATGGCAGCTCCGTTCTGTTGGCTGTTGGAAACACCACATCGTGTCATTATACGATTACGATCGGGGGCGACGGAACGGAATGGCTTTGGCACTGACAAATTCATTCGGAAACATTACACCATCTAGAACGTAGATTTTATTTAATGGGAAAAGACACACCTGTGCGTCTGCTTGACAAAGTAAAAAATAATTATAATCGCTTATAAGCTACGAGACAGTTACCAACGAAGTTATTCAAGTACTAATGTAACGTGGATCCGACGGGAGGATCTTTTGGTAGAGGTGAGGAGATTTTCAAAACACAAACCGGGGAGAAACGATCAGGATAGTGATCTCGCGAGCACTCGTTCGCGGACTAACGATCGCGAGGGGCTCTCGAGCGGCACGGCCGCAGCCGGCGTCAAGAATGAGATATACCTCGTCGCGAGTGACCGATGACTACCGGTTGTTCCAATACCCATCTTTGTATTTACGATTATCTTAGACATCACAATAGTACTGTCTCAATATTTTCGTATAATTCAGAATGTCGGTGTTACCATTTGTGAGTCATGCTTGTTCAGAGCTTGTCTCAAAGCTACGTTTATCCGAAAATATGTATCTTCGCTCGACATGTTTCTTCTCTTAAAAAATCAGATCCCAAAAACCTTCGTATTGTCGACGAACGATCATCCTACATGTGTCTCCTTAACTTACCTCCCCATATATAAATATATAGCTAATTGCTTATCAAAATTTATCACAATGCGTTGGGAATCGCGCCTCGAGGCGCAGCCAACCGATCTTCTTGTCCATCTCCGGTTACGCGTTGCAATGCGATGATGTAATCGACACACCCGACACTTTTCCCTCCGTTTCTTGACACGCTCGTATCGGCAATCAACATAATTTAGTCTGTCGCGTCAGTTGACACGTAATTTTCATCTTTGTTTTACCGCAATTATGTAACGACGATTGCGTCAACGCAACGATTCGGTTAAATTAAATAATCGCTCTTTTCGTGCATCTCGTAATAACGTGTCGTGTGAAAAAAAAAATCACGCGTATACATATATTATATATCCATGATTAATTATACGCACATCGCCGACGTTGCTCAATCTTAACAATCTCCCGTTTCTGACAAAACTCGCGAGCAGTTCATTAATGCATTGCGACTGACTGGCAATACCTTTCGTTCTATTTCCGTATTCCGCCGTGTAAAATTCTTGGCTGCTCCTTATACTTCTCGGACCTTGTAACAATGGCCCTAGAAACTTGACGATCGGCTTTTATTGTTGAACAACAGACTGCACAGACATGCGGTATGTGCGAATATATATATAGACGTATGGATCTAAAGATCGTTTCACAACGACGATACCATACTCCATTTCGTGTCAATCGAAAATAATTACGTTACATATAGATATGCAGTATTTTTGCGTGTATTGTAGTCCTCATGTTATTTTATATTGTTTCGAGTTATACTCAATTGTGTGCTCTACAGTTATTGTATTGTTATCTTTCAAACCTCATGGCACGAGCGTATTATTTATTTGACCTGGATATCCCCAAACGTTCAACCTTTCTGCATGAAGTCCTTAAAAAGATACTGTTTACACTGACTTACTATATACAGCCCGGATCCCCGTGTGCGGATCAGCGTGAGGACACCTTAAACCTCCGTTCCGGCATTATAATGAGAAGATCTGGTGACGAGAACCGGCCGGCTCTGCGTGCATTTGTCGTCGTTTGTTTGGCGAAAAGACGGAGATCCTTTGTAAATGCAACATCTGCCACGATGACGTTACGTCAAGTTTTCTTGTTTTTGCGGCGCCTATTTTTTTTTCTACGCTCTCTTTTATCAGGTTTTTTATCCGCGGATAAAATTCTCTCGTGGAAGCGCGCAATGCGGATCGTGCGAGCGAAGGATTATCCTCGGTGGAATCTCGATTTTCTTCTCATTCGTAATGAGGAATGATAATTGGTAACACACCTAGAGTCAGTCGACAATTTTCTCGTACTTTGTACCGCGCTCACGTGGCTTAAAAGAGGCGGATATATATTCTGAGTCCGCGACGTCCAAAACGCAAATGCGCGGACATTCTTGGCAGAGCCCGTTAAATTTTCAACAACGCTGAAACTACAATTATCGAGCGAATGCAAGAATAATATGTCTGGCGGTTGTTAAGCAATCGATCGAATTTTCCATTAGATAAGTATGAAAAGCGCCTTATCCCCCAGTCTAAGCCCCAATGCAAAACGACGAAGCAATAACAATTTTTGCCGCGAGTCCATCATGAATTAATTTTTATTATCGAATAGATATACTATTTACATCAACCAACTTATATATGTAAATATATGAATTAAAAATGACAATGCAGGAAGAAGGACCTTTATAAATTAGAAGTCAGTTTTTTTTTTGTGAAATGATCAATCGATATAACGTGACATTATATTTTCATCAAACAGTCACAGACAATTTAGTACTGTCGAGTGTGCCAGTATTTGACCTAGTAAAAAAAAACGATAAATAACTGAATTGTACATTACGTATGTATGTTTCACGCGAGCAGTCAAGGTTTACGACCGAGCTTTCGTATTATTAAATTATTCGAATGTTTTAAGAGCTGAAATATATACCGGGTATCCAGACATCGTGGATGTCAATTATTGAGAGGCATTGTTAGTGTTGTATGTTATGAATATATGCAAATATAAATATTGCACATTTAATAACATTTAACATACCAACATTTCTGACATACCTTAGATATCACGCGTAAGATATAGCAGAGGACAGTATTGACTTTCTGTCGACAATAATAACTTCTAACCGATTATATTCCTCGAAGGATTATCCTTCGCCGTAACTTCCCTTTAATCTGCCTTTAATAAGTATCCACCTACGACCTACGACATTCGAGGAATATATTCCCGCGCGAATATTGCTGGCTAGACGATGCTAGGCAAAGCGGGAGGATCTTTTGAGAGATCCCGCACACGTGTGCAAGCGGACGAGATACACAAAACGATTCCTTGCGAGAGAAAGGAGCGTCTATGTTTCCCCTCTCGCATCGCTTTTGTAGGACAAGGTTACATAAGCGTGGAGGGCTACGGCGCGGAGGTTTTTGACCTGGTTTCACAGAACCCTGATTTATATCTGCCATATACTTTGTTCCCATATACGCGAATATATACAGCGAAGCCTCTATTAATGGTAGTGACTGATAGAAATTTATTGTAAACCCCCCCACAAAATAGCTCTCTAAAATTTCAATAAAATAAATTGTTTTTTATTTTCCAATATATATTTGAGAAAAAGAGAAAAAAAAAGAGAATAATAAATGCAATCAAACTTCCCCATTTTTTGTACGTCGAAAAAACATTGATTAATCTCAAATGTCAAATAATTTGAAGCTAATACAATCTGAGAATGTCAAATAATTTAAAGCTAATACAATCTGAGAAAAAAAGATCAGTAAAAATTTCTTTGAAAAATGAGTACAGAGTAATAGAAAATTTCAAATGTCAATTATTAACGCGGTAATATTACTAAGAGTGCTTCGATGTATTTGAAAAGATCTTTTGTTTTGTTGTAAAATTTGCAATTTCTTATAAAGATATATGTATATAATCCAGTCTACTCATATCTTGAATAATATATTAGTCGCAACTTGAGATATACAGTGTAAAGATAAGCGTATAATCCTTTTCCATTTGCGAGTGTTAGTAAAAAAATTTGAAAAAATTTACATTCCTCTTAAGGATATGCAGAAGGGAACTGCTGTTGCACTACAATACACTCTGTTGCGTGTATGCGCGCGCTCGCGCACGTGTTGTGTCCCTCATGTATGCATGCACGTGGTGCGACGACTGCGACGCAGTCTGCTCCGGGCGACATTTCGCTTCTTGGACAGAAAGAAACAGGCCGCGCGTTCCTTTTGTAACCGCCGGCAGAGATCATAAAACCTCGTGGAAAATTCCACGAGCAAAAGCAGAACGAAAAAGAGCGCCTTCCAGGGCCTTTCCTCTCTCCCGACCTCCTCTCTCTCTCTCTCTCTCTCTCTCTCTCTCTCTCTCTCTCTCTCTCTCTCTCTCTCTCTCTCTCTCTCTCTCTCTCTCTCTCTCTCTCTTTCTCTCTCTGTTTCTTTCGCAGCCTCTGTAACCGCCCGATATTTTTTATCAGGAGTAATCAGTTCTTCGAATCGATGCGAGAGTATATTATACATGGCAAAAACCTAGAACAATTTGATCCATCATTCTGGCCGTATTATTAGTATGTAATCATCATTCCTTGTTGTATTCTTCTGCTAATTTCTTTGACAGATAGAAAGTAAATTATTTCTGAGAAATTCACCGGTAGAAAGACATTGCTAATTCTATTTTATTAATTTTGATGGAACGTTATGTTCAATCAACACTCTTGCAGGCCACACACTTTCTCTTTCTCTCTTTCTTTCTTTCTCTTCATAATAATATCGCATCGACGATGATCTGTTATAGCGACAGCACTTAATTGATGCAATTAACATGGTGTCCGCACTTCAAATAATCGTCACAATTATTACGCACGCAGCATCATGTCGAGTTATCTCGGTGCGCCTTTCTTCTTAATCGTCCATGCTTCAATTCCTCTTAATCGTCCTCGTACAATTGTTATAAATACATCACAGTACGTCTTTTGATATCTGCACAGAGTTTAACATTTATTTCTGTAAGAGAGTCTTGCGTTCTATATTTACTACCCCTATTTCAAAAAATTTTGTTTATGGATAGTACTGGTTTCGTATTTCACGATAAAGTGCACGTGATGCACAGTCCCCTTCACGAGGGTTCGCTCTGTCTTTGGGATCGTGCAATTAAATTGGCAATCGAAATTTCATATATGGGGAACAAGGACATAGTATCACCGTGGTGCTCAAACGCCACGCCAAGACGATGATTCATCGTCACGAGACGTCGCGTGCACGATTAAGCTCATTGAAAGCGAGATCGCCTCGTGACTTCGATGAACGGACGACGCGCGAACGATCAAACGCGAGGCGACGATGACGACGACGGCGGGCGAGTCCTGCGAGAGGTTTATCCAAACTGGAACTTTGACGGATTTTATTTATGAACCGCGGACCCAGCTGGAAGTCATAACTGGGAATCGTCGAAATTACGGCTAAGCGAGCTTTAAATATCGCCAACACGCCTGTGACTTACGCGTTGTGGTGACTGTTTATCGTCAATTCTCATGATGAATCATTTTTATCGTAAGTAAAACGTAAGGTGGAACGTGCACTAGCATAAACATCTCACATTAAGAATCCGCATAGTAAAAGCCCTGCCAACGATTATCAACGTGCGGCGAGTATGAAAGAGACCGGCCATTAGCGACGACATCAAACTTGTTTCATGGACCTCTCAAAAAAATTATTTGGCTAGAATAATTTGTGGATGAGAGACAGAAACTCCTTCGCGTGTAATAAAATTTATGAATTTGCTTCTCTGTACCTTTTTTGGGGGTGATTTACGATCTTCAAAAATAATTACCACGTAATTATTTTTTTCAAAGATTCTTCGAGTTATTTAGATGTTATATTTGTCAAAACCTAATATAAATAAATAATATTGTATTAATATTTATTCCGATAATATATATAAATAAATTTATCCTGATTTGTTTCTCTGTACCTTTTTTGCAATTTACGACTTAAAATAATTTAAAAATAATTACCACATATTTATTTTTTTAAAGATTGCAAACTTCAAGTAATTTAGATGTTATTTGCCAGAGCCTGATGTAAATAAATAATATTGCAACTCCTGTATTGTAGTCTTGAAAAATTTAAGATACTAAGAAACTAATTAGCAGTTGTACACAAATTATTGATAAAACGTATGACGCACTCTTCTTGCGACTATTTTTCTTCCTGTATCCTTCTTGGAGTTTGCAATCTTTAAAAATAATTACCACAATTATTTCTTTCAAGATCGTAAACTCCAACTTATTTAAATATTGTTTTTAAAAATAACAGGTTCTCCAATCTTATAAGAAATAATAATAACTAAACGGCCTTGCAACAATAATAAATTTAATGACTCGTATCCAACGACTAAACTGGTTTATTTAGAAAAATTTGATTAGATTGTCTGGCGCTATAAATAACCAAGACTAACGCGTAACTTTTGTCGAGTCAATTCCTCCGGAACGGGCGACAAGCTTCGACATAGTTGTCGATATTCCGGAGTTTACGAGCCGTTCGTATTAAAGGCGAAAAATACAAAAGCTAGAATACTCTCAAATATTCGATGAATTTAAAATCGCGTCTTGCCAGCGACAGGAGAGTGACACGCGCCTCTCGTCTCGTCCTCTCGTCTCGCCTAATCACATCCGCGTTATTATGCCGTTCCGGCGCGGCGTAAGCCAACGTAGGAGCGCGGATTGCTCCATCAGTCATAACTGTCCCAGGACAAAGTAGCAACGGCGGGCAAAAGCCTGCATGCATACGGAAAGAGTTGTATAATGTAAGTACGGATCCCAGCCTAGAAAAGACGCGACGAGAGCCCACTCTCATCAATCTGGGTCGAAAATAGAAGGGACCCCTCGTTCTCCCGTCCCTGCTCTTCGCCGTCTGTTCCCGGCGACCGCGGGCTGTTTCTATTCCATTATAATTAAACTGCATCTTGAGTTTTTTAAGACTACAATAATACCGGAGTTGAATATTACTTATTTATATATCAGGCTCTGGCAAGTAACATCTAAGTAACTTGAAATTTGCGATCTTTAAAAAAATAATTATGTGGTAATTATTTTTAAAGGTAAAATCTCAATTGGTTTCTCTCTTTTACTTTGTACTTTCTCATCTCGCTTTCTTCCCGTTCGATGTAAAGGAGCCGAGTTTGTCTTGTCCGAGTTTGATCTTTGCAATTCAACTATTAAATATCCTAAAAATCCTTTTTAATCGTATCTTACTCGCGTAACTCGCTATTCAGTTAAATCACAGACTAATCGGTCTCCGTTTTTCTTTTGTCTTTTTCGAGTATTTATAAATTTTCATGAAGAGAAAAAATTTTAAACGCCATCGCTATACTATTAGTTTTATTATCTTCTCCATTTTCACTTTATCTATTCGCGTTTATCGTGCCGGCTGCGAATATTGCCTCGCGCACATTCCAGAGCTGCGTTCGGAAACGTCACCCGGGTACACACGGGTATATACTCCCTTTTCCTTCTAACTCGCTGAGATAGAAAGAGAAGGGAGTATACTCGTGTGCACTCGGGTGACGTTTTCGAACGCAGCTCAGAATGCCGATGCGGGGCGTCGAATAGCGAATATCCCGCTCAACTCGCCGATCCCCACGCAAACAACCGCGTGTAATTTCTTTTTCACGCCACAACAATGTGACAGAAAAAAAAGTTACCTTCGCTCGACGATTTTATTGCGTAACGCAAAAATCGGTGTTTAACGATTGCGTTGCCAGCACGGCAAACATACCGCGTACGAACAATAAACAGCCCGGCGCGGGCGCGGCGCGTTTAGCAATAAGTCACAAGGTGACGTCACAAAAAGTGAAAAAAAGTGATTTTTATCCTACGATAAATTATCTCGTCATACGTATATGACTTGCTTTTTATCTCAAAAGGACAACCGCTATTATAAATCGATTCCCCGCTGGTTTAAAAATTCATACATATGATCAATATTAATGAGGAAGGTAAAAAGTTTTTATTTCGCGAAGAGATCTCTCGTTTAATAATTTCTCCTCTCGGGATTTGGGTAGGAATAAAGAAGAATTGTTGGAAAGAGTGTGGAATGATGAATTGGATAATGTAAAAGAAGATGCGTTGAGGAAACTGTGAAGGAAGAGAGAGAGAGAGAGAGAGAGAGAGAGAGAGAGAGAGAATATTAGTGTTAAATTTGTAGTATCGAATTATACTCAATTTGAGTCATTTTTAACCATTCCTATAAGTCGCTACTGATCCTACTCAAATGTCGTTGATTTAACTAAAACAATACTAATTTAACTAAACCAACGAAGTTAAAATACCACTGTTTTGTGTTAAAATAAATTTCGACACACACAGTAGTTAAAAGTAACAAAATGTTATTTAACTCAAGGTATCGGTTTAAAAAAATTTAAATTTTATCCTTTAAAATTTAACAATGTAGAATAATCGAGGTCGTAATAAGCATAAAAATATAAATAACAAAATAATTACGCTCGATAAAGCAACAGCTAAATAATGAACAATGGCCAAATTTCGAGCATTAATCGGTGTTAGAAATATATTTAATAATTATAATATATATTCGAGTTAGTTTACGTTTCGAGCCATACTTGGCCTTCTTCAGAACATTAAATCCATAAATAATACCGCATTAACAATAAAAGACTCGGTTACGATCCGGCGTTACGACTTCCAATTAATCTCACCCATGTCTGTAGACAATTAGTCATGATGAAGTCAGAGTATGTCGTCGATTGTTAGTCAAATTATATAAAATTACATAAAAATATAAATGGTACGAGTGTGTTAAGAAAAAATTTTAAACCCCAAGTCGACTTCTTAGCGATGTAAGCTGGAGTAAATAAGGGCTCAGACACAATGAGAAAAATAAGGAATAAGATAAAGGAATAAGGAATAAGGCATGTGGCATCTCACTTTAATGTACGTGTACTGAAGTGAGATGCGACATTTCCTTATTCCTTTATCTTATTCCTTATTTTTGTCATTGTGTCTGAGCCCTAAATTGTAGATAGAATAATTCCTTCTCTCTCCTCCTCATATGAGAATAACGAGTTTCCTTTCGGAAACACGCGAGCGCGGTTGTCGTATGCGGATTGTTGTCAATTCATCCGAAATTCCGACGTAGACCACGCGGGTACCGTGGTTATTCTCCTCGTCGTTCGTCCCCGCTGTCGCGAGGCTTGACGGGTGCGATGTGCCGCGATCCAGGCGCGCACGATCCACATACCTAGGTAGCAAATCGATCGTTCGATGCGCACCGGTCGCGCGGACAGCAGCGTGGCCGCAGTGGCACGAGCCGCGACCGGACTCACGTCTCACAGTTCGCTCCTCGATTCCCGACAATCCCGACTCCTCTCCGCCGCGCCGCGTTTATTCCGGCGGCCTTCCGCGGGGGACGTAGAAGACACGGACGGCACGCGCCCCCGGGGTATTTACGGACTTTACGGTTATTCCGTGTTAACGTTTATTACGCTCGCGCGCGTCGACGAAATCGCGATGCGCGGCGGTGGTGCGCGCGAGAGCAACGCCGTTGACAAACTGACGGGCCACCGGCCAGTCGGTCGGTCGGTCGGTACACGATCCGGAACGGGCGTCCCTAGGGAAACGGCGACGGTATCCTCTCCGTCTCGCTCGCCCGTTCGCTCGCTCGCCGGACGCCGCGCGCCGCGCCGGCAGTGGCACGCGTTTGCCGCGCTCCAACTGGAGAAACGGAGGAACGGAGAGAGAGACGAGAGAAAGGAGCAGCGGGAATTGAATTTCTGTGACCGGCCGGCCGGCCGGCCGACCGGCCAATCGCGTGGATCCGACCGGGTCACTCGCTTGCGCGCCGGCGCCGTCGACGTTTTCCCAATCGTCTTCTTCGCTCTTCTATGTATATTTTTACTCATATTTTCTCAGAAATTTTCTAAGAACTTCTCGCGTTTTAGAATTTAGATTTATGAACAATTTTGAAAAAATAGTCTTTCTTAGATACTTTCAGAATTAATTGAATTATTTTCGGAATATTTCAGTATCTATAGGTATGAAAAAAATTTCCATATTCATATTCTTTCTTTTTCCACTCTTACCTTTCCTCTCCTATATATCTTTTATTTTCTTTGCGTGCATTGCAGAAAAAAATTTCTTGATTTGAAAATATATTTTTAGTTTCAACGTGAAAATCTTGAAGAGATTATATTGAGTTAAAGGAAGAAAACTTGCTTGAATGAAATCATTTTATATAGTTCAACAAAAAAAATGTTGAAATTCTTATAAGAAGATTATAGATTAATTGTTGCGTATATACGAAACAATATGAATAGTTAATTTGAGTATATAAGTTTTAATTTGACACTTTTGTCTGTGTATCCATTCAACTGTGTATCTTTCCGTTGATTTTACGTCGTCTCTTATCATCTTTTTTTTTTAAGCTTCCATTCTTTCATACGGAAGAATGTGCATATATCCCTAGAATAAAATAAAATGTTGCTATTACACTGCTATTCATTCAATGTTCAACAGTCGCAATGTGGAGATGCGTCGTAATAAAATAAGCAGGGGACACATCCGAGAATACGTTCGAAAGTTGCATTCACACCCTGGTGGAAAAATTACTCATATTTTCTCAGAAATTTTCTAAGAATTTCTCATTTAGATTTATGAAAGATTCTGAAAAAAATATGTAAAAATTTTCAGAGATACTATCAGAAATAATTGGATAAAGATTTTAAGAATATTTCAGTATTTACATGTATGAAAATTTCTCTATGCACTCCTCTTTTTTCCACTCTTATTTTTCCTCTCTCGCGTATTTTCCAATTTGTCTATGTACAGAATAAAAGAATATTCTTGATTGGAAAATATCTCTATAGTTTTAACGCGGAAATCTTGAAATAAGATTATATCGCGTTAGACGAAGAAAACTTGCTTGAAGTCATTTTATATAGTTCAACCAAAAAGAAGTTGAAATAAAAAGCTGAAATTCTTATAAGAAGATTATTTAGATTATTGCGTATATACGAGTATATAAGTTTTGATCTGACTTTTCTTTTCTTTCTATGTATCTTTTCAATATCTTTCGGCGTTGGTTTTTTACACCGTCTTATCGTCATTTTTTCTTTACGCTCTCATTCTTTAATGCAGAAGAATTATGCATTATGCTTATATCCTTATATAGAATAAAATAAAATGTTGCTATTATACTGCTTCACTCAACGTTCAATAGTCGCAATATGGACATGCGTTACATATAATAGAATATGCAGAAACATCCGAAAATACGTTCGAAAGTTTTATTCGCACCCTGATGAAAAAATTACTTATTTTTGCTCAGAAAGGACCCCGCACAAAATCAATGGAAAAGTGGTCCCAGTCAAATTGGCTGAAGTTTTAAAATGAAAAAGCCCTATTTTCAAAGCTTTGCAACACGTCTGAAGATTCTTCTGATATGTATCAGACAGTTTTAGGATGTTTGAAGATATACGTGCATTTATTAGGCCTTTTCATTCATGAACCACCATCGTCGACACTTTGAAATCGAGAGAGAGAGAGAGAGAGAGAGAGAGAGAGAGAGAGAGAGAGAGAGAGAGAGAGAGAGAGAGAGAGAGTATCTCGGAAACTGTTCATTTTCTGAACTTGCAGCCATTGAGACTTTTGATCAGGACAGTCTGAACTTTATCATACTAAAACTTCAGCCAATTTGACTGAGGTCACTTTTCCATTGGTTTGTGCGAGGTCCTTTTCTAAGAATTTCTTTCATGTTTTAGATTTATAAAGAATTCTAAAAAAAAATGTGAAATTTTGACTGTTCTTCCGAAAACGTCCGTGCTCCGATTTAGATCAAAGTTTGTAAATAGGTTCCTTTTAAATGGAAAAGAAGTATACTGAAAGGATTGTTGCGATTCAAAAGTTAAACAACTTTTTCAATATTTTTCCACATTTTCTTTTTTTATGTTTTACGTCTTTCATATTTAATTTCTTTTATGTCTCGCACACCATTTTTCACTTATAACGGAACGTTTCATTACGTTAAAATAATTTCACTTGGATTTTTAACTTTTTACGTGAAGCGAGGTCACACCGCTCAATGCTTTTATACGTCTTTTGTATCTAAAAAAAACCTTACAAATTTTGACCTAAATCGGAACATGGGCATTTTCTGAAGTTTTGCTAAGATACTTTTAGAAGTAATTAAATGAGGATTTTCGGAATATTTCAATATCCATATGTATAAGAATTTCTGATAATATGCACGAATTTTCTTATATTTATTCAGATTCTTACAAAGATGTGTTGGCAGGAAAAATTTGAAATATTTCATTATTATTTCGTCTGAATTTTTCTGAAAAATGTTCCAATTTATATTTAAAAATCTGAAAAAGTGAAAATTTTCATAAAAATTCTAACTGATAATATAAAAAATTTTGAGACATTTTTCCCGGGCAAACTATATTCGCGGATGAAGAAGACTCGTGAAAATCTGAATCACTGTGGATTCTTCTGGGTGTCACACCCCGCGTGCCGTCGAAAACAAGGGAACGCGCTACCTGCTACTTCTGCTAGCCGCGCGCGGAATATTTTTCTACGTGGAATGAAGAGAGGATATTTTTTGTTGTCGTATATCGTTTAGCGCGCTTCGAAACTAGCTCGCGTTTACGTTCTGACGGCGTTCGTGACGCGGCGCGATCACATTGCCACGCTATTTCAATAACTTTCCAGTGTGCAAATATACGTGTGTACCGATTTCTTCGGTGGCGGGGCAGGCGAATTGGGTCGGTCTCGCGGAAGAGCCGCGAAGTCAAATTCTCCTCGCGCGGGCTTTTTAATGAATATACATCGCACGCGCGGATCCGCTCGTCCCATTTTTTCCACTCGTCATCTTGCCACTATCAGCCGGTATATGTAGATTACCGGACGACGTATGCCGCCGATCGCGTATGCATGCATTTGCAACAAGTATTCCGAGTGCCCTCCGCTTTGCTAAGCTGCATATGCATTTATGCAAACCTCGGGATCAACGTAACGACGTGGCTTATACGTCGTGCGGCGTTTTATATCGCCCGGGGAAACAACCCCGATTACATTTTTGCACGATACTTCAAAAAATTTGCCGTAGATTTTATTTTAGACTGAGCGCCGCCACGTGTCGCAACTGCTAAAATTTCTTAGATTATTAAAATTCTCGAAAGAACTTGACCAATTTTCGTAAAGATTTTGGACTATTTAGCCAAAACACCCGCCAGTCAATGTTAGAACTTCATCAATGTTGGTATATTATTCATTTTGTTATCTATCTATGCTTACACGATGTTTTCACGCTTGCAGTCAATTGATGATTATGTCTTATAGTTGAACATGACTCCCAGAATTCTTGTTTTTGTTTTCAGCCTCTCCTAAAGTTTTCTTTTTGCGTTTCCAAGACATATATAGAAACCGGTATGTCGTACATTGGACCTATTTTTGCCGTCAATAAGACGTCATTTTGCTACTTGGGATCTTCGTGGTGACGGCGGTAACAAACAAATATTGAATATTTTTCGGTATATTGTGCCCATGTCGATCATATCTTGGTATGCTAGGAAGAATCTGAAATGCTATATACCTTTCTGATAACAAACAGATACCCTTCTGAGCATAGTAACGACGTATTTGTCATCTAGGACAGCTCTGATGATGAGTCATAGAGAATAAAATGACATCAATAGGAGATCAAAACTGCTTCCAATAGGGATGACCTAAAACAGCTCTATTTTTTCTTTGATACTACCATTATGATCTACAAAATAATATATGATCTAGGCCCGGATTAGCCCAAAATGGGCAAAATTCTTTCTCCGAGATTATTCCTTAACAAACCTGTGCCTTGTAGTTTCATATCCTTAATACAATATCTTATCTCAAATCTTTTGTCATCCGTGTTGCCTTGAAGATAGGAAATAGTTTTTGAAAAATTCCTTCAAAACTCGTCCGATAGGACTTACTGTCTCGTATTTCTGAATCACTGAATTCATATCCTCTTGCCGTGAATTTTTTCGGAATGGCTCACGTTCCGAGATGAGTATGACGTCAGACTGAGAGAACGCACGGATCGTGGAAGGATTGAGGACCGAGCGCCGCGGGTATGGTACGAACAAGCGAGTATTAATACGTCAGTTTAATGTGATACATGAGGCATGATGATAGTATCGGCTTGGTAAAGACAGTGACCGTTATATTATTCGTGATGATAATAATAATAATAATAATAATATATAATATGTATATAATATATATATATAGCTCAACGTACAAACTATACCTTAATAAATTCTAACGCGGGGGCGTTATTTTATATACACAGCCTTAGACCACGTGCTGGTCCAGGTTTCGATTCCGCAGATCGCGGCTCCAGATTCGGATTTCTAGGATTGGAGCATTGGGGATCGACGGATCCTGCGTCCTACACACGCTAGCTGCAGATCCTCTCCTCGACTCTCTCGTCCTTTCTCAACCGCGCGACACGTTCCGACACGCTATGCTACATTCCTATTAACTAATTATCGACATTTATACATAGTACAACCAGGTTTCTCACACACGCAACACCTCGTACGCACGCATGCACGCACGCATGTACTCCGACCTGCGCTGGGAGGACTACGCGAGGACCCTTTTTAATCGGGGAGTTTCTCTAGCTCGTTCTGGTGCATCGGTCATGCTACCGTCCGATGTAGGATAAAAACATAGCGATTACGTATAAAATCAACCAAAATTGTTATTGGTATTATATAGTGGCACGTAACATTTTAATATAAAACTCCTTTCCAAGTTGCATAGTGATTGTATAGTGATTAATTGCGGCTCGATTATCTGTATGCATCGTAGTATAAATGGTTATTTATATATCGCATCGTGTATACTTTATCTTGACCAGGTTCGAAATCGCTTCTTTTACTTTTGAGCGCGACTAAGGATGTTTCTTCCCTAAAATTAAATGCACTTGATAGAAATAACATTTCCGATCTTATATAAATCGTAAGATTAATCAATCCGTTAACGTCCAGTGGTATTCGTATAACGATAAATACTCCTCGTTTCTCAATCCTTCTCTTCTACTTCTAGTACGATATCTCATCTTTTGGATCAAATTACTAATTATTACAAAATTTTAGGTGAAAAAGATTTTGGGCGCTAATGGATTAATCGCACATACAGATATACTTCATAGAATGCTTCCAGATATGAGAATAGCTCGAGGAGACTCTGCGAGAATCCTTAACCCTTTCGCCTTCTAATAGCCTACGTTTGTATTTACGATCTATGGTTTTTTAAAATACCTGCTTGCAAAGTTCTTATAAAACATTCCTTTATATAATCGCACGCGCGCAAAAGGGTTAAATGTGATTATACCTATATAACCACAAATCCATGAAGTCGAGGACCGAAGGATCCAAGTAGATCTGTAGATCCAACTCTGCCTGTCGTTACAATCGACATTATTACAATTATAATAACAGCCGCCTGTCGTTCAATGTAAAAATCGTTCATTGCACATTCCTACTTTCCTCGGGGGAGGAAATCTGCGTATTATATAATTTCTTCCACGCACGGAGAAAGAAATCGATTGACATTATTACAAGCTCGATAAAAATACCTCAAAATTCAGATCTTCGCTAAAGAATCATTGGGTGCTCTAGAAAATATCAGTATTAGTGTTTGGACTCTTCTAATTCCATGAGTAATACTTCATAATTGTATCCTCGCATATAAATCCCTTTTTGAGAAAAATGTTCTTCGCTTGGAAAGATAAAAAGTTGATTACTGAATTTCGAGGTAACGCCATAACGCATCTGCATCATAAAATTCGAAATTTATGGTCGAATTCAAATTTTATAGAAAGGAAAAAACTCTATAAAACTTTATCGTGCTATAGTAAGTGAAGAACGAAGTTTGTGGTTGTTTATTTCACATTTAATGTGATCTGATAAAAAATTCGTGTTGTTATTTAAATGCCAATTGTGCTAATACACGTCAATTGACCACACATGGCTAATTTATGCTTTTAAAAAACTCGCTAAGAATATCTACAAATTTCTAATAGGATCGGAGAGGAGAATCATCTGTGCACCGGGTATGTGAGAAATCGTGATGCAATCAAGGGCAAGATGAGATCAATTATAATTAAATAGTTGACTAAAATAAGATGAATAACGATGTGCTATTAAGTTGTATTTTTTTCTTCGTTTACATCATGATTATAGCGATAACATGTAGTTATAATAAATTAGGACTTAATAGAAAAAAAAGAAACGATACACAAAACTCTAATGACAGTCAATTAATGGAGTTATCAGTGCAATCGAGCCTGTGCAAATGCGGCTATTTACGGTCATGCATTTTTCCGTGCGTAAAAGTGCGGAAGTAACGCAAGGTAACATGGCACGATGGCTTAACAACGAAAAGACAGGAAAGAGAGGAAAAAAATTAACGAGAAAGGAAAAGTGAAATGAATGGCTCGCGAAATAGGGAAGCATGCGGGTAGAGAGAGAAAGAGACGACTCTTTCTCATATTACGTATTTACAAAAAAAGCCGCCTGTGTACAGCCATCGAGAGTTCGGTACGATTAGTTATCATATTCCGCAAGCGCTTATAAATCACTATGCCATGTGTGTATATTGCACTGACGAAATTGTCGCCGATAAACACTTGCAATTGTTCGCGGACGCTCAATCGCACGTTTTCACGTAAACGTCCGCGTCGTAAAATAGCTCACAGACGACGATGTTAAATTTTCTTAAATATATGTTGACGCTGCATTGATGCAGAATTCATCTTTCTTTCCCCAAATCTTATTTCCTTCGTGTGAATTAAATTCGGTCGAGTTAAAAATTGACAAAAAAAGAAACGGACAACACACAATTATTAATGAAAAACAGAAACATTTATAAACAATTGATATCGGTAAAATATGTTTCTCCAAGAAGGTAATATTCGCAACAATTAATGCCAGTCTTCCAAGCGCGACAAATACACATGTGATTATTGTAATCGCGATGTCTCGTAATAGTCGGAACAATACGTGTTATATGCCGCATACCAAATATATATCGTCATATGTTTTAAAAAATATTAAATTAAAGAGCTATCAACAACTGTACAGATTCGTAAAAAAGATCCACGAGAGAAGAAAGTCGTAAGAGAAATTAATCGCGATCGACTTCCGGGCTTGATGTCTCACTTTTGTAGACAACGTTTAATATTAAAAAAAAGGACAGAGAGAGAGAGCGAGAGAGAGAAATCTCTCTTACACTAGTCTTGCTTTATCGCAAGAGTTAAATCAGTCTGTGTATAAAATTGTTCAAATGGTTTTTTTTGTACAAAGTGTTAACATCAAGTTTTTCCTGGGTTAAATTTTCCATAAATTTTTATCTTTCTTTTTACTAAAATCGTCTCTAATTTTATCTTTATGTCTAAGTAGTAGGCCATGCTGTCTGATTAACATTTCCAATTTTCTGATAAATAATAAAAATAAAAAAAACACCTACAGCCCTAAAGTCGATATTACGCAGAATATCTACATCATTGTACGCGAGATTGAGCTAGTTCGAGTAATTATATTCGTTTGTGCGGGCAAAATTGGGAGAATTTGGGAGAATCAAAATCCCGACCAAGATACCGAATAATTATTAAATTCGACTGCTACTCAATCATAAAAATACAACTAACAATCATAAAAGATGATTGTAAACGAACAATATTGTCAAATTGCCTTCGCGACGAATTCTTTCGTTGTTTCCGTCAACGAGAGGGGCTGTTTCGCGCGGCGAAATTGTAACTAATGTAAAAGTACATCAGTATGTTACGCGCGTGTTACGATATAATGTACAAAGACTTTGGCTTGAATTGTATAAAACTGTGATTTTGTGCGTGTCGCCTAATACTGCCAAAATTTTCATGCATCCTTCATTTTTACGAGTACAAGGATTGAATGGAGCGAAGTTAAATACAAAATCGTTGTGCAGTTTCAACATTGTAGAAATAGATCACAAAACTGTCGACAATTGAAAGATGCAATGAATATTTCACGACAAAATTTCGCCGGATATCGATTAGCCAGAGCGATTAGTGAGCTGCGAATTTATGTTTACCGATTTATATTCACGATTTATCGTCGATTGTATGATTTGTCATCGATTTTTATTGTTTATAATATACGTATGTAATACTGATTTTTCGATTTAATCAGTTCCAAGGATTTGTGGCAGTTTAAAAGTGTTTCAACTTTGTACATACATACCTTTTGCCAGTAATATTTGCTGGAGTGCATTAACATTTCTTAATACATACAGTAGAACTTCATTTATCACGCTATTTTCGTTCATTTACTTTTTACTTCAATCTTTCGTTCCAAAATAACAAATCTTGTGCGCAGATAACTGATTAACTCTCCATTGCCCTCGTTTAGCAAACGAACGTTAGTGCTCTCGTATGAGCGCCGCGCCGCACCTGTATGTGTGTCACTGTATATTAATGCGGCATTACCATATAGTTTTCTCAGATTAACACAGTCTTATAAGAACAAGAGGATGAGACATCGATCTACCACAGTAAAGCTTAGGTTTGACAATAATCGATATAATGTCGACTGTACGTATTTACTCTCGCCATGAGCGCCGTGCTCAGATATATCACACTTTCAAAGTCTAATCTAATGTAAATGAAAAGTTGAAAGTTTCAGAGTCAACTTTTATGTCACATCCATGCAATTAAAAAAATAAAATGTAAACTGAGCATTCACTTCATAAGAGGGCAATGGAGGATTACAACGGATGCCGGTAAGTACGTATACCATAGGATAAGGATCTGTGAAAAGAGATCTATAAAAATAAAAGTTCACGGAATTATCAATCTAACAATCAAATCCACAGATTCCGGATTTGGAAATTTTTAAGTAGTGTTTATGGCTCGGTAAAACTCTCGTAAGAAATCAAATAAAACAGATAAAAGTTAGAACTCTTTCTAAAGTTGTTTGTTTCATCATTATATTTGGCGCGAATTGTCCTCGCGAATGAAGTTCCACTGCAGCCTCGATATATCGGATAAGAAGTGTAGGCGAGGGGGAGGGCGGAATACGGAGAGGGTGAGAACTTCTTTCTCGCACACTCGTTCACATATTGTACGCCACGTAGATAGGATCGAGCTGGTCCGCGAGAAAGCCGTCGCGCAAGTGCATCCGTTGCTTCTCACCGCGCGAATTAATGGGTACCACACCGGGGTCCACTACAACTACCACGCCGACCACCAAATGGTGTTCCTCGAGCACGGCGCTCGTCACCAAAGCCACGAGATCGAGGGCCTCGCTTTCGCTACCGTCCAATTCTACCACTACCACTAGAAGGTTGGTCCATGTGAACACAGCGCTGGAAGAAAAATACAATAACAACGTTCGATTATCAATAGCTAATATCGCCAATACAAAGAATAAGAATAAGATAATAAAGGTTTGCAATTGTATATGGCTAATATTGTAGATTATCAAAAGATTAAGAAAATATTCAAACTGGATTAAAATATAAAAGGACTTACCATTCTGCGATTTTCTTGTGACACCGCATGACACTGTTCTCGATGTCTATCGGATGGTAGCGCATACCTCGTAGTAGGATGGCCTCGTCGAGAGCACCAACGACGAATACGGCATCATGAAGTTCTGGATCGCTTGGTACGAGATCAGCCTCGGGCACATTGTTAGTATCACCGGGTACGTCGCTAATCACCGACTGCTGAACGCTCTCGGTCCTTCTCAGGAAGCCAAGGTAACCGGTTCTCGCGTAAACCTCGCTCGTATTGCCAGTAACCAGTCGCGCGTTGAAGTGATCAGCGTAATCACTCTCATCGCCATAGATCGTGAAGTAACCGCTCGCGTTATGCGACGACTGTACCCAGATCTCGCCTAGATGCGAGTCGCCGCATTGACCCTTGGTTTCGGGATTCGCAATGATTACTTTCACGCCGGGCAACAATTTGCCCGATTCCATCAAGCACAGAGAATGCGGACTGCCTCGTTCCACCAGGGACACTCGGTCGTTACGTAATGCACGAAGGTCCACATAAACTGTTGAAGGCTCTGGACTGGATGCTCCCTATGGAACAAAATCAAGAAAATAATGATATATAAGAATAGATCTCCAGGAACCAGCGAAACGATTAATCCAAGCAATCAATTTTACCTGTAAGCAAATGGCAGTGTTTACTCTGCAACCGAATGAGGTGGAGACCGCGCGCGGACTCAGACCGAGTGCGGAGAACAGCTTACTAAAACTCGTCGTTAACGCTATCCGTGGCCTTTCCTCGGCGACGACAACACACGTTCTCACGCACGCCAGGCTGACGCCTCGTGCCTTGAGCGCGTGAACCGAGGAGCCGAGTCCCTTAGTGCACAGCTCCATAACGCCGTACGAGCAAAACGTGTCTCTTACTCTGGATTGGCTGACCGCCGACAACCAGAGTGCAGGATTGGCTTCCACCTGGTAACGGTAACAAAATCGATCAAATTAAATCTCTTTTCACTGAGCACAAGAATTGCGATACTTACCTCGGATGGTGGTATCAGTATAGAATGATGTCCACTATATATACTGCTGAGACACCATAAGGCAAAACCGAGGCCCGAGTACGGATCCAGACAGAGAGCGATGTGTCTGGAGGGGTAGAGCTCGCACGCCAATTTCATGGCACGGCATAACGAAGTGACCGCCGCGTGAGACATCTTGATGCCGGCGAGCATGCCTGTTGTCGAAACACTGAAGTCCAGATAGGCCAGCATCTCCGCGGTGGGCGCTCGATACATCACCGGTAGCTTCTTCTTTGGCATGTCGTCCATATCTAGGATCATCGGCCAACTCTTCACGTCGACCACGTTGTTCGCTTCCTATGCGAAACAATACCGGTCAATAATAACGTACACCTTTATCGCCTTTTAATATCGACAATACGATCAACATTTTCAATTACCTTTGTCTTCAACAACTTGAGGAGGTTCTGGTTAGTCAACACGAGGACGGATTTGCTGACGTCCACAATCATGCGAACAGTCGGCAAGGTCGTTTGGAGATTTTGCGGATGAGGTGGCCTGATGGTTACCGGCACAGCGCCAACATACAAACAACCGTAAAACGCGCATATTAGATCGGTACCAGGTGGGAAAATTAGCGCTACATGGTCCCCGGTGTTGACCCTTCCTCGATCCAAGAGTAGATTCCCGATTCTCTCGGCCTTCTTGTGCAACTGCGAGCAGGACAATGAGGTAGCGACGGTGCCCTTCGCGTTTAACGACGTAAATATCACATGGTCCGAAGTACTGACAGCGCGCCACCGTAGAATTTCAGAGATAAATTGGTACTGAAAGATGAACAATAATATAATATAAAGATAAAGATTGAAGTCGCTCTTCCTTTCTCTCTACCTCTCATTGAGTTTCATTGAACTTACGAACCTTTTTGGCATTATCACTATCCTCGTCTAGGACACCCATATCTCGTCCCTGCGCAGAGGCTAATCGGTTACCCTGGACTATGTTCCCTACCATAACACTGGCTGGACCGACATCTGCAACAGAATCCCCCGCTACACGCCCCCGCACCATTCCGTTAGTAAACCAACACAAACACTCAACCCAATAATGAGTAGCTCACACACTCTCTCCTGACTGAGGCCGGAAAAATCAAAGCTAGAGCAATCTGGTTTTCGCCATCGTAGCCAACAATACAAGCGTTCATGAGTCTTCCGCTCCACAGGTCTACGCTTTAACGCGCATTCACGAATCCTTGTGGATCCATGGATGCTTGAATTTCCAAACATCTTTTTTTCAATGAATTGTACAGTCCAGACTAATTGTACAGATCCCAAATTGATTACGTTGTACATTAGAATATCGACGTGAAATTAAAAAAATAAAGTACAGAAAAGCACTAAATACAAGGAGCTAAAAAAATATGGAAAATTTTTTCCAGCGAAAAAGTAATTCAGTAAAAGGTAGAACCTCTTTCTAATCACTGAAATTAATTATATTTGCATTTAATTAGGATACTACAGGATATTCGGAACTCAGCCAAAAGAAAGAAGGATAACTAAATGGAAAAACATGCTAAGCATATATAATTAACTGTGTAAGGATTGTTAATAAAATAAAAGATGCGCGATAACTTTGTGTTCTAATCTAATCTCAGTCTCAATCTATTTTGCAACGAATGTGAATCTCGAGTATTTCCCAAGAAGATATAACACAATGTTACCACGCATTCCGTAGTGTTTCAAAAAAATGCACATTTGTATTTAATCATTAAGAAATCTACTCTTGTGAGAAAAAATTTAACTAATATTTAAATCTATTTAGCTAATACTTCAAATACTCGTTTAATTACAGAAATATTATAAGTAGACAAATAAATTCTAACGTGACATCTACTTTGAAACACCGGTATATGAAGACATTACACCATGCAAGTGTGTGCCAGATTTCTGAAGCCTACCAAAAATTTTATATAGATGTATGAAATTTCTCGATGTACAAATAGAATTCTAGAAAGAGTAAAATTTGTAATTATCATTTTTTTTTTCGATTTCTTGCTACTCCACTCCCTTCACTTTCACATACACACATACATTCATACGCACATCTTCTTTCTTATTTATCTTTCCCTTCGCCTATCACCCTCGATTACGATTCACATACACAATACGATTTAAAAAAAATTATCAAACTACTCGTAACTCATATCCACGTCAAACGTTTGGCGTGGATACGAGTAATACTAAATATGTTCATCTGATTGTTTGAATTTTAAATTAAATATAATTTTTGTATTAAATCTGATCTTTTCCTATATATCTTATATCAATATTTACAGTCCTTAAGTTCTATTTTGTAAATATAGAATGTACAAAAAGAAAATCACTGGCATTTTTGAAAAAAAAAAAAAAAAAAATGCTTACTAGCGTTTGCGCAATTTTCATTATTTAGGTTTACGTCGATACCTGTCAGTCACAGAAAGGTATCGACGCGATACCTGCCGTTAGACTTTGCTTCATTTACCTGAATGAATTTCGCGCGGTTTTGGCAAATTGGTGACACATGTGTGAGGACAGAGGAGCACATTAGCCGGATGGAGGGCACCCTCGAGGAAACGGCGTTTCGTTTCCGAAAGGTGAATACCACCCAGCGGCGTTTTGGGCAAATAGTTGGGTGGTACCAAGGCAAGACAATATATTCCTACTGCATGGATCGAGTCGACTGCTTGCAGCACCCGAGACATCCACTGGAAGCTCTGTATAAAATGATGAGAAATACTTAAGTATGCTCAAATCGGCTTTTTAACAGATGTACTTTTTTTTCTTTAAATAAAAGTTTCTCCACCTTTTTTTCTTTAAATAACATTTAATTCTAAAACACACCTCTTCCTCACTGCAATCAGGCCGTTGTTCAGCAACGACGCATATCCTTTCATCCCTAAGAACTCGCACGCTGAAAACGGCGATTCTACCACGATAGATAAATTTCATTGGTTCGACTGCCAAGACAGTGGCGATAATGTCGTCGGCATTGTGTTTCCTGCCAGTCACCGTCATGAGACCGTCCCGCGATCCGCAGACAAACACGAGTCCTCCAGGACCAAGAAAACCCAACAAACCGGAACGCGTGTATTCTACATCACCCAAAGCAGCACCGTCGACTTGTAAGGGCGATACCTTGAAGGTATTATTGGTAAGCCCTTGCAGGCCCCAATATTGGCTACCAGTAGCTGCACTGTGTACACATATTTCACCCACTTCATCCGTCTTACAAATAAATGGCTGTCCTTCCATCTTAATGACGACTACTATACCTGTGAAAAATGCAAAGTTAAATCGTCATTAAGATGCGTCACAGTCCAAAAACAATCAATTTGCAAAAAGACTCACTTCCAGGCATGACTTGTCCGCAATCCTGCAGCGTCAATGACGTAAGGGAATTCTCCTGATCTACTCTGACAACTCCGTAACTCAGGCCGGACATGGAAAGAACTCCACGACCAGTCGCATTCACTCCTGCGCGTCCAGGCCTTCTCACAGAAACTGTGAGTGCCTCGCTCGAGGAAGCGCAAGGACAGACAGCGTCCGGCCTGAGTCCTTTGGACTGGAACACCGAGAGAAACTGATCGCAGGACGAAAGAGACCAAGGATTTGCGCCATCTGCCACGAGTAGTAACCTCAACGATGCCAAAGAGACGTCTTTATGATCCTTAGTTGCTAATAAACCCCAGTGAAGATCTCGTGATTTTACAACCGCGACGCTGGCACGATGTTTCGTGATCATCTGCATCCAACTAGCGGGATTAACCTTCATCAGAGCATAAGGGATGAAAATGACGTGCATGCCGTTTAGCACGCTAGTCAAAGTGCTGTGCCAGAGGCCGACTTCCCGTTTAAAGTCCAGCACGCAGACGGCATTCTCGCCTTCAGTATAGCCGCAGGCCTGCGTGAGAGCGCGACAGTGGGACATCATCGCCGCCCTGGTAATGGTCACGCCCATCACAGAGCCATCCTTGTCGGTGGTGTATTCAATATACGCGGGGGTGTCATCGGTAAGCCGTGGTGGTGGCAGCCAATCCTTGGGCGTTTTGCCTAGATGCTCGGTAACGAACCAATGCAGTTTTGGCCAGCCCTTAAAAGCTACCACTTCGCCAGCCGCCGTCTTCGGCAGACCCTTCAGGCATGCTTCACTAGTCAACGCCACCTGAAGATGTCAAGATATATAGACGTTGCTGATTCCCAAGGTCGAGTGAACGAGTCACGGTTACGTACATTAACACAAATTGTAATGCAAATTGCAAGACTGCACGGCTAATTAAACATGCAAATATAGAAAAGAATGTTGTTTGTCGGATAAGGCAGGAGACCGTGCTCCGCTTACCTGAATTCCACAGCTTCCTAAGAGAAAACCGATCTGTTGAGAACCCGCGTCACGACGGGTCAGAGGTACTTCGATGGGCACTGGCACGATACCGGCCTGAAGACAGCCATAAAAGGCGCACATGAAGCTGATCGGATCGTTGTTCGGATAAACCAGGGCGATCCTATCGCCAGGTTTCAGGCAGCAATCCCCGCCGCGACTTAGAGCCTTATTCAGAAGGGTATAGGCAATCTTGTGAGAGCGACTGAGCAGTTTCCCATACGTGAGCGTTACGCAAAGCTTGCCATTAGGATCCAGGACGGTAGCCACAGGTGCTTTGTACGTCGCCGAGCCGTACCTAAATGTAACAGATAGATTCTTACATGAATCACTGAATATACGAATCTCCGCTTGCAGTTTTGAACCGTTGGATCTATAGAACGCGGCAACCTTGACTCATCGATAACTCACCTCTGAATGGCGGCCTCAAGAGATCGTGGCAAACCCGATGGCACCGATAGCGCCTCGCCTATCGCCGACGTCATGGAACCGCCTTCGGGTTTGGGAGCATTTGGATCCTTCGGATTCGCCGCGATCTCCAGCTCGATGTCGTCATCCTCGTAAAACTCTGGTAGCGGTCGACGTTTCGGCCGTTTCAGCGTGTTTAACAGTTGCTGGATCTTTGCGGAAACCTTCCAGCGACCGGTGGTGCCAGTACTGTTCTGATCTTCGACCACATGCGCATAACGATTGACCCGGTCGGCGCCAGGCCGCCGCGTCGCCGATTGTTGTTGTCCGACCGGAGTACTGCTCGTAACATGAGTAACGTCCGGTGGTTGAATATTGCAATAGGCGTGCGGCGTGTACTCGGCGATATCGGTGATGTCCGCGCCGGGCGGCCTCCTGGCCGGCGGTCTGGGCGGCGGTGGAGTGTCGCGAGCGGAACCGGTACTGCTGGTGTCCGACAGACCAGTGCCTATCAAGGTCAACAATAACTTATAGCACACAATTATCGGACAGCTTATTTCGTGCGACCATTATGTGTCACACGCGCGCTGGTTTTTTCACGTTTCAGCTCGCGGTTCAACCACTTTTTTCCACTTGGATGCATGGAGGAAAAATAATGCGTATTGATTATTGGCGTGTCGTCCGGCGGAAACAGTCAAGGACGCGTGATGCCAGCATTTAGCGGAGTCACATGGCGCTTGAACCGTACACGACGCGTTTTCTTGCTTTCTTTTTTTTTTTCTTTCGACATATGCGGGTGCAGGAAAACAGATGGACAAAATTACATTTGCTGTATTATGCGGCGCACCGATCATCCACTCCATTCCATTTACTAGAGATGTGCGAACTATTTGAATACTCGAATCTCACTCGATTTTCGATTCGAATTCGAATTTCTATGATTCGAATCTGACCCATTCATATTATATATTTTCAGTTTTATAAAATTATATTTCCCGTTAATAAGCAAAACAATACGGTCATGTCAATAGGGCTGCGTTCGGAGGGCGCGCTATTAGCGCTATTGCATCATTCTATCTTTATCGCTGATCAGGTGTAAAACAAGAATGGAATAAGCAAATAGCGCTATTAGCGCGCTGATTCTATCAAATTGTAAGTAAAAGTTTGAATATATGTAAAAAAAATAGTAAGCTATGAGTATTGATAATAAAATAAACTATATATTATTTTATTTTAATTTTTATACATGTAATTAGACAATATGTTATTAAATACTACATTAGTATATTTTAATAATTTATCTATGATTTTTCGCCTAATTGTTTACTACGACATTAAATAAAGTATATTTATTAGTTTTATATTAAATATTTAAATTTTTTTACTTCAAAAGAATTTATATTATATAGTTAATATTATTTTTCCACATCAAAATATTCTCTTATTATCTACGTGTTAAAATTCAATTTAATAATAACTATACTATATTGATTGAAAATTATATTTCAATGATTCGATTTGACATAAAAAATTCTTGGTTCGCACATCTCTCATCATTTATACTGATCTTATACAACAATTATTTATATAAATAAATCCCGATTTATTTATATTCATTTCATGTAATTCAATCCGTTATAAAAACTGACACACACGCAACAGGAACGTTGCTTATGTTTTATTATTTCGTCATCATATGTGACTGTAATGATAATTTTACCGGTTGGGCCACCCGCGCCCGGACTCTCCTCGGTGACGACACTGTCCTCGTCGCTGCTGGACTCGCCACTGTCGCGTCTCTCCCGATCGGGGCTTCTGGCCATCACGGAGGTTCTCTTGGACGGCATTGGCAAGGATGGCTTCGGTCGTCCCTGCATCGCCGCCAAGGCTTGCTGCACCGCCTCCTGGCGCACCTCTAAACGTAAGAATTGATTACTCAAACGGACAACGAGGACGGATGACACGTGCGGACACTTGATGGTCTTACTTCCGCATCGTCATCCGTTCATCATCTCCCGACACTATTTATACATACGTATTCATGCGTATTGCGCATCGTACATTTTTTTTTGTCTCGTTGACGATTTAACGTAATGCTCTCGAGAGTGTGTGTGTTTTATGTGTGTGTATATATGTATGGAAGGATTTGCGAGATAAGGTGCTTAGGCTCGGGAAGATTGAACAGTTAAATTAAAGTTATTGAGTAGACACCGTAGCAGGACGATACTATGCACATGTATTTTTTTTCTAGCGGTACAAACACACACGAGATAAATGAATCTTTCGCATGCTGCCACTTGCAAGATGTGTTGCAGACTCTATTTGTTCCATCTTAATTCCGTTTCGAGCACCATTTATCGATTGACACAAAGAACTATAATTGATACTATAATTGCCTCTGTCCGTAACGATTAATTCTGATGAAACGGTCGCGAAAGATATAAAGATCTGTTCGTCATCGAGGCCGGTTCAAATCGCAGATAAAACTAGTCCGGATATTTTTTAAATGGACAACACCGTGTAAACTTTTTTTTGTGAAATGACACGTAACACTATTTTTACAGTCAAATACAAATACTAAAAAATCAAATGTTTTACCTTTAATTTGAAGTAAAATATAGTTCTTATTTCTCAGTAAAATTGAACTGATCCTCAAGCAACTTGAATTTCTCGCATTTACAGCCTTTTTTACGCCAAGACTCGCGATTAAAATGGAATTACGTTTCCCGGTTGTGATAGATGCGTTCAATGCGGCCGATGCCGCCGCGCGTAAACTGCAATATAATGCAGGTAACATTCGGTCACTGAGTTGCCATATATTTCCGGGTGAAGCATACCCATATCGTTATTACGACATCATGCAACACTGGGGGACGCGGCTCGTTACAAGTTGTATTCGCATCATGTACGTCGACGCATACAGGGTGTCCCACACATATTTACTTTCTTAGTGTTTATCGTTAATCATACAATTAATTTCGACAAGAATTTTATCTGGTTAAATTGTGCAAAATTTCAATATAAATATATTAGAAAAACACAAGTTAAAATTGATATTTATGTTGTTAACAGAGTAAAAAATTTATTGTTATTATTTAATAATCACTACCTACACTTTTTTAAATTTTATTTCCACGTGGGCGTGGATGACATTTCTCGTATGTTTTCTTGGGACGCCTTGTATACGTCTCTATCGACGCGAGTTCCTGGATTGGCTTATCTTCTACAAGATACAACACTCCGTCGACATCCGACTGGTAACGGTGCACCAGGTGGAAGATTACCTGCACTTTGCGTTAAGATAAATGAACCTTTCTATCAGCTCTTTTGAACGAAGCGAGTTTTTCTCCAGGTCACGCGGAATGACATTTCATTCGGGGAGGGAGCGTAGGAAGTAAATGCGGAGCAAGGCGTCAAGCTGCGTGAATTTTATTTAAAGAACTAGCGTAGCTTTAAAAAAATGAAATCGTACCAAACTGTATAAGATTGATAAATAATGCTCACGTTACACAAGTTATTGTGTAGTAACACGCAGGCTCTTGGTTGGATATCATCGGGCATAAAAAGACCGATAAAAGCCTGATGGATCATAGTTTTTCATGCAACATTGCTAACCCTCAAAGATAACCCATATATGGATCTAGAGTCTATTTCAACGCTCATTCATGTTGCGTACACGTCTTCAAAAATTAATATTTTTGGACAATTTGGACGATTAATATCAATTATTGGCAATTTTTGTAATTCTATTATATTCTTCAGTCTTTTCTAGCCCTATTTCATATATATAACTTTTTAACCCTTTGTAACTCCTGGTAACATTTCTGTTACAAACCGGCAAAGTGTCCATCAAACTTCTAAATCATGAATTTAATGTTTAATGTTTAATGTTTAATGTTTAATGTTCTTTTTATTTTTGATAACATGAGTTACAAAGGGTTAAAATTTATCAGATCCAGAATTATGTGCAATCAAAGTTGCGAGGTCCATATATGGACAGTGTATAGCCTCAAGTGGTTGAGACTTGAAGTGTAGCCTTTAAGGGTTGAACAAATTCTTACAGATATTGTTTCTTTCGATTCTCTCCATAACATTCATTGCAATTCCACGAAGAGGGATGTGTGTATTTGGTGTAACCGTTCGAACAATTAGAATGATTTTCGAACAGGACGGCAAAAAAGGAGTTGAACTAGCGATGTACCCACTGTTGCTACCCGAATGGTCCCCCTGTATATCTAGTGCCAGAGGTGTACTCACCGGAATGGTAACGGCTCTCATTGCGTGTGAGTCTGCGATTACCGCGTCTAGCTGCCGCCGCCGCCGCCGCTGCCGCCGCTGCAGCAGCCGAGTTCGAGTTCCCAATGTTCCCTGTGGAGCCACCAGAACCCGGGGGACTGGCGATTCCTCCGGGCGCTAGTCGGCCGCCTGCATGCAACACAACAACAACAACGGCACATAGACAAAGAAGGGACGCTACGAGAGGTCGGCTCGGCTTGGCGAGAGCTGTCGTCGTTCGCCTTCCCTCGGTCTCGTAGCACCCAAATAAACGAGCGCACGAACTTGGAAACCCTTTGGAGTTAGTGCATTCTCTATATCTACTTCGCTATCGTTAATCGCGCGAGTCAGTTCCAGCGAAAAGCGTTGGAAGAAACGAATCCAACCATTTTTACGTTAACGATCCCAGCAATCGAGACTCCGTGGATTCGCCCTTGAAATCGAAGCTAAGGAACAGGGATCCTTGGGGTCTTCGCGACTCTAGGGAATAGGGTTCCAAGCGGTTAAGCGCCGATCCTCGCCAAAGGCCCAGACTTTCCACGATTTACATGCCGTGGTAGTGCGTTATTTATCCGGATGTGAGGGGGTAATCTTGCGGTTTAATTGCGCCATTGACGGTTGGTCATTCCACCATCGGATGCTGCGTCTCGTGAATGTGACTCGTATCGATCGTCCGTGGCGCGACGCACAGGAAGGTCGGAGGAGGAGGAGGGCCGGTCTCGCGGTGGCGTGATTCAGTTGGAATAATCGCCGGGTAATTTCAGAAGAGTCGTACGGATCATCCTGTTATGTGAATTTACCACGCACTACATATCGAACGGCGATATCGAATTCGATCGCGCGTCTCGCGCAGAAAAAAAATAAAAAAAGGATTTTTTTTTTTCCGAAAGTCATAAGAAAGTGTCTGACGATCAACATCGAGAGTCTCTCGGTCTACCGCGAGGTGCCGCGACGTCGAGGATCCCTGTAGCAAAATGCATGATGTAAGATGTGGATCCGCGGCACGCGATCTCCGCGATCTACGCGGAGGAATCTCTATCGACGAGGAGGCGATGGAAAAATGGAAATGTTGCACGCTCGCGGATAACACGACGCAGTCGGCTGAATAGGGAGAATGCCGATGGATGGCAGGCCGGCCGGCTGGCTGGCTGCAATCTTGAGTCACCCGAAGGTGGAACAACCGGTCTCGGCTACCGCCTGGCTATGTCAAATTACAAAGGTATCTAAAGGTGCAAAAGCGTCTCGAGGCAACACACGCGAGAGAAATACAGGGAGTAAAGCAGGCAAGCTACACGGAGGAGAGAGACAAGTGCAAGCGGCACGACGGACGAAACTCGTTTTGCTTTTAACAATTTTCCATGGTGCGCAGAGAGAAAAAATGGGGAGTGTAACCATTCCGAGGGGATTCACATCTACTTTTGTAAAAAAAAAAATTTGGATGCGGAAACGGCACAGATATAACACGATGAGATTGAGGCGAGAGGGAACGTATCGTCATCTCAGGATTTCTCATCGAAAACAACAATTTCGACAGGGGGGGTGGGGGAGGAAACTCGCATCGTTCTTGTAGCTAAAATCGTGTCATTCGTGTCATGTGTGTACACGTATGTGTGCGTGCATACAAAGACGAAAATACGAAACGCACAGTGATTAAAGAACACTTTGCAAATCACCGAACTCTACTGTGTTCTAATCTAATCGGAAAGAAAAAAAAAAAAATACTCTATGAGATAAATTCTCTATGAGTCATCAGAACGGCAAAAAAGCTAAAAAGCTGAAATTAAAGCAGAATTGCGACACACAATCAATATGCGCGCGTTAACGTCCGCTAACTCGCCGCGACTCGGAGATACGCTTATTCGTGGAGCCTACATAGTGCGTGGCGCTACCTGAGTGATAGCGCTTCTCGTTGTGCGTGACGCGCCGTTGCGTGCGTCGTGCACGTGGCTGCGGTCGACCGCCACCACCATAGCCTCCTTCTCCTCCTCCTCCTCCTCCTCCTCCTCTTTCACCGCCACCGTCACCTCCTCCGCTTCCGTAACCCGTTCTCTCCAGCCCTCTACCAACGACGCCTCCGCCGCCGTCGCTGCCGCCACCGCCACCAATACCACCATTTCCAGCCCCTACGATCCACATAAGCGCGTATGCACGGTGTGCTTCAATTCTTAAACACCCGTATTTCTATACTTTCCCATCGTTTTTTCTCGCGCGGCTCATCACTTAAAACTGATAATTTTTCATACTGATAATGCATTTGAAAGAATGGCAAGTAATGTTATCGCGAAAGTGATGCGGTTACAAAGATACAAAAGGTGCAGCACCAAGTAGTATCAAATGTAATTTTTTTTCAATTTTTTAAGTTCTTAGGGTAGACCGGGGCACGTTGTCACACGGGGCACGTTGTCACATCGGCTTTATTTAAAAAACTAATAACCAGAGGGCAGCACCCGTCATTCCCAAAACGTGTTAGTGTATGCCCATCTTTGGTGTGTTTACAGTGTTGAGATAGCTCCAGCCGTGTTGACGTAAAATCAACTTGAAAGTTTTTTGCGACCATAAGTAAAATTTTATTGTCTAATATTCAACGTACTGGACATGAAGCTTATGTTTTTTCAGAATAGACCTTTATATTATCTTAAAGTATGTACTTTTACCTACCGCGTGCAATACCTAACCTTATGAATATCTCAAACGTGTCGGCCATGAGGCTGTTTGGAGTAAAAAAATGCCCTCGGGGCACGTTGTCACGAAAAATATAAAAAAGACTTATGATCGCATAATATAGAATGTGGGTAAAAAAAATGTTAATTCAAAAATTTTAATGTCATAGGTGCAATTGGGATATGGTGCGCTGTATCAATAAGTTGCGCATTCGAGTGGAATTCTTGTATTTAGATTAAGACGAAAACTTCGTGCTTTTTGTACTTTTTTGAAATAAAATAAATGTTTCTGTGAAGGATTTTACTTTTTTACATTGCAGCGCACTATAATATATTGATATTTACGTTGAATACAGTTTGGATAACATTTTGCATGCAATTACATTTGATGTGACAACGTGCCCCGGTCACGGGGCACGTTGTCACAAGCGACCTGTCGTTATTTATTGTTATGTAACAACTGTAGAGTAACAATTACACAAAATTTGATACTGTCCAATTGAAGCTGAGGGTTCACTCGAAATTTTGGCATATCACAGTACTTTCAAATATTGAATGTAAAAAATACAAAAAATATTGAAAAAAATGTGTGACAACGTGCCCCGGTCTACCCTAGTCTTAAATTTACCATTCCGCACATTATTTCTGTACTTTCAACATGTAAATGGGTTTTCAATTCTGTAAGGCTAATTCGAAGGAAATTGGAACCCGTAAATGTCCTGTAATTGCCGTCACTCCAGGATAACCTTAAACGACTTTTAGACGGATACGGATACGCAGTCGACTTCCTCTCGCGATGCATCATTTGGCGGTGTGCAATGCTGTCACAATGATTCGCCTTATCTTAAAAATTAATCATATAGAGACTACGTTTCGCCTGAATCGCACGATGGATTTATATGTAAAAGAACTTCCCGTTATTCGACTTGGCCATACCGTGCTATAGAAAACTGTCGCTAGTTCGACTCGCGCGTCCACGACAATGGCAGATGCACGTAGCATATAACGAGCGGATAACGCGGAAGCGCTTCTTCCGCGTGCAGGTACAGTTAAACTGCAAGCCGATTGCAGCGGTTCTACCGATCGCAGCTGCGGGCGCAAAGGCGCGTCCGTCTAACTATACGGGGTGCCTCCATGGAAATGTACGAGATTTTCAAATACATTGCCTATCATCAATTCCAATTGAAGATTTTACTTTAACATAGGTAGATTTCCAGAGCAGTAAGCAACGATAGCAAAGTTTATATTCAGATTTGTATAAGAGACTTTTAGAAATTTCAAAAAATCGAAAACTCATTTTTTACTTTCCACTAGTTTGATGCTATAAAAATGCTATTTAAAAATACTGTACTTTTCGGTTCGCTACACTCCTATAACACCTTGATCCTATTAGAACACACAGCATGGGTCTCCCAGACGAAACTTCGCTTACTCTAAATTCTCTATTTTCGATATTTAGTTTTAACTTCATAACTGATAAAATAAAACTCTTTTTGATACTAAAACCTATTCAGGTATATTCCCAATCTCAGAACTTAAAAATAAAAAAAAACGAGTCCAAAAATATTAATCTGAACCAGAGTTACAGCCAGCCTATCAAAGTTACATGGGTCTTCGAAACCTGTGTGGGTTTTGCTCTGGAAGCTGTGTGTTCTAGGATTAACGAGATATCTTTTTTCTGTTATAAATCTTCAACTTCTACAATTAGTTTAATTTTTTTCATTCTTTTATTCGATGAAAAGAACATCTTTCATTTAGACGGAAAACTATTGATTCATTCTTGTCACGAAGGTTCTTCTAACAAATGATCAAGAATCAAAACAACTTAAGCTAGCAGAAATATTTCATCGCACTTGTGCTAAACGGTTAAAAATGAGAAATATCTAACCGTGAAAGGGTTAAATCGACAGGCAGCGGGGCGCATCGACGAGAGATGCGTCCGCGGAATGCAGCCTGCACGAACCAGCAAATGACGCGTGGTAACGTCCGGACAATTCCGTGTCCGGTAACTCTCGCGACGATAAGACCAAGTCTCGCTGCAGCCGTGACAGTTGCGGTACCGGTTGGCGAACTCGGAAACGATTCGCGTTACACTTTGCGTTCCGCGATGCGGAAACGCGTCGATCGACGCGCCGTAATTCGTTCTCGTATGGATTTTCGTAGAGCACGAAATAATCCCATTTGAAGCGGCGAACGTTTCTCGTAAAATAAACAGAGGTAAAATCGCACGCGCGCGCGCGCTGAATCGCGCATCCTTCCTGTTACATCGCAATTTTCTCTCGATTTTCTCCCAACCCGCCTGCGTTCCGCGTTTCACGTGGCGCAAGACCGGCAGCGGTAGTACGTTGCAGGTTGCAAGGTGCCGAGTGTTGAAGTGACGCGTGCCGCCGCGAGGATTGCGTCTCCGTCCCCTTCCTTTTATAAAGAGAATTGCATTTGCCATTGTGCGCACAATGAGGCGCGTGTCTTCTGAGAATCGGAACGCGATTGATATTGCGAGCTTGTTGCGTCCCGATGGCGTAATATTGCACACACACACACACACACCAAGATGCGACGAGAGATAAGACTCGAGAGCTATAAACTGATGGTTGTTTTTCCGTTTGAAAAAGCGTCACCTATAACTGTAGAGCGAATAAATTTACAATTTTTTTTTTCGTAGACTAAATACTATGAGATATAATTAGTGCAAGCTTTACCGAGAAAATTAAAAAAGAGGTCTCATTTCTGTCGAAATGCCGAGTCTTTTCTAAAAATGATTTTGATACCGTATGATCGACGTACGGACTCTATGCGGGATCGATCGATCGAATATGCGACTAAACATGTGGGGCGATAATATTTTCACATCGCTGACTTCTCGTCCGTTCCGTATCGCACATCGCGAATATAACGCGCGATGATATCTCCCGCTACCTCTACTTGCGGGAGTCTTAATGAATTTCTAGAAAAGCGAAACACTCACCTATCTGCTTCGAGGCGTATTGCTGAAGTAGACGCGTCCGTTTCTTTTCATAACCCTTCTGCGTAATATCTCCTGCAACAGCGGAAAACGGCTTAATTAATCATGCAATCCAGGAAATAATTTAAACAGTTTAATACTACGTCTCGAGATCGTCTCTTAATATCTCGAGTATAAGTGTCAAAATCGTTGTTACATTTTATAACATATTACATTAAACTTGGCGAATTGCTCTCGAGAAACACATGTTCTCTTCTGTCTCCGTTATTATATCCGTTATATTCACGGTACTATAACGAAACATTTAAATAAAGATATTTAATGGTATTTAATGGTATCTATAATACTTAAACTAAGATAAAGATATACAAATAAAACTAAAGAAGATAGGATAGCAAATAAAACAGTATAGATATATGTTCATAAAGATCTGTTGAAGATCGCTGAAAATAAGTCGCGGAGATCGAACGTACGTTTTCAGGATTGAATTTTAGATCGATGCACGCTCGGCTGCCGGCGGCCGGTGCTGATGCAGCTCGCCCATGTGCCGAGTACGATGTAAAACTGGTTAGCGTACTCGCCTTTCGTCACGCCTCGTAACTCGAGAAAACGCCGAAGAATCGATCCTAACGGCCGAGACATGATTTTTCCACGTTCGCGAAACGAAACCGGGCCATCGCGATTATGCTAATCAGCGCGTTCGAGTGATTCTTGATATCGTCGATGCGACAAACTTGTTCGTATTCGTCGTCTCTATGTGACAATTTCTCGGGAAAAGCGGCATGATGTACGAGTCTGTCCACGGGAAAAATCACACACTCGCTTGTACTTTAGATATTTATTTTGTACTTGAATTTTATAGATGTTTATATATTCAGATAATGAAGGTGGATAAACCTGTATCAAACATGTAACAAAGTGTACAATTAAACAATTTACTTCCAATACATTTCTTTACTTTAAGACTCGAATGTTAAAGAAATGCGCAAGAAATAAGCAAGGAATTTCCACGCGTTATAAGTAATTCAGCCTTCGAAGCAGCGAAAACCGTGCAGTAAGAACCACGTTGAGCCGTGATCGCGATACGCGTGCAGGCTCGCGTTCGAGCAAGAACTTCATCGAAACTGATCGCGGGAAAATATGTTGCGCAATTAATGCCGTCGGACGCCGATGGAGGTAACGGTCGGGCAAAGGATAAATAGATTCAACACGGTCGTAATCGTTGCGATTCAATTGCGTCGCCTGTTATTCAATAAGTATCAAATATAACCAAGATTATACGTAGATTATTAAGCTGCATGGCAAGTTTACGCGTTTTTCCACACAGTAATACAGTACTATTCTTTTCCTTAGACTTCTTTCTTAGACACAGTAAAAAATCGTGTGTACATAGCGGTCCATATGTTAAAATTTTCTTGTGTCACCAAGATTTGATTATTATTTCAATGTAAAATTAACATACAACAGCTATGTTATTTTTTTCTTAACATTTTCATGTGTTACATTTATGTCAACGTGATAACTTAACACTTTATATATGTCATTTAGAAATTAAATTATTTTGAGTTCTTTTAACACAATTAAACGTAAATTTTCAAATAATCGTAAACTTTGACATACAAAATAATTAAATTTACTAAAATTAAATGTTTCTATTACACATAATTTAAGTAAAATCTGTAAAATAATTAATATCATGTGTTAATATAACTTGAAAAATAAAGTCAAAAGAACAAATAATAAATGTAAAGTATAGTGTCAATTAATTAACATTTCTAATTTGTCAACAAGTAACACATGATGAATGAGTCATTTTAACTTAAAATTTAGAATGGACTTTCTGGGACATGTAAAAAATGTTAAAATTACGTTTTATTTTTTACTGTGTAAGTGTAATCCATTTGTACTAAGGAATTGTTATTCCATTAGAATTGTTATTCCATTTAAAAAATTTAATTTTGCTATTATTTCTGCTACTATCGCTCTTTCCTGAACGACCTATAGAATTATAATTCGGATCTTACTAGGACGTTTCCTCAAGGATGAGCACTTGCGCACGAGGAATACCGGTTGACCGGACGCTCTTCTCAACTGCGATTTTCGGCGCAAGGGTCTCCTCCTAAGTCCCGATTTTTGCCTCTTTAAATACTGTCGTTGCTGCGGAAAGTTTTTCCTGCGCTCGTTGAAGCCATCAGCGTCATCGTCCTCACTGTCGGTCGACGAGAGATATCTGTAGCCCGTGTTAGAGCTCTCGTTTTTCGACCTTTCCTTGACAACGTCCTTGGCTAGAAAGGTGAGAAACTGACTACTGGCAAAATAATTTCCAGAAATGACGGTTCTCGTCGGCGCCGCAGTTGATATCATCGTCGTTGCCGTTGCCGTTGTCGCTGTCGTCGTCGTTGTCGCCGAAAGTTTCCAAGTGGTCCCGCGCACCAGAAGACCGTTGGTTCTTAGCTCTTCGGAGAACAGCTTATCCTCGTTAAAGTCGCTAATTTTTGGCGCCGGACAAGCCGACGATGAGGACGACGTCGCCGAGAAAGAGCCCAAGGACGATGAAACGATCGAGTTCAAGGCGTCATCTTCTCGACGCTCATTGAAATCACCTGACAGCAACAGCTTCTGATCGTCAAACTGATCGTCTGACACATTCGACGACCAATCGTTAATCCTTTCCAGGATCGGACCCTCGTCATCGGGGAAGTATCTGATCTCCCGCCAAACTCGTCGTTGACGTCTCGAGCGACGTCTCTCGGGCGGGACGAACCATACCGGACTGCTGGTGCGAGCTGGAGGTTGCTGACTCTTCTTGCTAGCGCGTTGAGAAGTCCTCTTACCACTTCGGCGACGAGAATTGGAATGTCTAGACGCGCTCGTTCGTTTGAAGTAGCCCTCAGTGCTCACGCTTGGCGATGGCTTTGGTGTCTTCCGACGAAAGAGACCGTTTCGCGTCACCCTAAAGCCAAGCAGTGTCGATTGCAATCGAATGCTCCTTGAACAGCGCAATATTCGATTCAATCGATCAGTGAAAATATATTATACGAGCGATATGTAGATATTTATTTTGCCACGAACACGTTCAACCAAAGAAAATCTCATTAATGTAATTATATTGATTATAATTCCTTTTTATCCTCTTTCATAAATTCAGATCAAATACAGATTGTGTTCGCATTTCCTTCAGCTGTATAAAACAACAGATAATCAAAATTCCTAAAGTTTTAAATATTGTAATTAGTTATTTAAAGACTACCAAATAAAAACCAAAGATTAGCAGAAACGAATCGCTCAAAGAAAGACATTCTATCATTTCCTCATTTTCACTGATCGATCGTTAACGGACAAGCTAGTCACCCTGGCCTGAAATCGGCGAATCTAGCGATCCTAAGAGAGAAGCCAAAGGACGACGACGACGAGGTCTCCTTGCTGACGGACTTCTCTGGGGCCGAAACCGTTCTCGCGACAGTCGGCTGCGGTTTCTTCTCCTTTAGAGCGCTGTCGAGAGAATGATGAACTGAAGAATTCGAAACAGAAGAATAGGAAGGAGCCGATGATATTGGAACCGAGGCCGGAACCGGTACCGCATCCCTCCATATCCTACCGAGACTAATGCTGACACTGAGTGATCCTTCTGCAGAGGACTCTTGGGTCCAAAGAGTGTCGTGCGAATTCGTCGACTCGTCTCGACTTAGCTCCGCAACGATTCCGAAGGATTTAGATTTGGGTGTCAAAATAGGCGAGGCATCGAGCTCGAGAATTTTCAGATCCTCGGCAACTGAATCCGTGTCGGTATGCTTGGCAAGTTTTGTGGCTTTGGTTTTAGGATGCTGAAGGGACTCGAGATGATCCTCGTGAAGCTTCTCGCGGGACGAGGAACTGACTCCTTGAAGCCACTCGTCGTAGGTAATGGAATCGCGATTGAGGGAATGCTCTTGATCCTTTTTGAATTCTTGCTCCTTGATTTGTTGTGAAACAATTTTATCATTCGTCGCTGGTTGCGGAGGAGAATTCACGACAGGCTCCAGATTCTTCTGGAGACGATTCCGCCGTTTACCCCGGTCCAGATAACTCTTCCTAATAGAAATCCTCTTGAAGGACTCGCTGCGCTTGAAGGAGGGCTCGTTGCGGTCCTTCTTGCGGCTCACGAGCCTTCTCAGGTTCTCGAAGGTGAGGGGCCTCATGAGGCAGCGCGACCAACCTCGACTCGCGGAAGTAGAATCGCTGCAGATTTATACTATCTCTAAGTGGTATCGAATACCCATTTGTGTGGCAAAGATTAATGGATGCATTCGCGGATCACAAAGGTCTATATAAGAGGTATAAAGGAGTTATGAGTGTAAAAGTATCCTGCGTCTACAATCGAGAATTTACGGAGGAGTTTGCAAAGTCAAGAGAATCTCGGTAATCCTGGTTTTGCGAAAGGGAGCATTTTGTGGAAACAAAAGTGAATTTATGGATTCCTTTCTCCTCCTTCGTTGCTTCCTTTCTCTGCTTCTCCTTCTCAGTCCCTTTACTCTTTGTTTCTCTTTTCTTCTTGCCCTCCTTGCCCTTTCGCTATCCGTATCCTCCTCTTCGTCCTTCCTCTCCCTTTCTCTCTTTCGTCCCTCTTTCTCCGTTGCGCTAAGGTCCGCTAAGGTGCAACGCCGAGGTCTTCCAGTCGTGGATGATCAGCGTGGCTTTCCTTTTTCGACGCCGTGCTGCTGCGCCGCCACCACCGCCGCTCCTTCTCCCTCTTCCTCATTGCCCTCCTCTTCCCTTTTCTTCCGTGCCCTCGGTTCGAACGGAATGATCATTCTATACGAAAAGATTCAGCGCGAATTGCACGAGCGTCTTTAAAGTCAATGCACTCGGTATCGAGAAAGTGATTTATTCTCACACACAAATAAGACTTGTCCGACAATCACTATTTTTGCTTATTATAATTATTGTGTTGGATTTAAATGATTCTCTCGAGCTGATGCTAACTCCAGATTGTGTTAAGGCGACATTCGATATACTTTTGCAATTGACATATCTATCTATACTCGCGTCCCACTCATAACATCGACGTTATCATCGATGATCATTTATCGGCAAACTGCTTAAATGTTTTTCCTCTTAGATCACACTATTACTTCGTCGTTAATCGATTCTTATCTCATCAACTGGTTTCCTTCGAATATCTCGCTCACTGATTTAACTGCCACGAAAGCACCTTGAAACTTCGTCAGATACTTTCTCCGCCCTCGGACGATTACGGCGTTTGTCTCTCACCCCTTTCCTCTCCTCCTCTGCCGTTCTCCACGCGATCTCTCGATAATCTGAGTGCGATTCTCTACGTGGAATCCATGTTTCGTTTAAGGAAGCTTTTATTAAATTTTATTTTATTTTCTGCTTAGTCAGGAAAAGATATGTTAAAAGAGTCACGTCCAATAGACGAATTAAATTTATATTTGGCAATGCGCATTAGAAAAATACACTGTTTTTCACTGCTTAAATATGTGTGATTCGTTGTTTACACACTAAAGATACACTTAACACCACAAGATTCCCATAAAATTCTGACAAATATTTACTGAAATGGTTAACACTTGCCGAGAATGGAACATTCCGTTCCGACACTCATAAATCTCTGGCGGTCGTTTAAAATCACTATCCTTACCCCGCCGTGGACCAACTCGCGGACACATACACCTCTCTACTCGCTTTCAATCGGCAAGCGAAAACCTCTTACTCGTGCCGCGAGCACGCGAAATAATTTACTCGCGCGTAAACCAACTTGACGCGTTGCATCCACGCGATCGCTTCGCCGAAATGAAATTCTTTCTTCAAAAGACTCTCGGAAAGAACTCAAGCACAAACCGAGCACGCTTCGGGATCGCGTGGCGACTCGACGCGCGTCCGCGCGTTCGAATTCGCGCGGCGTCCGCTTCGTCTCGCCGTCGAGGCGCGTACTCCAAGTCGCGTCGAATCACTGGCATTTTGCGCACTCTCCACGACTCACGGCGATTCTCTTGCGCGCGGGGAGAGCTTAGAGGGAAGGAGAGACAGGGAAGAGAGAGAGAGAGAGAGAGAGAGAGAAAGAGATAGAAACCCTACGGGTGGGAAGCCGGCTCGCGCGTGTAAAAGTCGCCAGACGGAAGAGTAGGTGAGAGGATTGAGCGAGCGCGAGGAACGAGCGAACGAAGAAGAGGTAAGAGGGAGCGAGAGAGAGAGAAGCGAATGGGAGTGGTGGTGGCATGCCGTCCGTCCACTCTCGCCTGCCTTCTTCGCTCGCAGCATCCCACTCTCCCTCGCTCCATCTCGCTCGGCACCCTTCGCCGCGCTGACGCGGCCTCTCGCTCTCGCTCGCGCGCTGCCCGAGAGCTCCACCGGCACTCGGAGATCTCGACTCTCCGCCGCCTCTCCCTCTTCCCTGCCTCCTTCCACGGGAGATTCTTAAGGTGGGATTACGAGGGTCGACCGGAGTTTCGGCCCCTCGCGGGATTGTTACAGTCCGCGGTGTTAAAAGCCGCATGATATAGCGCGCGAAAATATTGATAAATAATTAATTATCGGTAAATTGCAATTTTTTTCTCTTATTTCATTCGCGAGCTATCGATCCCACGAATCTTCGCTTCCGACTCATTTTCACGGACCTGGTTACGTACAAAGAAACTTGCGCATTTCGTGCCGGCTGTAACCATCTGACGGGTTTCGCGGATCTCGATCACGAAGAATGCATCTGACGTCATTTCGTGCGAATTAAAAAGCGTTGTTTAGCAGTAAATACTTTCTTTTTATGAATCGAATACTGCTCTTCAATTCTTGAGTACCAACGTACGCCGGCAATGGTGGCTCTTTTTACGAATAAGATTCGAGACACGCCTACGCTCAATCGTCTTGTGAAGTCAAACGCTTCGGCTTCGCTTGCGATTACGAACGAGTGGGCGGTACGGAATGGTTGCACGGTCATACTTTTCAAACTTTCTCGTCTTATCTATCCTCCAGAACCGTAGATTCCACATTTTACAATAAAATCTAAGTATTACGGAAAGAGTGTGATCAATTATCTTTATATTTTATAAGTAATAAGTTAATCGAGCAGTAATATTGTGATTAAAGCCGTCATTAAAATTGAGATCGCAAGTATAAGATTGTTTTCTGTACACAGAAAAAAAGTGTCAAATTAAATTTAATAAAACTTATACTCGTGTATACGCAACAATCTATAATTTTCTTATATAAGAACTTTAACTTTTCATTTCAACTTTTTTTTTCTTGGTTGAACTACTTTTAAAACTTCGTTTAACCATATAAATGACTTCATTCTTCATTCAAACAAGTTCTCTTCGTTTAATGCAATATAATCTCATTTCTCAAGATTATGGATTGTTGCGTATATACGAGTATCTATACATGTTGATTTAACACTTATTTTTTTCTGCGTACACTGTTAAATTCGCAGTGTCAAATTATACTCAATTTGACTCATTTTTAACTATTCCTATAGTCGCCAGTGTTCCTACTCAATATGTCGTTAATTTAACTAAATGTTAATTTAACTAAACCAATGGAGTTAAAATAATACTGTTTTGTGTTAAAATAATAAATTTCGACACACATCGGTAGTTAAAAATAATAAAATGTTCCGATAAAAAATTATACGATAATGCGTGTGCTGCAGCTCTAATTTTTATTTATTGATGTAATTTTTTTAATTTATTACTGAGAATGGCCTAATGTCAGGCCGAAACACTTAAGTTGTCAATTTGACTTAATTAAATATTACAACATTAACATCTTGTTATGGCTCTGTGCCCTTTTCATTTATTTAATAAAAAAAAATGTTATTTAACCTAAAGTATTGGTTTACATTTCATCCATTAATATTTAACAGTGTCTAATTAAACAGTCAACATTTGCACATTGATTAAGGAAGACCTGAGTATCATTCGAAGCTAATTGACCGTCATTTACTTTGAATCAATGCTCTATGTGTGAATGCTATAAACATTCAAGACTATGCTATACTTTGAATCGTTTGATTGACATTGCACGAAGATATCTGCGCTCACCAACTTGTATATCTTCGCTTACATAAAGAGTTTTACGAGATGCTTCTCTATCGATATGATATGTGTCTCTCTCGACAATCAGAACTCTAAGCACCACGAATCCTCCGTGGAGGGTCATAATCTCACGTACCGAGGACATTTGATATCACCGATTCTGGGTGCCGTGTGGCACAGCGTGGATCATTAAACCATATATAGGTATATTGTTAGAATGGTGCGGAGGAGGGACACTATAATGGCCGATAAGCGCCGAGGAGTGTCTACGGGGCACACCGGCTCTCAAGGCGACTCGAGGACGTTTACCCACGAAACCGGCGACCTTGATCTTACAAAGATTGTTGTTCTCCACGAAGGGGCGTCCGGTGTGATGCTGCTGCTGCTGCTGCACCTGCGTCGCGTGCGACAAAGTTGCGGCTAATCAACCCTGTTCTCCTTCCATTCCTATACTGTCCACCGGGGGAGCAAAACGTCCGGCAAAAAATATCGCAAAGATTAATCGAGTGTTCATTACGATTTCGTCGCGCATATTCCAGAGTCTCGTGCTGATTTTCGGAGTAAAACTGACGCTTTAAACAGTATCAAGGCAGAAAAAAACGAGAGATAAGTTTTATATACGTTGATATATTTGCACACTACCGTGAGGTCACGAATGTGAAGTGGCGGTAGAGCGAGAGAAGTGGTGAAGAATAGAGAAGAAGCAAGGAACAATAAAAAATGCCAGAGCTCGATCGTAAAAAAATTATAAGCGACGCTTTCTATATCGCTTTCAATAGACGTGTTTGTACAAAATTAACGATAATCTTTGGGATTAAGCAACATTGCGATACGCAAGATCGCCAAGATGAATACGCGTCGTTTCTAATTGGCCTAATAACACGGCAATTATGAGATTGTGGGTTAAGATCGCTTTCTATTATTTTACTAGGTGAACCGTGCGCTCGTGTTTCTGCATCGAGAACCAGTGGCTTAATAACACGTCGCAGCGATAAATCCAGTTAAAGAAATATACCACGACAGAAACGACGCTTGTTAAACCGCTCCGCATGACCTAATTCATCGGTGTTCGCCGGAGAACCCGAAAAAGGACATTTATTTTCAGAAATACATTTCGATAATAAAGAAAAATATTCGACCAAATATAGAGAGAATAATACAATCATTTGTTGAAGAGAATACGAGGAAAGGTCTAATCTCATTACTTAATTTTAAAATAAATATGTTACGTCACGTTTATTCTAAATTAAACTGCGACATTTAATGCAGAAGTGTTTAATGTCGTTTTTAATGCTATTTATAAAATAATAAATCGAATTATCTGCAAGAGCGCCCGCCTTTCGCTTTCACGCTTGTTTTAAATATCAAGAATGCAAGGCGTGCATTCTTATGTTTCGTTTCATTGTATATTATTTGTGGGTTATATACTTTCGAAACGAATTAGTCATTTTCTTGGAATAGAGAATATAAAGACCCGGATTCCACGATACTTTTTATACGCGCCACGAGTACTTATTCATCAATAAAAAGCTGCGATCTCGAAAGCTAACAAGTTACAATTATTTTTCCTTCATTATTATTACGTCTGAGACATTGTGTAATTGGTGCGTGTCTTCTTTTGTTAAAAGAGCAGTCTCATCGATAGATAAATATACAAACACATAACATATTGCAGAATAAGAAGCACGCGCAAAATGCTATAATGAAGAGCATAGCGAAGTTGAGCCTGGTAACGCGCACGATGGAGTCGTTTCTTCTTTATTAATGCGGATGCACGACGCCACGCTGACGTAGACTTTTAAGTCTTATTTACAGCTGGACGACGTAAGCCGCTTACGTTACACCCGTGCCACGTGCTAGCTTGGTCAAGCAGTTGACCAAGAAATTACATTTTCCTCGTCTCCGTTCAACCACCGAGCTTGTCTTTGCCTCACGAGTGACGCGGCTCGAGGCTCGCGAGGCCGTGATGACCTTAATGATTAATTGACATTCGTTCGTAGGTATCGCAAAGAGAAGATTCGAGGATCCATCGTCTATCGGAGTTGCGTCTATCGATAATCGCGGAATAAGGAGTTCAAAGAATCAAAAATTCTCAACACTGTGTGTGATCACCGCACTCACTGAGAGAAAAAAATAGTTGCACTTATCACAATTTTGCTATAATTTTAATTATTTTCGGTGTCGACTATACATTTTTATAGTTATTTTAACAATACGAATTATAGCTGACTCAATACTACATTATTGTTGTCATAGCTTTAACATGCATTCATTCAACCGCGCGTATATACCTGTGATTTATGTATAGTAAAGCCCGATTCTCACTATTGGTCAAGTCACGGTCCGGTCAAAAATCGTTGCCATTAAATTTGCATTCACACTGCCGGTCACGGTCGACCGTCGGTCGGCAGTGTGAATGCAAACTCGAAAAAGCATTGAATTTAATGGCAACGATTTTTGACCGGACCGTGATCGGACCGTGACTTGACCGATAGTGAGAATCGGGCTTTAATGGCAACGATTTTTGACCGGACCGTGATCGGACCGTGGCTTGACCGATAGTGAGAATCGGGCTTAAGTCTACAAATATACTATATAATGAAAATAACCATAATTGAAAGATCTATGCATATAAGGTTATATTTACTAATATTATGGTAATAATAATTATAAAAATAAGAATTCCAACCATAATTATATATTACTATAAATTATAGTCGCCAAATACCACTTTTCTCTCATTGTGTCAGTGCAGAAGAAAAGAACATTCTTGATTTGAAAATATCTTTAGTTTCAACGTGGAAATCTTGAAATGAGATTATATTGTGTATTAAACGAAGAAAATGAAGAAACTTGCTTGAATAAAATTACTTTATACAGTTCAACTAAAAAAAAAAGTTGAAATTCTTATAAGAAAATTATAAATTGGTTGCGTATATACGAAACAAAACAATGAGTACGTTAACTTAAGCATACAAGTTTCGATTTGACACTTTTTTTTCTATGCGAATAAAACGTCGAATCTCTCGACTCGGGCGTTTAATATTTTTCTAACCGTTACAAGTTTCTATAAAGAGAGGGTGAGAAGAGAGAGTATAAGTATGTCTAATTTATTAATTGCCAAACTGGCGCTCTGCTAATAATCCCAAGTTCCTACAGATCTGATCTAATTAATTTGCGCATAATTGATATACATAATGAGACCTACAAGACTACAGGACACCCGACATTTTCTTACTAATACACGACTGGGCCCCTCCAATTATTCGTTACGTCATCAAATTGACGTAATCTGCAAACAACAAAATTTTCCGAGGGACACCTGCCATTTAGGGGGGACGCGACGGAGGAAGAAACCGGTCGCTTCCTCCTTACAACAGTTCTAACTACGAATGCAAATAGCCGCATTCTCGAGAGTGAGTTACAGCTCGCTTACTTACGGGAAGAAAAGCCTCGGACACCTGCAACATTGGGGCCGCGGTGTAATTTTGTAACGTAACGTGGGGGCCAACGCAATTATTTTGCGACATAACGCGACGGAACGTTCATACGCAGACAGCACCATGTCCAAAATCAAGACATAAGACGTCTTAAAGACATCTTTAGGACATCTTTAAGACGTCTTATGTCCCCGATTTTGGACGTGCTGTCTGGGTATCGATGCGAGTTAAAATTGTCGGATGAAGAAACCGTACATAGACACTTACATGACATTTATCGAATAAAAATGCAAAAATATTCGCAATCGAAGAATCCGCACGAGTCCGAGAAATTGCCTTTAATTCCTTGGAATGAAAATTTTATCGAGCGTTAAACAGTAGCGGACAAAAATTTTGCTCCGTCATCCGGCTTCATATCCTTCGTATCCAAAAAATGAATCGTTCGATAATCTTGATCGGCACCGCTTTAATTCGGAAGAGCCAAGCCAAGTGATAATACGTAACGTTGTCGATGCGTGCTGCGAGACAATGCCCGCGAATAAAGCGGGTGACTAAAATCAGAGTGCCGAACGTGCATGACGAAGGGTAAAGGGATTTCTCTGTTAATTGAAAGGGATGGACGGCCATTGTGATTTTTAGAAGTGGGAAAACGTGGAACGTAAACGAGAGTGCTCCGTTTCGCGTAACAGATTATACTACTCATCGGCGCACCGTTTGTCACGACAAACTTTAAAATTTTACTCCCTTCGCCCCTCACCTCTCATTTTCGGCCGCCTGTTCTCGGCATTAGTTATTTAACAAATTTAAATAACACTTATCTATTATTCGATTTAAGAAAACGATGTCGCGAATTGCGGAGTATCCCTGAAAAAAAAAAAAAAAAACAGCAAGGGTTTCGGACTCCTTGCAGAGGGAACGGAGACGGCAACGGCCGTAAGGTGTTATCGATTTTATCAACAAACGGGGGCTTCTAGGGGATTCTATCTCGGTGTAGCACGGGGTGAGTCAGAAAGAGCGAGAGAGAGAGACACGAAAAGAGCGAACGCGACAGCGAGAGAGAAAGAGAAAGAGAGAAAGAGAGAAAGAGAGAGAGACCGAGACGGGGAAAACGAAGTTCGCCGCGAGGGGCGGCGGACGATCGGCACTGCGTTCGGCGAAGTCGAGAGAAAAAACGGTCACCCACCTTCAGACAGCTCGAGGTCTAACTCGGCGAGCTTCTCCCGCACGTCCTCCGGGAGCTTGCCGATGTCGATGTTGTACTCGGCCATCGCTAGGCCATCCGCGCTGCGCCGTGATCGCGAATCCACCAGCGGTGCATACCACGACCCGTCACCACCGTTCGGCCATCTTGCCTGCCACTGAGGTGCGCCGTCGCGCCACCGGCGGCGCCACTGGACGCGCGTGCCTGCACTGCTGCAACCCGCGCCCGCGCCCGCGCCCCAACAGGTGATCCGCAACGAGCGACTTGTGCGGTATCGAGAGCACAGTTCGATACTTTCGATTTCGTAACGAAAAACTCGAATGACTGAATTCAATAGAATGTAGCCGCACAAATTTGCTTGCGTTGATTTTTGGAAAGTGACATTTCTGCGAAAAATCTCCGAAAATCTCCCTGTTGGAGAAATGTCTCAGAATTTTTTAGATTATCAATCAGGATTTCTATGAAAATTTTAGGACTTTCTCAGAATTTTAAGATTTTCTCAAATTTTTTATATGATGAATAGAAACGTTTTTCAGAAAAACTCAGACAAAATAATAATAAAATATTTCAGATTTTTCTCGCCAATACATCTTTGTAGAAATCTGAATAAGAGAAAATCGGCGCAATTTATCAGAAATTTTCATACATGCAGATACTGAAATATTCCGAAAATCCTCATCCAATTATTTCTGAAAGTATCTGGGAAATTTGTTCAGAATATTTTTTTCAGAATTTTTCATGTAAAATATTAAAAATTCTTAAGAAATTTCTGAGAAAATACGAGAAATTTTTTCACTAAGAATTGCCGAAAAGTTTATATTATATTTCGGATAATCACGTGCAACCGTACGATGAAAATTCTACCTGCAGGTGTTTAAATATTTCTGCAATTACACACGGAAAAGTGTAACCAATAAGATTTAAAGCAGCAAGCGAATTGGCCAATCGCAGTCCAAAATTATCGAAAACGTCAGATCACCATTTTTAAATTCTCGGCTGCGATTGGTTGGTTCACTTATCGCTTCATTTTTACTGGTTATACTTTTCCGTGTGCAGTGTGCACGGGCCCTTATACGGTGCATTCACCCGTCAACTGTTTACGCGGGAGAGATCAGCAGGCAGGTCAATCTAACCTCGAATACGTGCCTGATCGAACGCGGTACGCGTTCGTCAAAATTTTGTATTTTCGATAACATGGAGCTCTTCGAGGATCCCATTTTTAAAACTAGATACTTGAAGAATAAGCTGCGTGTGAAACAATGGGAGAGCGATTTTATGGAAAAATACGGACGCAAACCTAATAAGGTACGTTGCCCCTCTCATGCTAGCTCACGTTTCTATCGTAATCGGTACAGCTGTTTGATATTTATATGCAGCTGTCTGATGTTTTCGTATTTATATTCGCACAAGCTCTACATTAGACAGATCAAACTCAGAATTGTATAATTGCGTTTAGTTTTAAGGATGTAAATAAAAAAATTACGATTGTCGAGTATCCAGGGTCTTTACATATGTTTGTTACATCATCAATGAAAATTATCGATATCGTATTATCGTGCATGTTGTATACACATATCACGGCGTTGCGGTTATATCTACCATCTCACTTTTCTGTAAATTCTAGAACGATATAAAAGTGGCAGATGTATCTATCAAGGAGGCATACAAGATGTATTGGAAACTGAAAACACGGGCGCTCGAAGAAACTCTTACGGACATTACTTTCTGCGATGATATGCAAGACAATATCTCGAATAAATCACCTCGAAAGTTGGGAACCAATCAGAAGAATCTGAGTCCAGAAAAAGCTGCAAAAGACACAGAGAACATAGATCCTCACGATAGCAAATGTTCGACAGAAATTGAAGGTTCCTTCAACCAGCTGAATTCAACGAACATTGAAGGAGCCTGGGGCAACCATCTGAGCAAGAATAAAGAACAGGCGTCGAAGAAGAAGCCAGCCCTGCTGATTGGTAGATCCTCCTCCTTCCAACTATCCAGGAACAAGTTTGAGAATTCGACGTTTACTAAGCGAAACCCAAGAAAATCGTTGTCATCGGCCAAAATAAGGAACAAATCCGAGAATAGTATTCTAAGCAGGTCGAGCGTCGACCGGTTGGATGCAGACAGCAAGGATGGCTTTGATGTGGTGGTTGATGAGACGAAGCCTATATTTGGCGAATCAATGAAGGTGACATTTGAGAAAAACAAGCCTGTTGTGCCACACTCCATTAATGCTGTTCAACAACTGGCCGACGGCCATGTGACTACCGTAAGCCGTAATTTGAATCCAGGCTGGCTGGATCGATGCGCGAGAGACAGTAATTTGGAAGTGATGACGATCAACCCTCAGAGGCTGTCGGGCACTAGTGATTCTGGTATAGAGTCCATGGAATCTAGCATTTATTCTCCGAAGGACTTGGCGCCCACTGTGCATTCCGCCTCGTCGCTCCAGGTCTCTCTCTCTGATGAGGAAGATTTTATATGTAATAGTGAGTCTGAGGAAGAGCACAAAAATAAACGCATCAGAAACTTCAAAAAACGACTGAGCGATGAAGACGATCGTCCCGCAAAACGACGATGTATTCGTATCGATTCCGATTCTACGATCACTGGATCTAATGACATCGATAGCGATACATTTAAGCTGACTTCCTATACCGATAGGAGTTTTAATTTATTGCATAGAGGTAAGTGTAGTAAAAACGAAATTGACAATGATAATGACAAATGTAAATTGACAGCAAGCACGAAATTGTCCGCAAAGGAGAAGCTGGAGAAGAAAATGGCTGCCGGGACGATGAACGATAATTTCGTCAGGATAAATTTGAAGAAAAAAGTATTTGTGCGCGGTAAGAAGAGCTTTAATTTGGCCAAACATAAGAGGAATCAGTGGAAACAGAGGAAGAAGGAGTTGGCGTCTAGTGAGAGCAATCTGGACGCGGCCGACTTGATTGATAAAAATGGCACGACGTGCTTCAAATGTGGCGAGTCCGGGCATTTTGCTAGGAACTGCCCAGCTTCCAGGGGCGACGATCTTATACCTTTGGAAGAAGTCGACGACTCGTCGAACTTTCCGACTCTGGAGGAAGCCGAAAAGATGGCGAATGAGAATGCCATTGTCGCTCACAGTCACAAAATTGAGCGACTTCCCGAGAGACCATCCTATTCCACCACGAAGACTTTGCAGGACGAAGAAGACGTGACGAAATTATTCAGCGATGACTTTGCGGATTTCGATGAGAAGAGTGATGATAAATTAACTGTAGGGCACAAAGTGCCACAGGAATTGGTGTCCAGATTATTGCCGCCTCAAATGGAAGCGATTGATCCGTTGTACGCTACGAATGAAGATGGTAGTCTCATTGAAACTCCCATGGAAATCTTCGAGGCGTTACGCATGTTTGGTCACGAAAGCTTCAGAGCTGGCCAAGAAAAGGCGGTGATGAGAATCCTGTCTGGCCAATCTACCCTGGTGACGCTATCGACTGGCTCTGGGAAGTCCCTGTGTTATCAATTACCGGCGTATTTGTACGCTCGACGTTCTGGCTGTATCACTCTAGTAATTTCGCCTTTAGTGTCCCTGATGGACGATCAAGTGACGGGCGTACCTCAGTTTCTGTCCGCTGCGTGCCTGCATACCAGCCAGACGCCGAAAGTAAGGGAACAGGTGATGCAATCGGTGAAAGATGGCAAAGTAAATATCCTCCTAGTATCACCAGAAGCGGTGGTAGCCGGCGAGAAATCCACCGGTTTCGGCGCCCTCCTCAGGCAGCTACCGCCAATCGCGTTTGCCTGCGTTGATGAGGCCCACTGCATCTCCCAGTGGTCGCACAACTTCCGACCTTCCTATCTAATGGTTTGCCGGGTGCTCAAGGAAAAATTAAAGGTGAAAACGGTGTTGGGACTCACGGCGACTGCTACAAAAGCGACAGCGGAAAGTATAATAAGGCATCTAGACATACACGACGGCATGGCTGGCGTCATATCGGACATGCCCTTGCCAAGGAATCTCGTCCTAACGGTATCCAAGGACGAGAACAAGGACCAAGCTCTGATCGCGTTGTTGAAAAGCGAGAGGTTCCGCGAATGTGATTCTGTAATAGTTTACTGCATCCGTAGGGAGGAGTGTGCAAGAATCGCAGGATTGTTAAGAGTATCGCTGCAGGTAAATATTAAAACCTCTGGTCTTTCACTGCAATCGCACTGTATTATAATAGTAGAAGCAAGGAACATAAACCTTTTTGCACATAAGATGAGATAAATTAGGTTTTTTACATCACTCGCGTAAAAAGAGCTTAAGTACAATTTCTTTTGAATAGAAGATAGATTTATATTAAATATCTATATTTATTGACAGGATCCGCGGAATCCTGAGAAACCGAACGTGAAGATATCCACAATAGCTGAGGCCTACCACGCCGGTATGACACCTCACAGGCGCAAAATTGTGCAAAAGGAATTTATGAACGGGAAAATTAAAATTGTGGTTGCCACTATCGCATTCGGGATGGGCATCAATAAACCGGACATCCGAGCCGTTATTCATTACAATATGCCTGGCACCTTCGAAGGATACGTACAAGAGGTCGGCCGTGCTGGAAGAGATAATATCGCAGCACATTGTCATTTGTTCTTGAATCCTACGGTATCGTATCTAAGATTACTCTACGAGAAACTCTACTTCTCACTCATTTCCCTTTATTAATCTAATTTATTATTCTTAAAACAGCAACACAGCGATAAATGGGAGTTGCGTAGACACATACACGCGAATGGTGTCGACAGGCATACGATTAGACATTTACTTCAAAGAATTTTCATTCCTTGTTCTTGTGCAAAAATCAATGAGAAAAGTTCCGGCCAAAGATGTCCCGGTCACGAAGTTGCTCTTCCGATTGACGAAACTGTTCAAGCCCTTGACATCACGCAGGAAACGATTTCGACATTGTTGTGCTATCTCGAACTACACCCAAAAAAATTCGTTACCGTGCTATCATCCGTGTACATTCGAGCGCGGGTTTCAAGTTACAAAGGACCACAAGCTCTCAAACAAGCCGCGCAATCTGTAAGATCTTTTTCGAAATAGTAATGTTAATAACATTAATGATAGTGATTTGTGTGATTTTTCTCTAAATTCTACAGAAAATTCTACTAGAAAAACTCTTCTAAAAGCAGTACAATATAGAAGATTAGTAAAAAGATTTTATTATGAAAAAAGAATAATATAAAAATAAAAAATATTGGAAACGATTTTGATTTTAGTCTCCACCGCTCGCGATGGCAATAGCACTGGACACGAAAAACGGTATTTCACATGAAAAGAGTAATATCATAGAATTCCCGGTGATTGACGTTGCATCAGCTATCGGATGGGACAGCGGCGTAGTAAAAAGTCATCTCAAGAGTTTAGAATGGAAGACAGGAGGTAAGAGTCCTACATTCTTTCTCTACTTCAGAGAAAAATTTCCACCTTTTTTGGAACGTATTTATATATGAAATATTACATGAATGTGTTTTGCAGCTGATGGGAGGATGAAACGTTCGGCTATATCTGTAAAATACGATAAACTCGGTTTACGAGTGAAAGCACCGGGCGATCTCACAGACGTCGAACTAGATGAGGCACTCGATGCACTGATCGCACGTACTCAATCTCAGGAATCCTCGTGTTTGCAGCAACTCGAGCTTATATCTTCTGCGCTCGATAAAATCAGTGTGTCGTCAATCAAACATTGCTCGGTCTTGGACGATGATATTACGAAGAGATCGGAGGAGCTCAAAGACACTATCAGAGAATACTTCCAATCGGATTCTTTAAATAATCTCGATATCAGTTTTCAAGTATGTTTTTCAATCGTAAAATCAGTTTACAATTTCCGATGTAGAAACAATTAAAATTGAAGATACATTTATCGTTTTACCTTTTTACAGAACAAACTGATGAACGAGCAACAGATTGCAAATGATGTCCGCAGTTTGATAACACGTTATAGGGATACCAAGTTCACAGGTCGTGCCGTAGCCCGTATCTTTCATGGAATACAAAGTCCGAATTATTCTGCACTGATTTGGCACAGATGCCGTTTTTGGAGACTTCATATCGCTACAGATTTTAACGCAATTTGCAAAATCGCGGCCAGAGAAATTCTAGCGTTACGATGATGGAATCAATTGAATTAACACATTTAATCCGATCTTGTTAGTTGAACACTCAGTTTTAATTCTTATCACAATAAATTTTTATAATCGAAATGAATCAGCGGACGCAAAGGTGTATTTTATCTATACTATCAAACATGTGTGAGTAAAGATACATATAACCGAATTTATTTCAATATATATTTGTAAGAGGCAAAAGTTAATATAATTCTCCGTTTAGCATTGTAATTTGGTCTGGTTGCAGGAAAAAAGCAGAAGCTTTACATAATCATTTATCTTATATTTGTAAATCCTGACTAAAAAAATTTTTAATGAAAACCTTTTTACAAGACTGTAATACAAAAAGGGACAATATAAAATTGTTTTTCTTCATATTTGGTATGTTATAATATTCTCGATTCCTAAAAAACTTGCAAACTTGCAATTCTTAGAAATACATATGCGTATAAGTTTTATACGTTATATGGGAGATACAAAACTTAACATGAAAATAGATTTTAATCGCTCATCAAATATCACCAAAGAAGAATAAAAATATAACAGCCATAATATATATAATATATGTAACAAGTTATATATAACTGTTATATATAAAATAATAGTTATTTTATGTAGAACAACTTTTGTAAAGTTCAAAGTAACAAATTATAATTATCGTTATCATTTTAAAATTCCACGACGCTTAGGATATCGCCAGATACGCTTGCTTCGCTCGAGTCACGTCACAACTCTCTTCATGTAGTTGCATTGTCGCAGAAATTTGTGCATTCGAATCTGGTGCATCTTCCCGACACGATTCATGCACTTTTCGTTCTGGCAAAGAGCGCAGAACTCAGCAGAGATGTCGTGGAATGGTGAACGGAAATACACATTGGCATTTTTCAAGCTCTTGTTCTTGTGGTGTGCCCACACGTGCAGAACGACCTTTAATGCATGAAAGCAGTTATAAAGAGTCAGATTTCAGTTGTTTTTACGAAAAAATTTTCAATAATAATACCTCGAAGAGCATCAACAAAGCGAGGAACCAGCGGAAGTAGATGATTGCCGGTAAAAACAAACAGATAGGATTTATCTGGCCAAAAGAAGCACCCGCTGGAACTGGCTCCAGCTCCATATGATGGCGTTTTTTCGATGTCTTTTCCTTCACTTCTTTCGGTATCTGTAGATAATTCGTTCATTTTATTCATTGAACGCAAATTCACAGTCAAAGCATATTAATTGTGTTATACAATATATGTATTTTATATTTCATTTTGCACATTTAGGTAAATTAATTTTATAATAATAAATAATATATATATATATATATATATATATATATATATATATATACACTACCGTCAGAAAGTTCCCAGACACTTGCCTTATTTAGCAAAATTGTACATACAGAATGTTTGTAAACATTATTTTTTGAAGCATATAACTGTGTTATACTATATCTTATATTTCATTTTGCACATTTAGGTAGGTAAATTAATTTTATAATAATAAATAAAAAATATATATATTTCGATATATATATATATATATTAGTAAACATTATTTTTTGTAATGTATTCGTGAATTGTTATTTTTGTGCTCTTTTTTGTGCTCATCATTTGCTATTCATGGAAGAGATATACAATGTGATTACATAGGCAATCAGTTGAGATTGCGATTAGATGTGATTGCGACCACACGCGGCACAAGCTTATTCAAAAAAATTTCTTTCGTATCCGATTCTTAAGTGTAGTGTATCTTCTTAAATTAACTTAATTAACTTTTATTTACGACGATTTATCTATCCAAGTAAGTAAATATAGGAAATTTTTTATATAAGTATAGTCAACTGATTGCCCATGTAATCTCTCGGTTGTATCTCTTTCATGAATAGCAAATGACGAGCAAAAGAGCACAAAAATAACTCACGAATACATTACAAAAAACAATATTTACAAACATTCTGTATGTACAAGTCTGCTAAATGAGGCAAGTGTCCGAGAACTTTCCGACGGCAGTGTATATACATATATAGGTCCTTTGGAATAAAAAATTAAATTAAATAAAAGTTAAATAACCGTTAACATATTTGGCGATAAAAGCCAGGCGCGATAATTAGTGCGCTATATAATTTATTATAATCTAGACTCTAGACCAATAAGATTAGCGTACGTTTCGACCCTTTCTTTGGGCCATTCTCAGCGTAATATAGTATTATAAAGCTAGGCGCTAGACTATGCGCGATTCATGGTTCGCCCATTCGCGCCAATTCGCCAGCGGAGCGATTTGAATTTCATCTCTTTGATTTCGTCAAAAAACCGCTCCGCTGGCGAATCGGCGCGAATGGCGAATCGCGAATCACGAGCCACGAATCGCGCATAGTCTAGCGCCAGCTTAATAAATTATATAGCGCACTCTAATTATCGTGCCTGATGGCTCTTACTAACAAATTTGTTAACGTTATTTGATAATTTTATAATATTATTTATATCTACATATATACATACATATAAAATGTTCCCAGTGGAAAGTGGCAATAAACTATAAGGTGTAACAATAAAGGTGTCCGCTGCTTCAAGAGTAGTACACATCAAAATGATGAAAAAAGTTGCCATTAACATAGGTTTATAAATGATCCCCTACCATGTTACAGACATTACAACTCAAATTCGATTTATTAACGAATAGAATACGCCACAGGTAATCTTTTTCTTCGCCAGTAACAATTAACAAAGGAGACAGTTTAATTCGGCCCAACTGTAAATATAATACTCTGCAAATACATAACGTTTCGACCATGGTTTGTAGTTCTTATTAAGTAAATTAAGTCATAAATTTTAAGTCATAAAATGTGGCTATTCTACATAACATCTTTATTAAAAAACTGATAATAAAACTCTGATAATTTTTATCATCAGTTTTTCTGATGAGGATGTTTCGTAGACTAGCCACGTTTTAAATTTATGACTTATTGTTAGTTTACGCTTGATAAGACCCATAAACCATGGTCGAAACGTTGTGTATTTAAGTATTATATTAATAAATAGCCAGTTGGGTCGGAATAAACCGTCTCCTTTGAACAGAATCGTTTTAAGTTGTCAGAACAAGTACAAAAATTAAAGATGTTCGAAGTTACGTTGCATCGTTTGTATTAATTTAATAATTTTAACAACAAATTTAAGCTCAAAAGTTTTAATGCTTAACTTGGCAGGGATCTCCGTAAAGATCATTTTAGGACTTGTGTTGATAGGAACTTTTTTTATCATTTTGATGTGTGACTACCCACCCTTAAAGTAGCGGACATCTTTTTTGTTACACCTTGTATATACATGCGATGGAGTAAAAATACAAGACAAAGCATTCCAAGTTTCAAGTCAGGAATATTTACAAAAATGAATTTTTTGGGGGAAGGAAACGAATGTTCAATTACCTGAAATGGCACTTTTTTGAGATGACATGTGACCGTGTCGTGATCCATGAGACTGACTTCTGGCTCCCCAGTCTCCGCATCGTTTATCGTCGTCGAATCGGTTGAACGGCAAATATCACAATCGTAGACCGAATGAATCAAATCCTCGCCGGTCTCTTTGTCCACGTACACTCGATCCATATTGATTGCTCGTTCGCGCGGTTGATGGAAAACACCAGGCGGTAAAAAAAGAACTTGGCCGTCGGATTCGATCACTAGGTCTTCGGGGTCACACTTCCCGGATGTCCACTCTGTACGTACTCTCTCTCTCTCTCTCTCTCTCTCTGTCTGTTATGCTAATCAGCGAGACGCTCTAGTAGGGAGGAGACTCCTGAATCAGATCGGACGACGGCGGTCTGCAACAGGGATGCTTCGATTTAGCGATAGCCGATTCTGACAGATGAAATTAGCATTTGCACGTATAAGTGTCGTGAATACGTAGTATAATTATATGCGTGTATCGCTCCAAAAACGAAGACATTTCGCAAAGCTGAAGTGCGTGTGTTAACGTCGCTGCTGTCTCTTGCATACATCAGAAATAAAAGCGAGAATATACATAGCGGTCATGCGTATAGCAACACTCTGGTGAATATATATATATATATATAAAGCGTGATAATCGGTAACGAGTCATCTAATTGTTTTCGTTCAGGAAAAATTGCGTCGATATATCGCTCTCGGTGTTAAAGAACGATTTCCATTTCTTATTACTCGAAGCGGTATTTTCGCTCGACGAGATCGCTGGCGACAGGTTGCAGGTTTTTTTTTCTTTCCTTACGAGATTCCTTACGACTTCTTATATTTGATTACATAAAATTATTCGCGCGAGGACTGAGTCCCGCGACTATTAACATCGATTATTAATCGTTTCTGCGAAGTATATGCAACACGTGCATCGTCCACATTTCCTGCATGCAGCTGCGACAATCTTCCAAAGATATTAAATCATCCAACACATGATTTCACGTTTATTGATAATCTTCGTCTTCTCTTTCTTTTTTCATTTCTCTTAAATAGAAGAGAATCGCTCTGATATTCCGAAAATGAGACAAATGTATAGCGTTAAATCCAGAAATTAAAAAGAACAGGATATACGTATTTATAGAACTTTTCGGGGTGGATTCCGATCGTAATTGCAATAATTGCATAGTTATTTCTTAGAATTTTATTGTGTTTTCTAGGGAAAACCGAATAATTCCGATCGGAATCCATTCTGAATAGTTTCATAATATGTCTATTATATACTTGACTCTAAACTAGTTTGATAATCGAACTTTGGAAGAGCACGTTTCAAGTACGCGAGTGCTCAAGTGTCTATTGTTGATAGAAATTATTCTGGAGACCTATTTTAAATGCAACTATAACTTTGCATACCGTGTATTGCATGTTTCTATGTTTTTTTGTATAATAAATACTTGGATTCAAACTTGAATCGATATGTGGCTTTCCATGAAAAAAGACAAACTCTAAAAAAGAAAAAAAATGTGCTTATACTTAAAATTATTGAAATAAAATAAAGCAATAAAATTGAAAAAATAAGATGCACTTTTTGCTCCACACGGAAAAAAATTAATCTTTAATCAAGACGAATATATTCAAATCAACATTGTTTCATATACAAGCAAGAATATATAATATAATATCATACAGAAGGCTCACAAGATTAAAATCAATTACAAAGGTAAAGGAGCATCGAGCCGTAACAAGGTGCAAGCGTTAATATATATTCCACATTAATATCAAAAAATACAAACGTTTCGGTTCAACATCTTCAGTGTCTTACAATTTAGAAACGCAATTAATTACAACATAAAATACGCACGACATATTATTAAAATCCGGATTACATGTTAAGATATTTCGTTCGCTGCACGTCAAACTGTCACGTCAAATTAATTCATAGGGAATCAGTAAGGTGTGTTAACAGTATAAGTTAATAAATTAATAGGTACATCGGAGAATTTTTCCGTTCGAAGAATATATAATATTCTTAAAAGAATTTTATATTCTTGTATTTCAAGAATATTATAATATAATTTGGATAATTTGAATAATTTAATTTGAATATTATAATTGTCTGCACATAAAGAGTATAATATGATTATTTTGATGACAATCATATCTTCTTCCTCATTGTAACATAATAAAATTGAATCAACATTACTTATGTTCACGTAGAAAATATTGAATTTTAAGATAAGATTAAATAAATCTTTATCGTTAAGTACAACATGAATATTTTTGGTTTGAAAGCACTATTATTCTCTATCCAATATTTTTTTACTTTCCATTAATTAAAATTATTTTTGAATAATAAGAATATATTTTTCTTTAATGAATTATATTGAATGCTTTGATGCAAGTAATTTATCTTTGTTTAACTGTATAATCTGATTTTAAGATTTACATGTCAAAGATATTCTCTAAGGCCGGTATTCATAGTCGTATCTAATTTCAAGACCGTCTTAAGTAATGTCTTAAGATGCTAATACGGCTCTGTGATTGGTCCATAACATTTTAAGATCATACTTAAAACGGTCTTAAATATAAGACCCGACTATGAATACCGACCTAAATAAGAATGTTCTTTTTTTAGTTCTATGTAATGAAGATGGAAACTTGGAGCCAACTTTTACGTTCACAAGAAAATGTAAAACGGCAAAAAATTCATGACTTGGGTGGTCTTAAACGGCGCAGTAACTGGCACTCGTTCCTTCCACGCGGCACAATTATCAAAGTAATTATGATAGCGCGACGAGTCTTGAATCACAAATCGTCAGTAAAAGAAGCATAAAGGATAGGATAACGTCTACCTTATAAATTATACCCCCTCTTGTCAGTTTTTCTTATACACTATCTCTCGGAATACTTGCGAGTATTAAATCATAACAACCATTAATAATAGCAATTCTAAGCTCATCTAATGCTATTGAAAAGTACGGTTGAATCAACATACGGAAGCCGATTCACTGTATTACACATGTCTATGATAAATGTACGTGTCTTTCGTCACGTCCGTAAGTTTTCTGTTCATTTGTAGAAATATGTTGGTGCATTATTGATCGCTACGCAATAACGCCTCTTATCCGAAATACCCTGGTGGAAAAATATCTCAGAACTTTTCATATTATTAATTAGAATTTTTATTAAAATTTTAAGACTTTCTTAGATTTTATATACGAACTGGAACGTTTTCTAGAAAAACTCGGACAAAATAATAATAATAAAATATTTCAGATTTTTTCCGTCAACAAACCTTTATAAAAATCTGAATAAATATGAGAAAGTTCCATAAATTTTTACACACATATAGATATTGAAATAGTTCAAAAATTCTTATCCAATTATTTCTGAAAGTATCTGAGAAATTTGACATATTTTTTCAGAATTTCTGATAAAAATCTAAAATATGAGAAATTCTTAAAAAATTTCTGAGAAAATATAAGAAATTTTTTCACCCGAGTAATGTAAGATAAAATAGACAAGGCTTTTATATTAATGCATTAAAGGTCAAGATTGTTGGAGTGCATATATCTGAACGAGATATAATAATAAGACAATACGAGATAAGAAAAACCATACAGATAAAGCTTTTGAAGGCGCTAATCTATATCTGATTTCAAAGCTGAAAAGTAATTAAAAATTGACGTGAAAAATATTGTACATACGCGTATAAAATTCGCAGAATTTTTTCAGAATTTCATTTATCATCACAAAAATACGAAATGCGTGCCGCGCAACAGAATAACGTCGAAATGTTATTGGAGAAAATATTGAAAGCGTGATGGTTACAATTACATCGAGGTATCGAGATGAGGAATGAGAAAATCGGAGTGCGCGCGATGCGCGCGATCGAATTGGAACTCACACGCTGCACGATGATATCGTCGCGATAATTAACGTGGCCTTCGCACTTCGCAGTTGAGGCAGCATCGAGCGCGGAATCGATTCGTTATGCAAATTCACTCGTCGCTCAATTGTGCCGAGTCGGATGATGCCATAATTCAGTGTGCGGCTACCGGGATGAGGGCTGCTGGAGGATGGCGCCGCGCCGCCGGGCTCACCGCAGGATTGCGCAACGATGCGCGATGTTTAATCAACGGGCTCGCACGCGCAATTTATATCGTACCGCACATCTTCGAGAGCCCATAAGTCAACATCAGGATAGAGCGAGCGACCGCAAACAACTGCGACGGCCAATTACGACGAACTGCGAGTGCGATCTACGGACTGCGAACTGCGATACGAACGGCTGATTCGGAATATTTCGGAGCAGCGTTCGGAGATACTAGGACATGCGCAGTAAAGCAAGCACCGCAGTAGCCGCCATTAGGCCTCACTCTGGTGAACAAAATTTCTCATGTTTTCTCAGAAATTTTCTAAGAAGTCTAATTTATGAGAAATCCTGAAAAATATATAAAATTTCTCAAATGCTTTTAGAAATAATTGGAGAGTTTTCAGAATATTTCAGCATCCGATATATATGAAAATTTCTGATAAATTGCGCAGATTTTCTCATATTTATTCAGATTTCTATAAAGATGTGTTGGCGGGAAAAATCTGAAATATTTTATTATTATTTTGTTTGAGTTTTTCTGAAAAATTCTGATTATTCTGTGAAAGTCTTATTAATGGAAATTCTGATTCATAATATGAAAAATTCTGAGACATTTTTCCACCAGAGCAATCATGTATACATTTTATATTGTAAGATATATTACAGAATCTTCATAGAAAAGGAATGAAAAATGGTAGAAAATGAAAAAAAAAATTTGGTAGAAATATTTATGAAAAAAAGTAAAAAGTAAACAAACGTAAAAATTGATTTTAATATCCTTTGTTGCATATAGTGTTCCTAATATATGAGAACATCTGTTTCTTTTTATGTTTTTACATATTTCAAAATTGGTTTGTGTAACATATTCGGTATATCGTTATGTTCCTAAGACTTAAAATTGTATGTGTACATGAATAACATAAATATGTCATTATTTTTCCGTTTTTAGCCCTACTACTAATGATTTTTAAAAATTCATTTATCACCTCTAAAATAAAATTTTATTACAATCGGAATTTGACACTTTGCAAAAGATTATCTGATAATAATTTTGAAAAATTACTTATATTTAACTTATATTTGAAGTTTAATATTTATATTTAAAACTCCTGAAAAGAGTGAGACTTTTTCATTAAAAAGTAGTAAATTTTTCCTCGATATTGGATATCCGCCATTTTATATTTTGAAAATCAGAAGCCTAAAACACCCTTAGGCCGGTATTCATAATCAGATCTTATTTCAAGACCGTGTTAAGTAATATCTTAAGATGCTAATACGGCTCTGTGATTATAGTTAATGACATCTTAAGATTGTACTTAAGATGGTCTTAAATATAAGAACCGACTATGAATACCGGCCTTAGATATAAAATTTTATACATAAATAAGCCACAGTAAATTTCTTTCCAATTTGGCTGCTATATTAATTAAATCCGCCATTTTAATTTACTAAATTTTGATTTTAGATTTGCAAAAAATTAACAACCCCCAAAACCTCCATTGCATATTCTAAAATTCAGCAAAAAGTTGAACCAAAAAATTTGTGCAACAAAGGGTTAATATTAAATATATTAATTAATATATTATATTATATATTATAATAATCTTTCCCTCGATCCCCCTCTTTCCCTCGACACTGATTCGAAGTAACACAGGATGGGAACCACAGGTGTAGACAATTCTCTGCGCTTAATTATGAATGATTGCGCCAGCTGGTAGCTCCGTTTTTTATTTTTTTTATTTTTTTTTACCTATCCACGCGAGTTTGGATTTCCTGGTTCTGAAGCAATATTCATATAGTCCGATTTTAGATCAATATTTAAGATCAATTAAGAATGGCATCCGATTGTTATTCACATCGCCAACGGATACAGAGTTAATTCTTAATCGAAGTTTGCAGTACCTCCGCTTGTAGGACATGTAGAGAAAAAATAAAAACACTATTATATTTTATAATTCAAACTCAAACTATATAATATATGAGTTTACTTAGAACTTGACCGGTTCAGCCGATCCGATAATCTTGGGTACTCGCAACTCTCTGGCTCGCGTAATAAAGATACACGGGGCGTATACTTGACGCACTACCGTGTCTTGATATAAAAATTTCTGATTGGTCCATTAGTAAAACTCCAAGCACCGGGAGTCGCTGCGAGTGGCTGTCAATCGCGACGACGATCTTTGGCTGGGTTCAGCAAAAGAAAAGCGGCTCGATAAGCGCTCAGCGATTCTTCATTGCTCTCTACACTTAGATCCAGCTGAGAACTAAAGGAAAGAACCAATCGTAATAAAGAATCAGAGTTTTATAATACTTTTGTACTTTATTTTGTGCGTTTCCGATGCGCATGCGCAAGAAAGAGCGGTCCCGCCAGTAGCGTAGCACCGTCTCGGAGTGAGACGACGTCGGACTGTCGGAGTGTGTTCGGACTGTTCGGAGTTCGGAGTCTCTGACGTGCGTAGTGTGCGGTATGCGGTAGTGTGGGGTGTGCTCTCGGAGCTCGTGTGTATGCACACGCGTAATAAAAATGTCGGTTTATAGTTGATAATTGTTCTGATAACGCTAAACATGATGGATTATGAATTTAAGATGAAGACGCAGAAAGACCGCACGAAGGTCGAGGATCTGTTCGAGTTCGAGGGTTGCAAGGTCGGGAGGGGTACTTACGGGCACGTATACAAAGCCCGTAGGAAAGAAGGGTTAGTCTCCCTAACCTGACTTTTGATCGCTCTGCGAAACCTCCTTAATCCTATTCGTCTCGATTGATTTCCGTTTAATAGTTCAATCGCGCGGTTTCCTCAGATCAATACGAGATATCGCTTCGGGTCCTCCGAAGCGCCTCCGTATCTACATTGGAGTTGATTGGAGTCGAATTTTCTTCCGTGTAAAAGCACCTGCTGTCCTTACTCTATCGATCGTCTTTTATTCAAGATTTCTCGAATGCGAGAGAATATATATATTTACTGTTTACCTTGCCCGAGTTTGCGTTTAGCATTCAATGCGGTTGTCTGATTCTTGATTCAGTTCGTCCCATTTGCCTAATATAAAGATTGTCGTCAATGAAATCGCTAATTTTCAACTTATGTGCTGCATTAAAGTTTTAAATGGGTAATGCAAGCACATAAACGTAAACCAACATTGTTTTGACGCATCCACAATCTTTTTCTTGAAATATTTGAACAATATCTGATTATTGCCTCTTTATATATCTGCCTATATTAATTATTCTATTTCTACCCCAATGCGGGTTAATTTTAATCTCGGTTTAACTTACTTTTTTTCTAGTTGTAAGAATTAGAAAAAGAAAAAAAGTAACCCAGTAAGCAAAATGACAGCAGTCTGTCGGCAGACTGGTAACAGATTTGATCAGATATATCGACAGACTGACATCAATTGTATCCGCATTCAGCTTATGTTTTGCCAGCAGAGTCTGCTAACATAATCAGGCAGCAGAGAACAGCACAGAGCCTGAACGGTTCCAACAGGATCTGTTCGATTTCTGCCGCTGTCTGATTATGTTAGCAGATTATGTTATACTTCTGTTGGCGTTCTGCCGACATCATATGATATATCAGACGGACTTGGTTGTCTGGGTAAGTTAAACCGAGATTAAAGTTAATCCGCATTAGTAGAAATGGACATTAATCCAATTTGGATATCTGGACTGGTTACATCAATTGCATTGTGATTTTTAATGTTGGGAACAGGGTTTCAGATAGCGAACTAAAGTCTCGGCCTGATACAAAAGACTTTGGCCTTAAGCAAATTGAGGGTACAGGACTTTCGATGTCTGCATGTCGAGAAATTGCTGTGAGTTGCTACATTGCTTTTAAACGATGCGAGAAACGTTCATCCTGCAAGGTATAACGGGGAAATTTGATTTATTTTCTTCTATTCCAGTTACTCAGGGAACTAAAGCATGTCAATGTCATTACCCTTATTCGTGTCTTTCTCTCTCATAACGACCGTAAAGTTTGGTTGCTGTTTGACTTCGCTGAGCATGATCTATGGGTATGTTTATAATTCCAATTGAAAAACGAAATACTTTTAGGCATTAAGATATTTTATATAATAATGCTTGAATATGTTACTTGCAGCATATAATAAAATTTCATAGAGCGGCGAAAGCTAATAAGAAACCAGTAATGGTACCAAAAGGCATGGTCAAATCCTTATTATATCAAATTTTAGATGGTATTCATTATTTACATTCCAATTGGGTACTTCATAGAGATTTGGTAACTGTTGTTGGCATTATTAGACGTTTCCTTCTTTCTACTACATTTTTATTATATTTACAGATCGTGCAATAAGATGTCACTTTTCTTTATTTCAGAAACCGGCAAATATTTTAGTAATGGGTGAAGGAAATGAGCGGGGACGTGTGAAAATTGCCGACATGGGCTTTGCTAGGTTATTTAATGCTCCTCTCAAACCTTTAGCAGATTTAGATCCCGTTGTAGTTACATTTTGGTATAGAGCTCCGGAATTACTTCTAGGTGCCAGACATTACACGAAAGCTATAGGTCCGTCTATACTTATATTTTACCACACATTTCTAGTAATAAACATTATTCTTGTACAAAATTGTACTAAATGTTTTATTCTACCTGCTGCAGATATATGGGCTATCGGCTGCATATTCGCGGAACTTTTAACATCCGAACCTATATTTCATTGTAGACAAGAAGATATTAAGACTAGTAATCCATACCATCATGATCAGCTAGATAGGTGAGAATTTAACACAATTTTACATTTGCTTTGTATACTACTGGAGAATAATGTAAACTAACTTTGATTTAGGATATTCAATGTGATGGGATTTCCATTGGAAAAAGATTGGGAGGATATCAAAAAGATGCCAGAGCATCCCACATTACTTAGAGATTTTAAAAGATCCAAGTGCGTTTGTCAGCTTAAAACACAACTTGATCGACATTTTATTCGAAATCTTTAAATATTGATTGTTTTACTTTCAGTTATGCAAATTGTTCACTTACTAAATATATGGACCGGCATAAGATCAAACCTGATAGCAAGGCATTCAATTTGGTATGTTGCATAAAAAAAGGAATATACGAATTTAGTAGCATGTCGGACAAACGGACGATTCTTATTGTGTTTACTGTTTTTAGTTACAAAAACTACTGATGATGGATCCGAACAAGCGTATTACATCAGAGCATTCTATGCAGGATGCCTACTTCCAAGAAGAGCCACTGCCAACACAGGAGTATGAATCTATTTCTATATTTTTACACATCGCAATAATTTATATATATATATTTTTCCTAATAATCTTGCTAAATTGAATTTAACGTGAAAATCTCAGCATATTTGCCGGGTGCCCTATCCCTTATCCCAAGAGAGAATTCCTTACGGATGATGATACCGAAGAAAAGACTGAAAACAAAGCGAGGCAAAATCAGCAACAAACGGTAATTACCTCCGAGATCTATTGAGAGCATTTATTATGATATACTTTATATGGTTTAAGCCGCAACTACTATAATAAGATAACCACTTTAATACACAGACATAGTTTGTAATATCCAAATAAGTATCTATTTATAATTATATATTTTCTATATTTTTAAAAAATATATGATTTCGATTGTTCAAACGGCCCCGTATGACCGCCGCAGTGGCAAGGCGAGTGAAGCCCACTTTGCCGCTGTCTAAGCTCCGTCGCTATATGGTAGTTGAGGATTGAACTGATTTTTTGAACGTCGCCTTGTCGCTCATCCGAGTATTCGTGAAACAGCAACAGCAGAACCAACAGCAGCAAGGTAATGGCGATCACAATCACGGGCAGAACGCGAAACGGGTGAGGTTGAACGGGCCGCATGGTGCTCCTGAGTTCCATCAGCACCAGAGCCACGCGATGACCCATCAGCAACCACCGGGGATGGTTTATTCGACGGCCCAGCCGACGCAACCGTCGAACTTCCATCAACGTTTCTAATTTTGTGACTCGTAATTAGACCGATCAGAGAATCAGGCCGAAACTTAAACTGTCACTAAATGCATTAATTTAATTCACTAATCCTGTCAAGCAAAGCGGTCAGTCCGTGTATATTCCGTACAAGTATGATAATACAACTTTATTTATATATATGCATGCGGAAGATTATTTTCCATTCTGCGTCCGCTTTCACTTCCGTTTTCACATCCATCCTCTGTTTTCATTTTTACCAATGATACCCCCCTATATTATACACGCCAATGTCTTCCCTGGAAAGGTCTCGATCGTAAGAGCACCGACGATGGTCGCGAGGACGGGAAAGGTGGCACGGCGGACAGCGGAGAAACGAAAGGAAGGGCTCGATCACGCGTGGGGCGTAGGGGGAGGGAAAGCGATCGGAGTTGGGTGTCGATTAAACGGCGGAGGGGGATCTATCGCGCACGCGCTCGACGCGAATCGCGCGTGCGATTGCGACGGGACGTTCGCGTCGTCGCGGGCTCCTGAAACGCAGTTTCCGCGAATCGCTGCTCGGTGAAAAAAGTGCGTACACGCGTGCCGCTCCGATATCGTTCGGGATGTCAGTCAAGCGGTGCACCGTCGGCCCGGGAGTCATCGCGTTGATCCGATGAGAGAGCAAGGCAGGTGAGGGCTCTGATCGCGTCTTTTCTACATTTGCACGATGCAGCAGGATCGTTTTTTTTTTAATTCATTGATTATTACAGGCACTTTGTCTAGAAACATTTTAGCAAATCTAGCAAACATTTTAAAAACCTGAAAAAGGTTTACAAAATATTCCGAAGCAGATTTCCAAAAACAGATTTTAAAAGCAAACATTAAAAGTAACTATTTAATTAATTGTTTAAAATACGTAATGTTATATCTTCATTTATTGCATGTGTAATTAAATTGTTATTATATCGAATAATTTAATATAATTGTTATTAGATTGAAAGAGCAAGAATATCTAGATCTTAAAATTATAAAAAAATTCCACAAAACAACAGAGAATCTTTTCTTGCACGATCATGATTTTAAAACGCAAATAATTAAGAACGAGAGCAAGAGATTTATTTATATCGGTATGTCAATCTCTCACGTCTTACGTCTCAGGAAAATGAATTTTTCAAGAGCCAAACCAAACTATTTTCAACAGTGTGAGTAATCATATTTAACAGACATGCCAGTAATACAGACCGTACATTCATATTCTCGACGCGCTTGTTCAACGTTAAAATGCCTCGTCTTCATCTTCGAATATACAGCCTTCAGATATCAAGTAAAGTAGGGCACAGCGTCATGTCGAATACATATTTTCGGTTAAAAACAACGGGGGAGTACGGAGAAAAGAGAAAACCTGCTGCGCGATTGGACCACCGTGTGCGATTCTCGCCGCGTAGTGACTTCAATGCCTCTTCACCCGCACAGGTGATGTTCTCTCGCGCGTTCGCGTTTTCGGACTTTCGCGTTTCTCGCGACGTGGAGGACAGTTCGCTAGAAGAAAGATCGTCGAATGTTTGTGCCATGGTCGCACAGGTGCGGTTTCACCGAGCGATAAGCGATTAGTGCCGCTGGCATGGTGTGCCTGGCACTGTGATCCGTGAACAGGGCCGCTTTAGGCCACTTCGATCAATTTTGATCCAATGGAGCTGCGACTTACAAGTGGAGCACACCGTGTTAAAATAGATATGCGTTTGTTTGAAATATACATAACATGCAATGATACTGCAGATATTTAATTATAAAGTGCAAGAGACCGCGATAAAATAACTTTCACATTACATTGCGCTCTGTGTTACGCCATAAATCTCATTAACGTGCCGTTTAAATCGTTCTGTTTGACGTCAAAATAATGGATATTAGATTATTTTAATAACAGCGTAGAAATATACACGTCTTTCATGTGTTTCTGCGCAATTGAATGCAGTTTTAACTGGTATCGGCATAGACCGTATTGGATTATATCAGAATATGCAAATTATATTTGTCATTATCTATTACGTTATATTAAAATATTGATACACATGGAGAGAGTATTATTTTACTTCTATTATTATGTAACAATACATATCGTTTCCGAATTCAAGTGCCTTGGTGAAACCGGCCCTGTTACTCGGTAAACAAATGTGGCATTTAGAAATGGCGAGTGTGCGCCGCGCGATAATCATGCTCTCGATTGCAAAGCATGGAGGAAACGTATCGGTTGGAAATATCGGCCTGATCCCATCCAATCTTTTATTTTGCCTTCAGAGAAAGAGAGAGAGAGAAAGAGAGCCCGTTGGATCGAAGGAATTAAATCGCGCAAGCGGAATGTAAAACGCGACGGAAAAACGCCGGGAGCTTAATGCTACGCCCTATAAACACATCAGAAATCTCAAGGAATTAACCCAGAACAGTAATTGCTTGCCCCCTTCCACATGTTATAGCTAGCTTTAGCTGTAATAGAAATAGAGGAAAAAATTACGTAGCATGCTTAAGCTTAACGTTAAGACGAAATAAATGCAATGAATTTGCTTTTTTAACCAAATATGACATTCTAGCTATCTTTTTATAGCGTAAAAGGTCAACATTCACTAATTTTGTATTCGTGAAATACGACTGTAGGATCTTTTATGGATCGAGTCTTTTAATTGCCAATAATTATGATGGATTTATGACGGAGGAATATTATGATAGAATTATGATGGAGCAAGGTATGAAGACCAAAAGAATACAAAAATTTGCAGTAGGTAATAAAATTACATCGTATCTTCGATGTTAGAGGTGGAAATGATCGATTCAGTCCCCGAAATTTGAATTTGCAACTTTACTATGGTTTACCTGTTCCGAATTATATTTCCTTGTAAAGTGCAAAATCTGAAATTTTTAGCCACAAAAACAAAATTTTTATTTCTTATCGAGATTTCTCCTGATAACGATTTTTGAAAAAATACAGTCGAGCTCTCTTAAACTAAGTCTAAACTAAATTAAGTTAAATAAAATTGAACTAAATTAAATTACTCTCAATTCTGAGTAATCGCATTTATTAAATGATGCATTAAATGGTCATGAAAGAGATCATTAAGTATAGTCAAAGAGCTTTTCTACTTGTCGTCGTTGCGTGTCGGATCGCGGATCGTTTACATGTCAGCGTTCATCAATTGCTCGCTCAGCGTCCACGTTTAATGGCATACAATTATGGAATGACGGAGATTTTCCCCCCTCCCCCCGTGTGATATATATTACTCAGCATCGCGAGAGTGATTCGCGTATCGGCATGCGCGATCGCGATCGGTATCTCAATCAAACGCGCCGATGGTTCGAGTGAACAAACGTATGATAATCGAAATGTGAGTGATAACAGCATAAATAAACAGCTTTATTTATGTCCGCAATTGCTTCATTTTTTTATTATCAAAGGAATATCATAGATATGGTAAAAGTGAAAGGGGAAGGGGGGCGATCCTGACCACTATCCCCAATCGGTAGAGGCCATGACCACGTTGCGACAAGGTGACCACGATCAAACCGCGCTGATGAAGAATAGTTTGATTTGCATCGCCTCCGGTTTTCTTAATCTATATATATAAAATAGAATGTCTGTATATGTTTGTATGTCTGTATGTATGTTCTTTAAACACTCTTAAACACTATTCGACCGAATTTTTACCAAAAGTATATAAAATAGGGGTAGAATTTTCCGGGGAGTGTTATAGAGTGCATAGTTTTTCGTTACCGATCTTTTTGGGAACCGGTATTCGAAATTTTTCCAATTTTTCGGGAAATAATTGACCGAATCTTAAAGAATTGTATATAAAACAGGGGTAGAATTTCCCGGGGAGTGCCATAAAGTGTATAATTTTTCGTTACCGATCTTTTTGGTAACCGGTGTCAGAAATTTTTCCAATTTTTCGGGAAATAATTGACCGAGTAGAAAAAGATTGGTTACGACATGTTTAATCCATGAACACTCCTTATGTTTGTCCACAATAGGATATTGAAACATAAATGAAGTCGTTTTAAGAAAAACGACTCCCGGGCGAAGCCCGGGTAACCAGCTAGTAATTAATAATTATTGCAAATTTAGATTAAAATACAAAAGTTAAGATCTATAAAGTTGGGAAGAAATCGATGAGAAAATTAAATAAAAACTCTTCCTTTTTATTAATCGCTCTGTACTGTTGAATATTAAAGAACAAAATTTAAACCAATACTTTGAGTTAGATAACATTTTGTTATTTTTAACTACCATGTGTGCCGAAATTTATTATTTTAACAAAACAATATTATTTTAACTCCATTGGTTTAGTTAAATTAACATTATTTTTAAATTATCGACATACTGAGTAGAAGCAGCGACTTACTACACTATTAAATTCGAAGTTAAATTCTACTCAATTTGAGTCATTTCTCGCCACTACTCCTATTCAGTAGGTATATCATGAAGTTAAAATAATACTATTTTGTGTTAAAATAAATTTCGACACACATGGTAATTAAAAATATCAAAATGTTATCTACCTCAAGGTATTATAGTGAAAATTTCATCGTTTAATATTTACAGTGTAGGAATATAGAAATGGTTAAAAATGATTCAAATAAAGTATAATTTGACACTACGAATTTAACAGTGCAATCTTTCTCTATCACTATTTTACTAGAGACACATTAACAAACACTTTGAATCAATTTGCAATCTGATTATTACTGTTATTTTTAAAGATTGAAAGGCGTCGTGTTTATTCCAAGTGATCTTTCGCGACGGAACTCGACTGGTTCAATCACCGGGATCGCTTAATATGCGACTCCGGCTGCGCGCTCGAAGGACGTAAACGGCGAGCAGGACGCGCAAAATCGATCGTCGAATGCAAATGATCTCGAGTTCGCCGAAGCCGCCGAAGCCGCCACGTGCGCGATGAAAAATACTAACGATCTAGTATGCCCGCGGTCGCGCGCCCGGATCACGCATTTCATTTCGCTCCGGGCAAGGACGGATCGCGTTATGCCATCGCGTCGGCTTTCACGTCGGCTTTCGAGAAACGTGACGATATACTTTCGAACGAACGAGACATGCTCGTCGCTCGGACGCATACTTCACCTTAATTTTCCCGAAATACGGCAAACGATTGGCAAATATCGTTTATGTTTATAATCACGATCCTCGGATTCTCGAGGATCGTCATCTCCCCTTCTTCTTTCGCGCAACTTCGTCGAGCTTGAGCACGTGGGACGACCTGTTGCACTGCCGGTGCATCAGCCGTTCTCTGTTTACTGCGACTGATTTGTCTCAATCATCCGCGCAAATTATATCCCGCAAAATAGATTCAGTGCCAAGAGTGAAATATAGAGATCGCGTGCTCTAACGATCAGTTTTATTCGGTTTATCTCGATACAATTTTCTTTACAATCGCTTTATTTCTTACATTTTATACATTACTTATCGCGCTATCGTGTATAGTAAAATACATGAAATAAGACGTAGTTGAAAATAAGAAGCTTTTCATGCTTTAACACGAGATATTGAAAAGGTCAGAAAATCTTATCCGTCATTTCGTGATCGCTTTTAATGCGTCGTCGAAACTAGCACAACTTTAAACCTTCGGCTCTCCCAAACTCAACGCGAGGTCAAGGCCATCCCGTAAGAGGTTTCGAGTGGCCCAGGTTAGGATCTAAAAGGCCTTCCACCGGCTTCGGTTAGCGCCCTATATGGAGACGTCGATGCCTACCTTCGCCCGATTCTTTTCTGATCGTCGCGTAACCGACGGCCACGCGGACGCCTCTCGCGCACTTCTTACGTGTCGCTCGAGTTGGAAAATAAAGATCTTTCTGACACGAACCGGAAAGCGCTTAGATCGTACCAAAACGTGATCGTGACGCAGGAATAACGAAATAAAAAAGGGGAGCAGAACAGAAAATCGATCGGCCGTGACTGCGCCCGTACATGGCCGACCATTACCCACTTTTCGCGTGCCTTTTTCCGCTAATGAATAACAACGAAAATATCGGCCAGCTTCCATATGTACACGAGATGGCGAACCAGGCGATTCATGTATGATCGTGCTGTTCTTGCGTTCATCGAGGTACCGGTTCGATAGCTGGTCGAAGTGGCCCTAAGATTTTATCAATCAATAATATTTATTTCAGGCACGTACGGGATCTAAATCTAGATAACCCGTCACTAGACACAGTTATATGTCAACATGTAACAGTATGTTCCTTTTTGACTATATAATAATCGAGGTATAATATTTCTTTCTTTTTTGAGGAGCCGCTTTTCGAGCGTACGTGTTTGTACGATCAACCATTAATTCGTCGCTCTAATATCCATTTCTACGAATGCAAATTAACTTTAATGTCGGTTTAACTTATTTTTCATTCTTTTCTAGCTGTACGAATTAGGAAAAGATATAAGAAGTAAGTTAAATCGAGATTAAAGTTAATTTGCATTAGTAGAAATGGACTTATAGATTTATAATGGACTATAGAATAAGACTTTCGTTAGAATCTTTCTTGGATCTTCCGCCAATTGGAAAACGGTCGGAGTGAGAGAACGTCAAAGAATACGTAAAGCTGAAATATATCTTTTTCTTCTTCTTTTTTTTGTTCTTTCAAGACTCAGGCTCACCTCTTCTCCAATCATGACGTACCGATGCGCCTAACTCACCAGATTATAATTCTTTCTGGAGAACACGCACCGCCCACTCACGATTCTCTTCGGCAATCGATTTCTCAGGGATTTATACGTTCTACGAATGCCGATTTTATATTCCTCTTCTTAAAACTGTATTTTAGATTATTACGTTACGTTAAAAAACGTAAATCGGCCTGCAGAGTAATTGTGAATTCACGAGAGAGATAAAATTTAGAATCAGACAACGTTCGGCGCTGAACGTGAAACATAAGGTATGAATAGTATTATCTTTCTTGTGAGCTCATAATTACTGTACAGGCCGTTAATAGCAATTTACATTTTTTAACGTAACATAATAATCTAAAATACAGTTTTACGAAAAGAAATATGAAAATTCGAGAATGTAAGAATACTTGTCTACGAATTTCATTCAGCTGAGGAACTCCGCAGGATGCGCATCCAGTCGGCCAGTCGCGATGTCATTCTTTGTGCGATTCTGCAATCTTTCAGCTATTTCCATTCTACTCCGACTCTCGCTAGATTGTAATACGAAAGAGTGTCGTCAGATGACTTTCTCCTCCCTCTTACGAAACCCAGTTCAAGTAATATACAAATTTTCCTAACGATTTCTCAACCAGTTCGCTCCTATCCCAAGCGCACCGGCAATCTCTGCTCCTCGTCGCGTTTCCCCCGACGCAGCTGCGAAATCCGCTTTTATCGCGCCGATCTTGCCCAAGGAGCAGGCTGCCCGTTCGCTTTTCTTAGGATCGCGCGAGATAAATCGAATCGAGATCGTGTCGATCGCGCTTCTCTCTGCGTGACGAAGCTGGGGAACGACATTGGCGACAGCCGAAACCTCTTTTGTCGCGAGTGAAAGACGTGGGAGGGGTGGAGTGCGATAGCGTGTGAGCTCCAGGGGGACGGAGCGATCGGGAATCACTGCGACAGACAGAGAGAAAACGAGAGAGAGAGGAGAGACGAGGTCAACAAGGTGCCCGATATGGTATCCAGCGACCGCCGCGAGTGCCATTTTACTTACACGCACGGCGGCGGTGCGTGTATACGCTCGCGTACGTGCAAGTGTGTGCCCGATCACCTCTTCCTACGCTGCCTACAATTAGCAACTATCGTCAGGTCGCCGCTAACCTGCCGAATGCAATTTCGTACATCCGCCCGAAGTGGCCGTGCATGCATTTTTCTTCCCTTTTCTCCTTTTCTCTCCAAAAAGACGTCCTTGCGCAGGAACATCGTACTTTTTCGAGAAAAATCGCGTATCGTCGCCCATAATTGGATGACACGCGATAACGCTTAACTCATACACTGTTAAATTTTTATAGTCAAAATAAGTCGCCACTGCTCCTACAATATGTCGTTAATTTAACTAAACCAATGAAGTTAAAATAATACTTAATAATAAGAGAAATAGGACCGTTACGATATACAATCAAATTAGAATCAAAAGCCATACGATCCAAGCTTAGATCTTTGACAGCCTTATATTAGTTTCTGTGTGTATATATATATGTGTGTGTGTGTGTGTGTGTGTGTGTGTGTATATATATATATATATTTCTGTGTGTATATATATATATAATAATACTATATTGTGTTAAAACAATAAATTTACATACACATTACATGTAGCAGTTAAAAATAGCAAAATGTTATTTAACTCAAGGTATTGGTTTAAATTTCATCATTTAACATTTAACAGTGTACGGCTAATTGTAACCATTCAGTGTTATTAGACTATCTAAAAAAGTTCTTATTGTTCATATTATTGTATATAAAAAAGGAACCATGTGTCCCAAGATTGCTCGTTCTCATTCGCGCAGCGAATTATCCTAGGAAGGTCAAGGCACGAACCTTTATCCCATAATTCGGAATATCGGGATTCTACACTGTCAAATTCATAGTGTCAAATGACTCAATTTAAGTCATTTTTAACCATTGTTATAAGTCGCCACTGCTCCTACTTAATATAACTAATTAATTTAACTAAACAAATAGAATTAAAATAATAGTGTATTTTGTGTTAAAATAATATAAATTTATGACACACAGTGTACACTGTTAATCGTAACTCTTCAGTTTCATTGGACTACCTAAAAGAGTTCTTGTTGCCCATATTATATACAAAAAAGGACACAGCGTGTGTCCCAAGATTGCTCATTCTCATTCGCGCAGCGAATTATCTCAGGAGGATCGAGTCACGAACCTTTATCTCATAAATCAGAATATCGGGATTCTACACTATCAAATGACTCATTTTGAGTCATTTTTAATTATTCCTATAGGTCGCCACTCCTCCCACTCAATATGTCGTTAATTTAACTAAACCAATGAAGTTAAAATAATACTGTTTTGTGGTAAAATAATAAATTTCGACATGCTAGTTAAAAACAACAAAGTGTTATCTAACTCCAGCTATTGGTTTTAAATTTCATCGTTTAATATTTAACAGTGTACTCGCTCGCGCGTGCCTGAACAATTCAATTATCGCGAGGCCGCGCGATCCTTAGCGCGATCCTCCGCGGATTCGTTGAATAATTGTCGCCCGAAGAAAAAAAAAAAAAAAAGAAACTAGACCGCTCGTCGCACGCTCGGCGCACCTGGTTTTTTGCACCTCAAGACCGTCCGCGGCCTTCCTAAGATGGGCAGCGTCCGTAAACGCGTGCGCTCGCTCGAGCGAGCGAGCGAGCGCGCTTCGAGGTCGCGTCGCCGTCTCCCGTCGGTCGTCGATGGTCGTTGAGGGAACGATATGACTGGCAGGAAGCTCACCCGCACGCGTGTACCTGGCACGCGAGCGTGCTTAGCTTACGCGGCGAGCCACGGCACTCGATGCACCCAATGCACTCGCGTGAATCATCGCGTGGGCCTTTACCTGACTGCGTTTATATTCGGAATTGCAGCGGCCTGCCTGCTCTGATGCTCTTTCGGTCTAGGTATATCGCGTGCATCTCGTCTCGCCTCGTCTGGCCTGGTCCGATCTGGTCTCGTCTCTCGTCTCCGCACTCGCGTAGGTCCTTAATATCCGACCGATCTATTTTTAAGCGTGACTAGCACGAGGTACGTGCACGCGCGCGCACGCACGGTGACGCAATCCTATGGTCTTTCCCCTTTATATTTCCTCCCATAGCCGCGCTATTCCTTCCTCTCGCGGTAGTCGGCGATGGAGCCGAGCGGAATTCGACCGATTAATCCCGCGCGGGGTTTATCGAGACAAATTTATCTTGATCGGAGAGATATGGCGAACGATCATGAATTGGATAATGTAAAAAATAACGTGTTGAGAAAATTGTGGAGAGAGAAAGAGATTATTAGAGCAAAGGAGAATAGGTAGTAATAAGCATAAATAAGGTTGCAGGTGGTATATATAGATGGTATGAGTGTGTTAAGGAAAAATTGTAAACTTTCTACTTCTTGGCATGTAAGCTAAAGTTAATAAATTATACATATATCTTGGCCGCAGAGAAATCGATCGCAAACTGGACAAAAGATGGAAAAAGCGTTCAGTCTTTCCGAGGTTCTTTTCGTGCGTGTTTTATCAGGTTGTATCGATCGGAGTTTACGGAGTGTATAATCTTCCTTCATCTTAATCCTGTCGCTTACCCATCGCTTCTACTACTTCTACTACTGTCCGACTACTCTCGCCCGTTCGGAGCTCTTTCTTCGTTTTCCTACGCACTCTCGCTCCATTCTCGTTGCGCTCCTTCGTTCCGTCGTCGTCGCGGCTGGCGTCAGCAAGTTTCTCACTCCTTTCCGTTAACCGTTCACATCCGGTGCGACGCGGCCGCGCAATAGCGATATCCGCGTATCGGCGAACCGCGTATCATGCAACTAACGTAATACTCTCGAATCTTTTCAGATGAGGGAGTTCCAATAATGCGTGCACACGTGGATGGCGCGGGAACGTTTCGTTTGCACGTGTTTTGCTCCGTTTACATTTAAGGAATATCGTTGCGATCGTGCCGACGCTCGCTCGCGTGTTATATTATTAAATGCTGCGGCGAACTCCGCGGTGAACAGATAAAAAGGAAGTGTCACAAATCAAAACTTATATACTCTTATATACGCAATCTATAATCTATAATCTTATAAGAAATTCAATTTTTTTTCTTGATTGAACTATCCCAGACAACAGGCATGTCCCAAATCGGGGCATATGACGTCTTTAAGACGTTTTATGTCCCGATTTGGGACATTGTGTTCATTGGGATATAAAACTTCGTTGAACTATATAAATGACTTCATTCAAGCAAGTTTTCTTCGTTTGCAATATAATCTCAATTCAAGTTTATAGATTGTTGCGTATACGCGAGTATGTTAATTTGACACTTTTTTTCTGTGTAATGAAATTTTGACGTTCCACGCAGGATGCCTCACATTCTCTTTGCCCAGTTTTTCTTACCACGCCGTGACCTCTTCACCTTTTTACGGGCGACATAACGTAGAAAGGCATAACGGCGTATAATAAGCTTACAATTAGTTTCGGTACGCTTAAACTTCAACCTAGACCTTGGCTCCGCAGCCTCGATCCACTTCACTGTCGTTGTTGCGAATTTTACGAGGAGAGAGATACGCCGAGTCCGATCCCGAGAATCATTAATCTTTGCTGCGTAAATGAAGCGTTTTCACGCTTTAATACAAAGCGATCACAGTCTGCAGACAGACGTCGCTTAGGAAATTCTCTTTTTGCTCGATTATTGAGTCATAGTCCGCGAGGCAAAAAAAGGTTGCTTGTGTCTCTCGAATCGACCGGCGGTCGTCTAAAGCCGTAACGAATGGCCAGCGCTTTATCTCGGCTCCTACATTTACATTTTTTTAACTCGGTCCCACGAATTTCCGATTCACGTGGGTGTAGCGAAATCGGCTCGTCAACTAAACGGTCTCTTAATCGCTTCGTTGAAGATAGAGATGGAACTATAATGAATACAGAAAGATGAAGCGAAGCGGAATATAAAAGCCGACTAAAGAATAATTTAATGATTGCGCGTATCCGGAGAGAATTCTCCGAAACTGAGATTTTTTAATTCAAGTTCCAGTTTTTATACATAATTCAAAATATTAGTAGAAATTAAAATTGTCCCACGCCCAGGTCCTATTTTCGTTAAAGCGTAAAACCGGATCGATCCTAAAGAATGTAGGACTTTGACGAATTATTAAGTCTAACAATTCAACACAGTTTTATCAATTTATCTTTTATCTGATTGACTACGTGTTCGTTATTCCTTACCCACAAGCTTTTATATGATGTACCTTCGTTCACGTTTTGTACTGTTTTATGTCTTACAATTAGTACAAGTTTAATTTCTGGGCCTTTTTAGCCTCTATTACTAATTTTCTATTATTCCTTTTAGTTATTGTATTATGTAGTTTGTAGTCTTTATCTTAATTTTAATATTATATCGAGATTGCTCAAGAAGACTTACAATTAGTAAGTCAAAACGTACAATGCGCTTCAACTTCATATTGTTGTGAATAAATCTACATTTTTTTCTTTATTTAACATCTTTTTACGCTCGTTATTGGCCGTTTACCTTCCCTCTTAAATTTTTCTTGGATTGAACGGTTGACTTCTTATTAGTTCTTATCATATTTAATTTAATAAAGGATTTAATCTTAAAGCAGTCGCTTAACGCAAACGACTAGAAAGTGTTTTATGGACGTCATTGAGTATTAATTGTAGTAAGAGAAGTTTAGTACCTATTGCGAAACTTTAACTGACATTACCACGCGGTGTCCGTTTCTCGCACGGTAGCGTCTCGTTTTAACGGTGGATTAAGAAGAATTATGCGCGCTAACGCACCGTTTCCTTTTACAGGCGCACGACCCCGAGGTAATTAGCGTTTATTACAAACGAGCTACCAAACGTTCTATAAATCAGATAGGCGTGCGCCGTTAGACAGCCGAACGGCCATATTTCGAATAGTCTCGATTTTTGCGTAATTACGCGCACCAGTGAAGTATAATGTCTTAATTAAAGTTACTTTCCTAACACGTGTCAACAATTTTTTTTCCTAGAATATATATAAATAGATCAATTCTTCTGATTTAACAAATTGCAAAATAATTTTACAAAGATATGGGAGAGATGGAGAAATCGACATGTAGTAATTCCTTTTTTGTACCGTTGCAGACTGATGAAAGCGCAGCATCCGCGGATGCAGCCAATATGGATTCCCACGTCGGTCTCGACTACATCGTGGATAATCCCGATTATTGCGTCAAGCTCGCCTCAGGTAAATTGTCCGACGTTCCCGATTCCGTAATCACGCGAGATCTCTCGCCGCGTATTAACGCCTCTATATCCCGCCGATTGCAGCGTTGGAGACGGCGTGCTCGTCCGTGAAGAAGCAAGTCGTGGAGCTGCTGTCGGCGCTGTGCGTTTATAGCCAAGACGGCAGGCAGAGAGCCATCGATACTCTTCACACGTACCAGGTGACCGTTTCTGAAAGTGAAAATACAATTTTTTTTTACCGATTCGCACATTTGGACGACGGGGATATATATAATAAACGCTAAAACGGCCGCAAAGACCCGTGCACACGCGAGGCGTTGCCACGAGGCATGGCATTTCAGATGCAGAAGAAGTGGTCGCGTACCTGCCGCGCAAAATAACCGTGTGCCGCGCTTAGGTAAAAGTCACGGTTCAAGGTCTCCCTTCGAACAAAAGAACGAAGCGCACTGCAATAATAATACTCCTCTTAAATGCGCGCACCGCAGCGCGCAAGCAAGAGTGAGTTATGCCGTAATATGCCCATTGTATAATCCCATCGCGTTGCGAAATATATTTTTATCGCGACGCGATTTGCATGCTGGAGACAGATCACCGACGTTCTCGCGATCGCGCGTTCCCCATGAGAGATAAATTCTTTCATCGTACCACGCGACGATCGATGTCCGGAAAAGGGCTCGCAGAGCCGAATAAATCAACGTAGGTCGGAAAATTTGGAACAAACGTGAAACGTGGAACGTGGAACGAACCCAATAAACATCAAACATCAGTTACATTACCTCTATCCCAGCATAAGTTCTAAAAGACATCTTAAAGACTTCACAAAGACGTCTAAAAGGCGACATAATTTTTCAGACGTCCTTTAGAAGCTTCTGCCAGCTGGGATGTTAGAATTTCTCACTCAACAATGTAAGGGCCGGTTGTCCCAACCTGTTGATAAGCTAATAGTTCATCATATATCTATCTTTGTCTAATTTAAAGGAAAAACAAAGGCATATATATGATTTATCTATTAGTTAGTTTACCAACAGATTGGAACAACCGGTCCTAAATGCAACATAACATGTGTGTTATATATAATGCAACTGATGCTCAGTGTTTACTGGGAAAGGTTTACTCCTTATCAACTTTTCTCTTTATCAGCTAACGGAAAAATTTTTTCGATCCGACGCGGATGAAAGAACGCTTGACTGACTTTGTGCTCGCGCCGCGACGGAAACGCCCGATATCTCGGGATACGGACGTTTCCCGGAATTGAAGGCAAGTGTGGCGAGATAACTCCGATCTTAAACGGTGACCTATGCCCGAATGCAGGAGCGGAAGGGCGAGCGTTATCGATTGCGAGTCGTGGTGGACGAGCTGCAGAAAGCGACGGCCGAGGATTACCAGACGGCACTGCTGGCGTTTATAAATTGTTTGGTCATCTCGACGCCGGTGCTCAAGGACCGCATACGTATTCGCAACGAGTTCATCGGTGAGTGTAAGAGAGCGGCACTCGAGAGTCTTCTTGGCGGATGCCATTAAGGCGCAGCTTCCTCGTCGCCGCGAGACTGACTACTTGACAGTCGCGCGCCTTTCCTCGGCGCGCAGAATTTTTTTTATACAAACGGATATGATGAACGAAACGATTTAACATGAAGCATCGTTCGAATGCGGCCGTAATTTATTTCGTTTCGTCTTTGTAATTCAATTGGAAAAATTCGTTGACTATTTTTTTTTCTTTTTGTTCTATATCCTTCTCGCTTTCACCCGTTTGAGTCATTCTCGTAAAACGTAAGATTCGCGAGATGAAACAAGCAGTTTGAGTCCGTTTGGTCAGGTTGATTATTAGAAATAGTACTGATACACACGATTTCCGATTTCCAATTGCAGGTCTCAAGCTCCTGCCGATCCTGAACGAGCTGCGGTGAGTACCCTACGACGAACCGGCCTGATTCGCGGCATTAACTTATTAACACTTTAACATTTATGGAATAATAAATAATAATTAATGTATTACGAAAGGACGCTTTATTGTACCCACACCTTTTCCTTCGCACACACCGCCTAATGTCACCGCGAAGATAATTACATGAAGGATTGGTTCACTAACGAAGGGAGGATCCCATCGTGACGGTATTGACGACCCTGGACACCGATTCACTTGCATGCACTAATCCAAATAATGTTCTAATACAAAAGTGCCGTGACTTTTTGACTCGAATTTCTTACTTTCCAAAAGGTTCAAATTCGCAGGTTTTGCATAGACGCGCAAATAGAACGTTTTATACTGCCTTAAATAATTCTGCCGTTTTGTCTAGTACTCTGGTTCAAACAAATTTTGCTACAGTACATCTGTACGAGCACAACAACAGTTTTTTTCAGATTATAATTCTTGTTTCCTCTTAAAGCGGCATTTTTCGAGATCACATTGAGGTGCTCGCCGATAATGTTAAACGTATCGCGATTGTTGTACACCGCTTATCGCAGTTGATGCTGTTTGGCAAACAGTCGTTAACAGGATTAGCGCGGTCGAGTAATTAGGCTAGGAATACATATCCGTTCATAAGAACCCAGGTAGCACGTATCGTTCAGAAACGTTTCCAAAATGTCTTACAAACGTCTTATTACTTACATACGTTGAAATAACGTATATGAAAGCAACATGTGTTATCTGGGAAGGTGCGATTGCATCGCGATTTACGCAAAGGAGAAGATCAAATCTGGAGAGTATAGCCCAGTAAAATGACTCGAAATTTGTCGATTTGGAGGAAATAATACTGATTGGGCTGAAACTTTGTAAACAGGCTTGTTTTAGGGTACTATTCAACATATTAAAAGTCCCCACGTGTAGACGCTACGTTGCGGGCAGGGGAGGGTCCAAAAGGTCCAAAAAATCAGTTTTTCGCAAATAACTCGGAAAATATCAACTTTACGGAAATTTATGTAGATATAAAAATTGTAGCTTACAAAATTCCGCACAATTTCGTTTTTTATTCAAGTCTGTACGACCAAATGGAGCAGAGATAGAAGAAGAAGACTAACAACTAATTTCCATCGTATGTCTCTTCTATATGGCGGTTATAAATTATTTAAAAATTCATATTTCTTCGATTTTTCACTGTACAGAAATAAATCAAAAACGAAATTATTCGTAATTACATTCTCTAAAACTTTTATTTCGAACATTTTTCAATTCGAGAGTCCATTTTAGACTATATATGTACGATCTATACTTTAAGAATTAATACTGATTTTAACATGCAAAACATCCAGTCAACATAAAAAGAAATTTTTTTTTCATTCATATCTCGGTGAATTTGGACCGTAAAGAAATGAATAAAAAACGAATTTGTTCGTAATTAGATTCTCTACAACTTTTATTTAAAAATTTCTCGATTCGAGAGTCCATTTTCGAGATATTAACGAAAAATGCGCGACGCGCGTACGCGTTTTCGTTGCGTCGCAAAACTACCGGTGTTTAAAAAAATTCTATCTCTGCTCCATTTGGTCGTACAGACTTGAATAAAAAACGAAATTGTGCGGAATTTTGTAAGCTACAATTTTTATATCAACATAAATTTCCGTAAAGTTGATATTTTCCGAGTTATTTGCAAAAAACTGATTTTTTGGACCTTTTGGATCCTCCCCTGCCCGCAACGTAGCTTCTACACGTGGGGACTTTTAATATGTTGAATAGTACCCTAAAACAAGCCTGTTTACAAAGTTTCAGCCCAGTCAGTATTATTTCCTCCAAATTTTGTCATTTACTGGGCTAGTAATTGATTCGGTAATGGACCACCAAAAAAAATCCCCGTACAGGAGTAAGATCATCGATAGGCGCCCCTGAAAGTTCCTGGAAAGTTCGTTTTTTTGAATTACGATGGTCCTCTTCCAAAGATATATGAAATATCGGCTCAATCAATGTTCGCTTTCTCACGCTAATTAATCCAACGTGTATAACGAGAAGAGCGCAATTCCGGAGACGACACCTTTTCATCGGTGATGAGCGATGAGCGGGAAATAGAATCGAGTGTAGAATCCAGGCGATTCGTCTCCCTCCGCGCATTCTCGGCAACATTCTCCGTGAGCGAAGACAAGAAAAGAAAGAAAGAATAAGAAAAAATAAAAAAGTAATTAATAAATGAATATACTAAATAATAATGAATGTTAAAAACTCAAAGATAGAAAAAAGTTTCTAATTAAAAGAAAGAAACACGCACTGAGAAGAAAAAGTTGTTAACTTGACTAAATATTTTTAACTAATTATAATTTTTTAATTGAAATATTTGTGTAATTAAATTAAATGCGACATATTAAATCTAACATGACGTAATTCGACTCAAATACTTATAAATATTTCAATTGAAAAAATAATAATTAATTGAAAATATTTAGTCAAGTTAATAACTTTTTTCTCTCAGTGTGGGAGAAAGGAGAATCGCGGAAGGAAGACAGATAGAGAGAAGGGATGAGAAAGGGCCGCGCGGCGTCGCGGCAGGGAGAAAGGGGAGGCGAGGAAAGCCCGAATTAACTCCTCACCGGCACCGATGCACCTGCGACCGCATCTCGCGCCGCGCTGGAGCCAGAAATGCATCCGACGTCGCGACGCGCCGGCCGGCCGGCGTTATCCGCGTTACCACCGAATCTCGGATCTCGGTAATCGACGGACGGCTCTTCCTCGTCGTCTTTTCCTCTCTGGAGCTTTCATCTTCGGCATCCGTCGCGCAATCGTCTTCTCGATCAGCGGTAAGGGAAAAGAAGAAAGAAAGAGGAAAGGAAAAAAGCATCAATTTCTTCCTAATGGATCCTCGATCCTCGACTTCGCGTTGACCTACATAGCAACCGATGTCTCGCGTGGAATAAGCTAACGAGCTAACGAGTGTCCACGCAGTATCGTAAAAATATTATCGATCGTTCTCGAAGAAATATTTTCGACGCATCTCATCGATGAATCTTATCGCCATGTGAATTTTTGTCGAGAAACGGAACGTTCCTCGTGTGCCTCCAAATCGGGGTGTTTGTTACTACGCTTTGGATATTTCGCAAAATCTACTTCATTCGCGTAATCTATTATACTTTTTACTTCGTGAGGTTTTATTCCGGCGAGGCCGGGGTTCAGATGTCCGCTTCGCTACGCGCGACGCGCGAAGATTTCGAGTATTTTAGGGGAGAGAAGAAAGCGTTTTAGAGAATTCTATTCTCTCTTTTTGCTCCTCTACCGCGCGGAGAGCGTGCCGGCATCGCTTTCCGTGAGTCATTGCCGTGCTCACATTCGTGCTCTTCGTTATCCACTTCTGTTTTGCTCGTGGCGAAGATCGATGGCAGGATTGGACCGCCGCGGGAGAGTATTTTGGTACGCTCTCTCGGTAAGACGCACAACTGGAAGCTGCCCAGACCGTTCTGGATGCTCGAGACTTGTCTCATAGTTTAAATCTCAATCGCGCGTCTCCATCTCGAGCCTTAAAATTTGAAATCGCTACCCCGCGTATTTATCTAATCTGCCATGGGATCAGTGGAATCGGCAAACATTTTTTTTTTTTTTTTTTTTTTCTATATGAAATTAAGGACTTCAACGTTGCTCTTTACAAACGTTTTTCTTTTAGCTTTACGACGGATGTATCAATAAGTGACTTAAATGAGAATGATGTCGCGAGTGATTTATTTTGAATCTGTCACGATTCAGCACATCTAGAACATTTCGCGCGGACCGCGATCGATCTATTGGATTCGAGAATTGACGTTGAAATCCGTGGCGACTATTTCCGTGCGACTATTTCTTGAAGGCGCAAAAGTGTTCGCGGAACGCGAGCTATTCGAGCGCTTCGCGACTCGTGAAACACGCGTTCTTTATAGATTTCTGATTTGCGACTTCTTCGCGTACAGAATTCGACGCCTGCGGTGTATTTATCGTAACATCTTGTCAATCATTCTTGAGCCGGACTTACCCAGCTAGAGTTCTTACCACAGATCAGCCGCGTTATTTATTTTGAATATTGAATCGAGGCAAACTCGCTTGGAAATATGAAATTCAAAGAAAAAATTCATCAAGTTGAGAATCGAGTCTTCAAAGAATTCTCGCGAATCGAGGAGATGCTGAAAACAAGGAGGAGAAGTATAAAATTTTCAAATGTCCACGAATCAGGATGACGGCGATTGTTCTTGCAGGAAAAGTCATGCGCCGGACGTGAGGGTACAGCTAGACGCCTTCGACGATCAGCGGGAGACCGACGAGGAGCTCGCGAATCACGGACCGCCCGGTATCGATCTCTCCTCTCACGTGGACGTTTTTTACGCCATCCTCGGCCAAGTGAGCGACTTCCGGCATTTCCCCTGTTTTTCCCCAGCTCCCGCCAATATATTCTCGATAATTTTTTGCGACCAATCTTAGAAAAAATTAATTAATTTTAATTTTCTACCTTTATGCGCGATTTGTCCCTTCTGCCTCGAGTAAGCGCATCGCGTTGCATCGTTGACTATTCGTTTGCTGAACTCCCTCGCCACTCGATTCCTATAAAAGCTATTCAAAGCCTTCTAATCGAGAAGCGAGAGCGTCGAGCGCCGCGCGTAAGAGACGTCTGACAAAACGCAGCACACCCACAGGTCGCAGACACTCCGCAGGAGATACCCTTTCTGAGCATCCTGCAGCATCTGCTGCGACTGGACCCAAAAGACGCCGCCAGCGATCTGGCGTGGGACACCGCGGAGACACTGGTGCACCGAGCCACGTTGCTGGAGAGTCGCGAGGATGCCACCAAGTTGCTGAGGTCGCCTAGTCTTCAAGTAAATACCCGCATCTTTTTGCTATCATTTACGTCTTCCAAAAAGAAACAGTATATCGAGAAGATCCACGAAGTTATTTCGCAAAATAGGAGTCGTAACGTTTCGTATGACGCTTTTCCAATCGCTTTTAAGAATTGTTGGCGTGACAAAGATAATTATGCGCAATGCTTCCACGTAAGCGAGAGTCAACGGTAAATTTATTGATTCTAGCCGTTACGACTATGTTTTTCTCGGACTTTCGCCGATTATGCAATCGACGGCGACATATACCCGTCGACGAAGGGAGACGCGACGCGACGATGGCACCCGCGTTACATCAGATCAGTTTAAATCTCCGCGGCCACACTCGCGGGAGATCGTCAATGTCAACCGCGTAGGCTAATGTAACACCGGCCGCGTGTATACTTTTACTTTCTGACCGTACTTGACCGAAAGACACGAGTCCATAAAAGAAGAAACCCGTACCACGCTTCGCGTCGATGAATCACGAAGCCGTGCGTTCACACATGCCTTCCGTCAGTCGCGCAATGATTTTGTAAAGCCAGAGACTTGCTTTCAAAATGCAATTTCAAGGATTTCTCATATTCTCCTTTTTGGCTAAGGATATAACAATTTAATCCTAGAATAAACAGCACTTCCAGAACAGAGCATCCCGAAAACACACACACCATAAGTCTGGGAGACCCATATAACTTTGACAGGCTGTAACTCTGGTTCAGATTAATATTTTTGGACTTGGTTTTTTATTATTTTAAAGCTTTGAGATTTAGAAATATGCCTGAAGGTTTTAATATCACAAAGTGATTTATTTCTGTCAAGTTATGAAGTTAAAACTAAATATCGAAAGTGCACAGAAAATTCCGTGCAAGTGAAGTTTCGTCTGGGCCTGGAAAACCCACGCTGTGTGTTCTGTGTGTAAATAAAATATATACTTCTTATCACGCGAAATATACTTCTCGTACTTTGTGCAATCGATTACGCGTGAAATAAGTAAATGGAAAAATATTGTATATTCAACAATTTAACGATATTCGAACAGACGAATCTATGCTGCCACTGTCGCGGCGCCGATCAGACGTGCGGAACGTCGCGAAAAGCATCGCTGCCGGCGAACAACAGCTCGACGGTGCCTTTACCGCCACCGCCGCCACCCCCGGTTCCAGTCGCACCACCGGGCCCGCCAAGCCCATCGAGCGGTAGCGGTTTTGTCCTGCCGCCGCCGCCCCCGCCGCCGCTTTTCGCTAACGTCGGCACATCTGATGCACCGATGGAGCCGCCGATGCCACCCCCTCTGCGCGTGTCCCCCGTCGCACGCGCGCCTACCCCCGAGCCGCCCAGCAATCACGCCAAGCTGCTGCCGCAACAAGAAATTCCCACCCCTAAAACGAAAATGAAGACTATCAACTGGAACAAGATACCTAATCATAAGGTATCTAAGAAAAGAGTTGCCGAGGATTTAAGTCACAATAAATAACGCTTTCCTCTTTAAAAATTGTTCTTGAATTAAATAAAGGACCTTAAGTTACATTAAGGAAAGGGGTGAAAAAGAAAATAGGACAGAGGAAGAAGGGATAGGAGAGGAGAATGGATAGAGAGAGTACTAAAAGGGAGTGATTTGGATTCTATTTTATTTTATTATATTAAATTTTGTTTAGTTTTGTTTTGTCTTGTTTTTGTTCCGTTTTGTTTTATTTATTTAATATAAATAAAAATTTTAGATTTTATTTAAGTTAGCTCCATTTTGCTTTACGGAGATATAAAATGGAAATGGAAATGGAAATGAAAATGTGTACTGCAAATTGTAAACCAGGAGTAATTCTAAGCCGCAAGGCAAGGATTAAAATAAAATAAATAAATAAAAGACCCCTTAAGTTAGAGAGAGTATTTAAATTAAACGAAGGCAATGGCGAGAAATTACAATGTCGAAATTCTTTTTACGTCCTAGGTGATCGGCAAACGAAACATCTGGTCCCTCGTCGCGAACGAGCATCAGAATTCCCCGATGGCGGATCTAGACTGGGCTGAGATGGAGGGCTTGTTCTGCCAACAAGCGCCGCCGATGGTACCACCGGCGACTTATTCGACCTCGTGCGGCACCGGCGCCGACACCGAACGACGTCGTCGAGAACCGACGGAGGTTGCTCTCATTTAACGCTATTTCGCTTTGCTTTGCAAAGAATAATGCAGGGTTCTTATATATGTTATATTCTCGAATGTTTTCTTTTTCTAGATCGCGTTACTCGACGGAAAGAGGAGTCTGAACGTTAACATTTTTCTGAAGCAGTTTCGAAGGTACGATAAGGATGACGGAAAAATTAATAAATGTTCAAAATTAAGAAAATAATTGTCTTAAAAATTGATATACATATAAGCACGTATTTTATTTTATTGTATTATTACTGCTATTATCCGCGCATTCTCGTATTCTTCATTCAGTTCGAACGAGGACATAATCCAACTAATCAAGGAGGGCGGTCACGATGACATCGGCGCGGAGAAGCTGCGTGGTCTGTTGAAGATATTGCCGGAGGTGGACGAACTCGAGATGCTCAAGAGCTTCGACGGCGACAAGTCGAAGCTCGGTAACGCCGAGAAGTTCTTTCTGCAGCTTGTCCAAGTGCCAAAGTAATGTTTTCCTTATATCCACCTAAAAAAAGATTAATATTTTTCCCATTAAATTAAAAGAGAGTGAAATAACGACGCTATCGATATACAGTTACAAGTTACGTATCGAGTGCATGCTGCTGAAGGAAGAATTCGCCGCGAATATGAGCTACTTGGAGCCAAGCATCAACTCGATGATACTTGCCGGTGAGGACCTGATGACGAACAAACCCTTGCAGGAGGTACTGTACATGGTCCTGGTCGCTGGTAATTTTCTCAACTCTGTACGTATTTGCTCGTCGTCGAACAGTTGATATGAATTCTGAACGCCGGGATGGATAAGCGAGAGTTTCGATTATCGCGTTTGCAGGGCGGCTATGCTGGCAATGCAGCGGGCGTGAAGCTCTCCTCGTTGCAGAAGCTAACCGAAATTCGCGCGAACAAGCCGGGGATGAATCTGATTCACTACGTAGCATTGGTAAAAAATTATTGATTAGTTAGTTTATGGATTGAGTGAAATCGAACATGTATATCCAGTATCCGTACTGGCAGTATGTATGTGCAATTTTAGAACTCATAGAAACGTATTTTGTAATTAAAATTATGTATATTTTAGCAAGCCGAGAGAAAACGGAAGGATTTATTAAGCTTCGCGAAGAATATGACTGCCCTAGAAGCAGCGACAAAGTAAGGATTACTATATGCATAAGAACAATCGTGAAAGAAACGTTATTCTTACAGTAGGTATTTCTTTTTAGAACGACAATCGAACAATTGACCAACGAATTTAATAGCTTGGACACGAAGATCAGAAAGATCAAGAGTCAGATCCAACTCTCTTCGACCGAAAGCGATATACAGGAGCAGATGGCACAGTTTCTTCAAGTAACGAATATAAAGACTAATCTCACAATACGAAACAAAATTCTTTAGAAAGGAGTGTGAAAAGTGAACGAGACTTTTGCTTGAAATCCGTAGATGGCCGAGCAAGAAATGGCGCAATTGAAGAGGGATATGGAGGAGCTCGAGGGAGTGAGACGATCGCTCGCGGAATTCTTCTGCGAGGATACGAACACATTCAAGATCGAGGAGTGCTTCAGGATATTCCATCAGTTCTGCCAGAAGTTCAACCAGGCGGTTGCGGAGAACGAAAGACGGCGCATCCAGGAGGAGCAGATCCTGGCGCGTCGCAAACAGCGCGAGGAGCAATTGCTGGCGAGGAAACGACTGCGTGAGTGTATGCGTGTCCTCGCAAAAAAAGAAAAAAAAAAAAAAAAATAGAATGATGCATATTTTTACAAAAACTAGCGCAATTTTGCACTTTACGACTTTTGAGCAACGACTGTCCTTTTGTAAACCGAAGACTATATTATTGAGACCTCGAAATGATGTTAAAAATAGATAAATCTCAGATTTCTTTAAGAGAGCACGTTCCTTTTCCTCCCGCCTTTCGACAGATGCTTAAGAATCGTATTCATTAAATACACAGTGAGCAGTCAAGCGGAAACACCAGGCTCGGAATCTGAATCTAACTTGATGGACTATGGATTTTTCGACCTCCACACCGGTTTACCTCAGAGAAATTATAGCCGCGGCGAGGCCAAGGTAAATTCTGCCATCTAATATTTACCATCTACTTGCTAATATCCAGCATGTTTGGAAAAAAAAATAGTAGCGCCAAATGGCTGAATGAAGCGTGAACAAATGTTTTGAGACAAAAGTAGAATTCATGACTTATAAAATTTGTTTTAATATACAGAAGATGACAAAACGCGATACTGAACACATTTAATTTTTAATATTTTAATTTTTCGTGTTGTCGAAGTACTTTATATCTCATTTTTAAGTTAAAAATACTCTCTTAAAACCTTTAAAACAAAAGAAACTTTAATATCAAACAGGGTAAAAAAATCTTTGATGATATTTCTAGATAAGAAGATTACAAAACGGCGGTGTTACGTCGGACGAGGACGTCTCGGTCATCGGATCGCCGAGCATCCGACGTCGTTTAGGATCGTGTTCCGGCGGTCCCGATCAACAGTCTACCAAAGAAGACACATATTCGCCAGGTATCATACTGCAACTTGCGTTGGAAAAAAAAAGCGAAATTGAAAATAGTATAAGACGTTACTTTTTTGTAGTTAATCAAGCTGTTGCCAATAAGAATCGAATATTTTTCGAGTTATCTACAAGCCTTTGTACGATCGGCTACGACTATTTACGAACAACAATGAAATCGTAATCGCAAAATGTATTCCATGACATTTTACTTAACAGATATCACGCCTAACGGCACGCTTCGTCGGCGCAGGAGTAGAATACCCTGCGAGGATGACGACGGAAATCTGATGGACTTCTTACGAACGTCCGGACAGGATAATACACGGGAGAGAAAATCATGGGGAAGCTTAGGTATTTTATGCTTGATACATTTTATAGATATTGTTGAAATTAAATTATATTTGAAAAATATCGAAGATCGATCGTGGGCGCGGAGAGCTCGTGGGCAATCGCGAAGAGGTGATCTGCTGAACGCCGATTTTTCGGGGGATCGGGAACGACCGAGCTCACCGTCTCCTCTCGCGGAGAGTAAACCGTTCCTGCAAGAGGAGGAAGCGAAGCCAACCGGGTAAGTCGGAAATTTGCATCATCTTGACAGTCCTCGAATCGTCACTCTTACATCTAAAGTCTTGAAACAAAGAGGAATGCGGAAAGATAAAGAAAAACAAATGAAAGGAGTATACGAAAAGTAGACCCAAATGGGAATCTCATCGCAGCTCGACGAAATTTGGCAGGAACGTTCATATCATGCCGGAGAAAGAATTTTTGTTGACACTCGTCTGGAACGGAAGCGGTGAGACGCGTAAGAAGAATCGCGAGAAAAACGTTAAGTGTGATTGTGAACAGCACCAGCGTGAAAAGGTAAAAAAATCAACTTTCCTGCTATTCAAGGTAACAATAGTAAAGTGGGGGGCATTCGCCATATATACAGGGTGGTCCCATTTTAAATGCCCCAGGCAAACATCTCGAAAAATGTGAAAGAAATGAAAAACATTTTAGACAAAAGTTGTAGGATGTCAAAGGAGACAAATAATGATTAAACCATTTTTCGAAAAAATCGATTTTTTTCAGGTCATCTAAAAGTCATTTTTTTAAATAGAATTGTTTGATTTTTTTATATAATATGATTCTTCTAATTATTCTACATATAAAAGTATTAAGGTAAAGTTATCAAAAAATTAATAGTTTACCCGTTCCAGACGAATGTCAATAAAAATTCTTTCTCCAACATGATTTTGAAGCAGATATGAATGTTCCTGCCAAATTTCGAGCTGCGATGAATGTCCCATTTAGGTCTACTTTTTGTATAGTCTTTTAATAGTAAAAAAATTCTTAGTAAAGTTTGATTTATCTTTTGGAAAATCAGGAAAGCCTGGCGACAGAAGATCGAGGCGTGGCTGTCGGAGAACGAGAAGGAAGATCGTGCGGGCGAACAGCTCCAGAAAAGAGCGAAGCAACTGCACCAAGCGAACCGACGGTCCTTCGAAGACTCGGGTGAGCAAGCTCACTTTCCGCGAATGTCGAGATAACTCTTTTTAGCGTCAAGCCTTCTAATATGAGACCGTGGTCCAATTACAGAAAGCGAAGGCAAGAGCTGCCCGATGAATACCTTGGCGGAAGACCAAACCATGCTTGAAGGAGCAGGGTTCTCCGAAGTTTACGACTGGCGACCGTCCGTCGAGAAAACGGACGTGATGCGCACGATGGAGGCCATTGAAGGTGCGTACAAATTATATATTTATTCTAACTTTATTATCATCATCATTGGTAAACGTGATAAAATATATTAATCGCAAATGAGCTGCGAGGTATCAGATCCGCGATTGGCACAATTGACGAGTTAAGCGAATATCGTTCGTTCCAGAAGCTCAACCATTATCGTCCCAGGACAAGTCTCCTTGGCGAAAATCGAGCTTAAACGTACCAAATAGTATGGAAGAAGCTGACCCGCGTTATTCCCGTAGATTTAGATCGAAACACAACACTGAGAACGCTCTCATGCCGAGCACACTGCAGGTAAGTGTGAATAGAACCAGCTTATCAAGCTTAATTTAATGATGCGTAAATGCAATAATTCATAAGCAGGAGAATGACAGTATAACTTTTCTAAGTAAAGTCAGAAGATAAAAAAGTTAGTCCAAACGTTTTCAGACAATAAAGTTTCAAAGAACTAAATTACGTCACGATGCATTCACAGGCGATCAGAGAGGAGGACAGGAAGAAAAACAAGATCAGTGACGCGATAAATTTAGATGCCCAGGACGAGTTGACGATCTATCTCCGGCAGCCGTACACCAAAACGCAAACACCTGTAACCCGGCGATTCTCCAAGCTCGGCAGAAAGGCTTCCACGGACGAGGAAAGAGTCAGCGATAAGATCGAGATCGATTCGGACAACATCGAGACACCACCGGCAACCAGGCGGTTGTTCAGCCCGCCGAAGGAGGTAAAACCCGTGGAGAAGGAACCCTGCAAAAGGGAACGTTGCAGCAGCTCCCTCCAGAGTCGAGAAACAAAGACTGCGATATTGAAACCGATTAGTCCCAGCGCGGATCTTGGTACTGGTGAGCACAAATCGGAACATAGAATATATAAACGGAATGTCCGTTCTCCAATTATTACGCTCTCAGTAAGCAAAGTGATATAGCTAGCAGTATGTCGGCAGATTGGTAACAGATTTAATCAGACATGTCAGCAGACTAACATCAACCGCGTCCGCATTCAGCTTATGTTTTGCAAGCAAAGTCTGCTAACATAATCAGACAGGAAATTTGCAGTAGAAACCGCGTAGGCAGAACCTACTGACAGGCAATATGAGTAGATTGGCAGCAGAAACGGCGCAGAGCCTGGGAGGTTTCTGTAGGATTTGCTCGATTTCTATTGATTATGTTTTAGTAGACTCTCTGTTACACTTCTATTGGTGTTCTTCTGATATCATGTGATATATATCAGAACCGGCATCAGATCTGTAGTCTTTCGGCCGACAAAATTTGTAGCAGATGCTCGGCAAGTTCTGCTTTCGACAGACTTGGCTGTCTGGGCTCTTATTCAGTCAAAATTGACACATAAAAATTATTAATATATAATTTGTAATTTTAAAAGTTCCTTGGAATATTGATTTCCGATAAAATAATATTATATATCTTGGTTCCCAGGTAACTTCGATAGATACTCAGCGACGCGACGAACACGTAGGTACAAGAAAAGCCAAGATCCCACGGGCGACAAGGACAAGTCGGACATGTCGAGCCTCGAATTGGTTTACGACGACAAGTCGACAGTGCAGCGGCCGAATACCCTCGTCCTCGCTGACGAGGAGATCCACCACGAGGACACGGACGCCATGCTGCGTGTCTGGCAGGATAAGCTGAAGCGGCGCGACACTGCCTCGTCATCGTTATCGTGCGACATTGACGCCGCGCTAGCGGAGATCGCGCGCTCCGGCGAAGACCTTCAACGTCTATCGCGTTCGGCGTCGACGACGACAGCGTCAACGATAATGGGCCACAGAAGCTCGCGGCTTCCGGTCAGCCAACCGCCACCGGTGGTGGCGGTGACCAACACCGTGTTGAGCCCGGTGATGCAGGAGTCGCGACCGCGGGAGCCGATTACGATGCTCGCCGAGCGGGCGGTGACGAGTCGCGAGCGTCATCGGAGCATGATCGATCCAAGTCAGGTGAAGGAAGCGGTCCGTTTGACTAGTAATCCGCCCAGTCAGGTGAACCATGACCAGGAGATCGTCAATGGCTTCCCGCGAAACGGAAGTTCGCCGCACGATCGGAAGAACGAGCGGGACGACGCGTCCAAGACCGTGGAAGAAGAGAAGCGCACGGATCTGAAGCCCATCGGGGACACGAGGGAACTCGAGAAGAGCTCCGATATTCGAATCGCGGACGATTCGCGCGATCAGTCGACGACTCGGCAGACCCCCTTGTTCCGCAGTCGATTCATTCCCGATATAAGTGTGACATCGTCGCCGCCGTCGTCCGGCAAGAGCAGAGATCAGGAATTGAACGACGAGGGCTTCGAAGAGACGCAGAGCCTCGTGTCGGAGACATTGAGCCAGGAGACGTCCTCGGGCAATTACGAGACGGACACGCATGACTCGACGCGATGCTCGCCGGCGGAACTGGGCGGTTACGGCGGCGAGCAACGTCGGCGTAACACCATCACGGTGGTGGACGATGACGACCTGAATGGTCGGAGATCATCCGTCGACAAGTTACTGAAGCCGGCTTCCGATAAGACGTTCGATAAAAAGACGAGCGCGAGGAGCGCGTCGGAGAAGTCTAGTTTTCTGCCGAAGCGCACCGCAAGCGCGAAGCGCGAATCTTCCGCGTTGAGGAAGACCGAGTCCCTGAAAAGAACCTCGAACGTTATCCCGTTGAGCGACGCGGGAATGTCGAGAGGCGAGGTGCAACGTTCCGGTTCCAGAAGCAGCTTACGCAGCTCGCGGAGCTCGCTGAACAGCGCGACGTCCGTGAACACGGTGCGAAATCTGGCCGCGAATCACGCGCATTTGCGCAGCTACACCTCGGCCATCCGCGCGCTGACCAACGACTTGAGGAAGAGCAGTCCGTCGAGCAGCCCGGTGCCGCCAAAGAACGCGGTTGACAAGAGACGGCCGAGTCCTCGTCAGATCGGCGTCAGCAGGATACCCGCCAGTAGGAGCAGCAGCAGCGGCAGCAGCGTTGGACCGGCAGTGAGGAACGTTCGAAAAGCACCCGAGGTTGATATAATTTAATCGAAAACATCTGTGCTTCCTTGTAAAGTAAGCCCTTGTTGTTTTATTCGATATCTTCAATGTAATTTTTATCGTTGATCGGTAGGTGGTGCCTGGCATGCCAAAGGTCACGAGGGGCCGGCCGATCGCCTCGCGTAGCAGCAGCAGCGGAAGCAGCGTCGGTCATCAATCAATCTTGGGAAGTCGACCGCTTTCCGGCGATAAAACGTCCGTGACGAAGAGCAGATTGATGCAGCCGCGAGTCGGCTTGAAGAGTCACAGCTTTATGAGGCCCACGGCCGCCAGCGTCAACAAGGGTTCCACACCAAACTTGCCCAAGAGCATCAAAGTTATGGTCAAGTGATAACTGATCGATAAGGAATTGTATTCGAGAATTTTAAGCCGAGAAAGATTTATCTATATGTATACATTTAACAATCGCGTTAGAATTAACAAAAACCGTTAGCGTTACGCAAGATCAGCCGAATCCGGGGTCTGATAATTGATAAGCTGTAAGGACAACAATTTCGACGGACAGCTCGAGAGTGTTGATAATGTTATCGCGTAAGGTAGAACTGCAAGATTAGATAATGAAAATTGTTATTCTCGCTTACTACGCCGTCTCTCACAATTGTCAAACCAAAATAAGTAAGACTATTATCGTCTAATTATACGCCACTATCACACCAAACAACGCGAGTGCTCGGATAAGAAGAAAATAATCAAATCTCTCTCTCTAGCTTTATCGCGCGCGCGCGCGACGCCCACACGTTACATGACCAAGGAAACTTTAAGGGGAACGCCCCGATCTTTTATATCCGGCGCCAAATTGAGGGAGTTTTCCTTTCAGTAGCCTAGAAGAACGTATTTGTGTAAGGTATAATGTAACATACTCGACTAATGTGCATGTACGATATATTATATAATTCTTACCGTTAACAAAGATAAATATATATTGTAGAATATATGTCCGATAAATAAATTAACATATTACATGACAATGCAATTCGAAATTTCAATACAGAAAAAAACCGCGCGACATTATTAAATAAACTTACAATTAGCTATACATACTTTACGAGAAGAAAAGAACGCAAATAAAGTTTGCTGAATAATTGCAAACACGAGCAATCCGCATATATATTGCACTATCTTTCATATATATATATATATATTCATGTATACTTTATGCACTGTATTCAACAAGAAATATCTACATATTTTATGTACAAAAATGTAAATTAACAATCATTTTTATCAACGATCCATTTTCAAACTGCATCAAAAAAACCGCGCTCCCGACAGAGATGTTTAATGAGATCACTCGGAGAGTGTGATTCGGCACCGGCGCTTCTCCTAAAAAGCGTAATAATTCGAAAAAACTGACCTTTTTTCGATTGTCAACGGGTTACGTTGCGTATAAATCTTTCATACGGTACGTAAATATAACATTCAGCTATAATAACGGCTAGTCAAGCCGGTGCGCGCGATCGACAGGCACAGTATCAGGATCGTCTTACTTTCACCATAAACGGAATCCGCACAGCTTAGAAATAAATACTATAAATTATATAATTAAGCCTGCTGCTCTCTACGTTGGTTGATAAAGTATAATTACCGTGAATGCGATGTAATTTTACCGTGATTTTGACGCGGGTCAACTCAGCCACCCCGATTGTTGATCTCGATAGCCATATAGAATGACATAATTTGACAAACAAAATTCAAATTCGTTAATAAATTATCAAATAAATCGACATTACACCGGGTATAACTTTCTATATAACAGAAGATCTATATAGCACGAGATCAACATTCTTCGACTATATATATATATATATTAATTATTTTACTAACTATTATCGCTAGTTATCATCAATAAAATTAAATAGGGCGGCTGAGGAACTCGCAAACACATTTGCAATTGCATCGCCGCCGCGTCTCTCCTCCTTTTGGTATCTTGATTTAATTTATCAGAAATGTAAAGTAACACGGGCTTTGTGACTTTTTGTTTTGTTTTGTTTTACAGTAAAGTGAAAAAAAGTAGAGAAAAGGGTTCAGAATAATGAAAAGCGACACGGGGCATTGCAAGCAACGTGCGTCAATGTCCTAAAAGGTAAGAAGATCCCAATTGCTTACGCTTCTACAATTTTAGATATAAATATCGTAACATTAAGCAAGAGTAACCGATGAATATCCTCAATGGACGAACGGAGTTCCTTTCAACGTATTAAAAGAAAATATTACAAATAATACATACAAAAATATAAAATAATAGCGCTCGGAAATCAATCGATGAAAAAAATAGAGACGCGCAAACCCGTCCAGGTTCGCGCGAGAACAGTGAAACCCGTACTCCACTCGACGACAATTGAACGATCATTCGTTCACTCGATTAACATTCATCGCTCGATAAACAGTCGCCGATGAAATCGCAAATAAAAAATTGTTCAGGTCATCTCGGCCCTCGACCCGCGATCTCGAAATCCGAGCGACACGGGACTTTGCGGAGCTAGGATAAATTCGAACTGCAAACCGAGTTCTTCCTCGACGACGATCTCAAATTCCCGAACGATCTAGATGAACCCCGAATCAATAGCAAAGACAATTTAGACCATTCCTGACAATTTACTCCGATTGTCTTTCTCCTTTTCTTTTATATTTCGGTTTTCACATACCTTTGCCAGAATAAGCTGCAGCGCCAGTTCTACGAAACGTTTGCCCGGGCATATTCTTCTACCCGCTCCAAAAGGGGCCACCAACAGCGGCGAGTGGGGTGCCATAGGTTTCAACCATCTTTCTGGCAGGCACTTGGATGCGTCTTTGAAATTATCGTCACTCAATCCGGCTATCCATGTATGCAACAATACCACTGTCTACAAAGTTACAAAAGAGGGCAAATTGTGGATAAAAGTATTTTTCCGATGATTGAGTGTAGAGGTATCATAAAAACTCACTCCGGAATCAAGGCGATATCCTCCCAGCTCTATAGGCTCGTCTAATATACGGGCTATGCAAGGTGTCGTAGGTACGATTCTAAAATATAACATATATAAAATACATATATTTTATATTCATACTTATACATAAAAAAATATTAAAAAGTATATATAAAATTATATTTGCACATAACTTATTAATTGTTATTAAAAGATATATCATATAGATGAAAAGGAAGCTCTCGACGCGTATGATAACGTATTATAAAATTCAAAGAATATTATTGATTAAAAACCTGAAGGATTCGTTGATGCATGCGCGTAAGTACTTCGCCTTTCGCAAATCGTCCACCGTGAGATCGCAACCGGGAGGCGCTAGGGATTGCGCCTCATTGTAAAGAGTTTCTTGTACTTCAGGGTTACGGCCAATCAAGTTGAAAAGGAATACCAGCGTGTTGCCTAGCTGCAAACGTCCAACGACTGTCTTTAACCCTGTAGTAGTAATTGCATGGGTTGACAGTCCGAACGATATAATAGCAAAAACAGACGGCTAAGAAACATCTAAAAGACGCCGACGTCTCGAAGAGCGTCCCGATGATTCAAGCTCGTCTCGCGAAAAGAAACTGTCATACGCTTTTTTTTTTTTTTGGAAATAAATTATTTATCCAGTATACATAAGTTATACGTTTGCAGTCAAGTTTCTGAACTAATAAATATTATAACGTAAAATGTGTGTAAAATTGATTAAAGGGTCATTTTAACATTAAAGGGTGACTTTAAAGTTTACGAATTTTTGTTATATCGCTGAAACGTAATCTAACAGTCTCTGAATAATCGCAAGCTGAATAATCGCCAACTATAATAAGTACAACGTGATTCTCTCACTGTGTGTATTCCCGCCGCTATAAAGTCTACTATAGCAGCTTTCTTATCTCTCATATCGAGATCTTTCTGTCGCAAAATGGAGAGAAACACCGCCTCGACGGACTCGTCTCTTGCGTCGTCCTGCTTCTCCAACATGGTCGCCTCTACGAGATCCGAGATAATGCTAAGCAAGGAGAAAAGAACAATAAGATAACGGCTACCGATTGTTGATTTTACCAATCTTCTAGACTCCGCGCGTATCAAATTATCATACGTGATACAGTTTGCAAATAGAAGGAATAATCTTCATTAATTTATCTCGACTCACGGAAGATAAAACGTTAATTCGATATTGTAAAGCTTGAAACAATCTTCTTTCTGACTTATCCAAAATTTGAAGCAATTTTATAGAAATGAATTCAGCGGCTTGGCAATACAAATTCGGTGCTAATTCGACTGCGCGACGAGACCAATCGACCGTACAGCGTAACTTCAATCAAAAGTTAATAGAAAGCGAGGACACTGACTGCAAGTACGCGTGACGTACTTGTATATAGCGTCCTCGCTCTCTATTAGCTGCTTGTACGCGGATGTAGGTAGCAGCTTCCAAAGCGGCAGGCCGTAAAAGGCGTCGCGCGAGGCCGTGAAGTGAATCCTGACCGCTTCCGCTAATCTCGTTGTGAGCGTGCTGCTGGAATCCGGCTTTAGGAAGCCTAGGTGACGTCCCAGGATCAGCGTGCACGTACCTAAGGAACGAAGGGAACGAGAACAGCGAATTATTCATATGACGGATCGAAAGTTGCAGCTCGGAAACGCGAACGAGAGCCACACTTCTCTCTCTCCGTCGAACAAGAGAATAGAAACTAAAAACAAGATATTTTTCGTAGATATCCGCGGCCGGGCGTTGCCGTAGTTATTTTTTTATTTCGGGATTATTTGAGAGAGACGGATACACGAGCTAGGAAATCGCTGGCAATTTCTACAAACGCGTGAAACCGCGTCGGCGACTTACTCTCGAGTCCCATTCTGTAAGCGAGTTCCTCGAAGCCTCTCACGGTGAAACGGCTCGCTCTACGTTCGCGGATTAGGTCGATGAATCCGTCGGTGACGATATTGAGCGCCGGGAAGAAGCCAAATACAGTGCCGGCACCGGTCAGCTCCGGCGTTAAGGCGGCCCGTAGCTTCTGCCATGTCGCGCCTTGTCTGTCGGAGTTAGTCACTGATTACTCGGTCGTTCTCGCGTCCCTAAGAATCCTACGTGATCCCGACAGTCAATCGACAATTATATATTTTTATTTTTTAAATAGAATACGATTTAACTCGTCCATTTCGTTCTCCGTCAAAACTGTACTTTCTACTATTATATTATTCATGTTTATACAAAATAATCTATTAAAAAACGGTCCAAGTAAGATGTAGCAGCTTTTTAATTTTTCTAATTATTTTCTTTATATTCGGATTCGAAAGTGTTAAGAAAAGATGACGAAATCACGTAACGACCGTCAGTACACTGAGAGAAAAAAATTGTCGCAGTTATATTTTAGTTATTTTCAGTGCAACTACATTTTTATAGTTATTTTAGCAATCCAATATATAGTTGGCTTAATACTATATTATTGCAGTTGTCTTACTACTATATTTATTACTATATTTACTACTTTATTACTGCAATGTATTTATTTACTACTATAAATAACTATAAAAATAACCATAATTGAAATATCTATGCATATAAGGTTATTTTTACTAATATTATAGCAATAATAACTATAAAAATAAGAACCCCAACCATAATTATCTTACTATACAATTATATTCGTAAATACCAAACACTTTTCTCTCAGTGTAAGAGCATAGCGAGTAAATTTGCTAAAACCCATGCAACACGTGTCGATTAATGATAGTATCACACGAGTGTCCACGTCCACCGGATTCTCCGGTAAACGCGGTTCAGGGTACGAGGTACGAGCCGAAATTACATGACGCGGCCTTAAACTTGACCTCGATACCGCCGCGGCGCGGCGGCACGTAATCGGCGAGCGCAGCCGACTACGCGGGCAGGCTACTCCAGGCTACTCACTCATTGACCAGACCAAGGTTGGTGTAACGATCACGCCGGGAGCGCCGGTAGTGGGATATGACCTCCTGCGGAGGACGAAGCGGGTACCTCGAGCCACGCTTGAGGACAGCCTCGATGTCGCGACGGGAGAATACGGAGATCACGAGGAAGTTCCACAGTGCCTCCTCCTTGCACAGCGGCCCGTATCGCCGATTCAGATCTACTCTTGAATCACGGATAACGAGCCATGTTAAAATACCATATACCGATATCCGGGCGTGTGCCGTAACGCCCGTAACGGGGCGGGTGCTCCGGATCTCGGGCGATTCGGAACGTGTCGCGCGCGTCTCTCCTTCGATAGCGCTTGGACGGTGCCGATAAAGGCAGAACGCCCTCGGTTCAATACACTTTATTAATTTATTTCCCATGAAGATCGCCAACGCGAGAGAAAAACCGCCTCGACAAACGAGACGCGCATTTGAATAAGACTGTTACTTTTGACTTCGAAGATTCAAATGCTTTCGAAGTTAACTTTCGAAGTTAACCTTTGAAGTTTAAGGTGTCTTCATCTTTGAAGTTGACTTCGAACTTCGAAGCTTTGAAACTTCGAAAAATATATTTGCGACATAAGAAATTTTATTCAGATTTTGTCATATAATTTTATAAATGTGCAGTATGCGTACCTATTGCAGTACTATTAATATTATATTAAATTAATAATTATATAATTTTGATTCTTCGAAGTTGTCAAAAGTGACAGCTTTAATTTGAAGACGCGACAGAATGAATTTTCGAAGCTTCGAAACTTCGATCTTCGAAGGTTTTAAATTGTCGAAGTTTCGAATCTTTGAAGCTACGAAGTTCCAATATCGAAGCCTTCGAAGCAAATTACCAGCCCTGGATTTTGAACGAGAAGACGCTCGAATAAATTTCATGGGGAAATACATCTCAAGTTGTGATCGTCATTGCATCGGCAACTGTTTACCGTTGCCCGCGACGTACGTTCATAAGTAATTCATTCAATGAATTTGAGATATCTATAAAGTTCTATGAATAATTTCTCCTCTCACAGATCTTTCACTGGCATGACATAAGCAACTTTTAACGTGATGATATAAGCAACTTTCTGCCAGAGGCACTCCGTTTTCCTCCGTCTCTCGCAATTACAGCAACTCACCGCGATAAGATTGGAGTATCTTTGACCCTGACCCTCTAAAAAGACACGTCCGCCTTCCCCCCTCGTCCCCGATTTAATCGCGCGAGCTTTTTATGGGCCCGCGTGTAATCGGAGGCCCCCGGTTAATCGAAATGGTTAATCTATTATGCGAGTCGAATGGACGTATTAGCAATATAACGAACCGTAATATACACCCGCGTTACTCCTTTCTTCTGCTTCTCTTCCTTCCCCTTCTCTCTTCCTGTCTTTCGGTCGCGCAACCTTGAGATATCATTAGCAGCAAAGAAAAGGATCTAACGCGGCGTGTTTAACGCGGCTACTATCGACAAGGGCAAAAGTCAAACTCCTTACCTTTATACGCCTCGTGGATCTTATTCAAGCGGTAGTAGCCGAAGCGGGAGTATATCCATCTGGTGCCCAAAATCGGCAGGGCGAACGGACCCGGCACGTCGCGTGCTGTTTTGAACTTTCTGCCATTGTCGCCTGCATCTGCAAAGAGATCGTCGACTTTCAGCGGAACGGAAATTCGCGGAAGGAATGCCTGACGAGTAACCGAGAAAGAGAGCTTCATATCGCTCGGAGCTTTATCTTTCAGATAATTTAAATCACCTTATTTACTAATGTAAGAAACTTTTCCGATCGCTCGGATTTCTACGCGGTAACGTGATACGGTCGTGATATCGCTACCGTCATACGTCCACATGTTATCGATTAAGAAACTTAACTCTTAACTTGAACCCAGCGCCTCGACAAATACAACACTTGATAACGATAAAAATGATAGAGGAGGAGAAAGAAAGTCACGGGCAGGGCCATTGACTGATATCGGCGAATATCAAGGGTTGAGAGATCTCGGAGATCACTCCTCGCACTTACCGGCGTTCGCGTTGCAGTTCCTGGTCCAGAACCACCAGGGTGGTCGGTAGCCGGTAGCCAGCACCAAGATCGCGAGCAGCGCCGCGGCGATGGTCTCGAACCACGCTCCGGACAGCAGCATCCTCCAGTCGAATCCCTGCACCGAGGCGGATTAAAGAGAGGCGGGAAGGACTTCTCTGTCTCTCTCTCTCTCTCTCTCTCTCCCGACGCAATCGCGGGATCGATTCGTCTTCGCGGTAGCGGATAGCGCGGGAGCGATTATCTCGTTACGACGCGTGAAACGCTTGTCTCTCCTTCGCGGGCACGTCGGTCGAAATATGTAGTACTACGACTGGCGCCCCGTATCTCTCGGAGCGAGTTTTGAGTCATTATTTGGACGCCTCGTTTCGCGCGCCGACTGATGCGGCGAGAAGCTTCAGATGCGTCAAGGTTTTTTCAGTTGCGCACAGGGAGAGAGAGAGAGGAGAGAGAGAGAGAGAGAGAGAGAGAGAGAGAGAGACATGGGATTAATTTTAACTCTTAAAATACTAAAAAACAAAGCTACTTTAAGCTACTTTTTATCGTAGCGGCTTCTCAAACACGTCTTGCAGTTCTCTGCGTATACCTTCTCGCGGTTCGTAGCCCTACTTATAACTGCAAAGAGAATGTGGTATCTGATGATGGGATAAAACAGCGCCTCTTGCCTTTACAATCACGGACACATTACAAAGGCGTGAGGGCCTCGTGCACATCCGACGCTTAACTCAGCTGTAATTGGCGTGGACGCATTTTTCGCGATCGCCGTGCCGTGCGGTGCCGCGCCGCGCCGCGCCGGTTGCACGCGCGGCTCCGATAAGGCTGCACCGTTCGCGCTTTGATTTAACACTGAAGAAACGCGCGCGATGCCGCGCCGGTGTGAAGGGAACAATAAGCATCGCGCATTTTTCTCGGCGAGTTCTCACCGAGAAAGGGAGGAAGGCAGGGAGGAAGGAGAAAGAGAGAGAGAGAGAGAGAGAGAGAGAGAGAGAGAGAGAGAAAAAAGAAACAGAAACCAAGCCAAAACGGGGTAAAGGGTGAAAAACGTGCGGATAGCAGCGACCGTTTACGTATCTTTTTGCGACTGACTGAGTGCCCCAGTGTTATTTGCGGACCGCGCGATTCCTCTATTTGCAATTCGCCGATAACGCGCTCCCAGCGTTGCCCCGATGATCCACGGCCTCCCTCCCTTTCTCTCTCTCTCTCTCTTTCTCTTCTTTTCTTTTCTTTTCTTTTTTTCCCTCCTTCTTGCTCGCTCGTTCTGAGTCATTGACGTATCGGAGCTGTTACACGGATCGGGAAGAAAATAGTGTAAACGATAACCGTGTGACTGTGCGAGTACTGCAGTGCCGTACTGAACCGAGGGTGAAGGATCTATTGTGAACGGTCTACGTAAGTCATTGTTAACTACATACGCCCGACACACTGATTCAATATTAACGCATCGACGAAGTCAATAGCATTATAACGCGAGAACAATATCAGCATTATTCTGTAACGGTGAGCGGAAAGAGAGAAGATCACCCCGCGAATTTATCGCGACCAACTCGAGGCCAAACTTTGAACTTGAATTCCTCCCCCAGGTCCGCGACTCTTCACGTCAAGTGTACAACTACGGCGGAATCTATTGAAATGAATTCACTTGTATTCCCCTCTCTTTTATCGCGTGTGTATACCTCTCACCGTATCTTTCGCGTTCCCCTTTATACGCTCGCGGCTAAATAAAGAGCGCGATTAAGATAATTGTGTGCTGTTTTCGGAAAAATTACAATAAATCGCTTCGTCGCTCGTCTCCGCGAGGATGATCGTGGATAAAAACACGCGATTTTTATCGGGGGAGAAAATATCCGGGGAAATGGGTGGGGGACGCGGCAAACGGCGCCGCATTCCACGGCGTTTTCTTGTAGCGGTTTCCGTGTATACGGGACGCGTCCCGTGCCTCCTGACCGGCTACATTGTGTGTGTTCCTTCCTCATTAATGACTTTAATTAAACGCACCGCTACGTGAGTACCGTCTCATCGTCGGCCCCCTCCCCCGCCTCGCCGGCGATGGGAGTCTTTCAAGGATGGTATCCACCGAGGAACGCAGAACGTGTGGTGCACACGCGATCGTCGCGTTCCGACGAAGCCGCATTCTTCCCCAATAACGTGATTCCGATCTTTGTTTACCTTTTACCTCACATTTACTCTACTCTATCTCATTTTACATAGACGAACGTCTCGGAAAATCGATGAGAAAGAGCGCGGCCGTGTTAAATGTCAATTCGACGCGCTCGATTCGTTAGTTTTCACACTATTAGACTTGCAGATAAATAACAATCGGATGTCTTTATAAAAGGCACGCTGAGCACGTTGAAGGTGTTGCGAAATGAATTCTTATTTAGCGATGAGAATTATTTCTCTGTCCTCTCAAACTTATTGTAATAAGAGATAGTAAACAGCTAAAAACGATTATTATAATTAATACTAATTTAATTTTACGTGGAATTCTTCTTTTAATTTATCTATTTTTCTTTCTAATTTACCTATTTTATTCGTCCAGTATTCGAACCTGTTCTACGCTTTACGAATAGACTATTCTTAGCTCGCTTGACTAGCGTCAATGATCGAGCTTTGGATCAAAGCTCTAATAAAGGTCTAATAAAGATTGGAGCGAAATATATGTTGCGTGTCTCGCGGAACCAGTCCCACGCTAAAAGAAAGAAGACAAAAGTGCTCGCTATCAAAAGCTTATTTCGTTCTGTTTCTCTTTCTAAATCTCTCTTACGCGATCTCTATTTTTCCGTCGTGACAACACGCATGGATTTTATCTAGAAAAAAATGAGATAAGAGGGAAACCCAAACGTTGACACAACGAGGGAGGCTTCGATCGTCATCGTGCGCATGAGAATCATGAGATGTAAATAATGGCTTTTAAACAAATTGAGAAAGTGTTATTTGATTATAAGCTCTTTTACGTGTATGTCGCAGGAATTTCGTGTAATTTCGTTTCTTTCTTTGCAAAATTTTTAAAGATTCCACAAAAAACCGGAATATTGTAAAATAAATAAAAATTACACAATTTTACTGTGATTTTGCAAAATCTTAGGTTCTGTCAGTAAAATTGTGAGCTTAAATTTTTATTTATAAATATATTATAAATATATTATAAATAATATTTATATTTATAATTTTTATTCATTCCACAATATCCTGGTTTTTGTAGATTTCCCAGGAATTTTGTAAAAGAAAGAATTACACGAAATTTCTGCGATATACATATATGCAATGTAATGTTATTTAATTAAAAGTCACTCGTGTGCAACGTCATGTGTGTACCCTATGCATCAAGCGCATTAAACGCCCTCGTATTTACATGGGACTGGATAAAGTGTTTTCGTCCTGCTACTGATTGGACAAATTTCGCTCTCTCCGCCACACGCACGCACGCAATGCACGCACTGCGCGTCGTCGCGCAGCCACACCGCGGCAATTGTAAATGATAACGAACGCGGGTATAATTGTGTGCGAAGACTTTGGAATGGCAGCGTGTCGCCACTGACCAGTAAATAAAGGATTATTGCCGGGGAGCAATTGAGAAAGCGCGAGTGAGTGGAAGAAGAAAGAAGAAGTACGGGGGAGAACGAGAAAAATAATCGGCCGGACTGCGCCCGATTACCCGTGACGAGACGCGCGGTCGCGTAGCTGGATCGTTATCTTTCTTTCCTTTCTCCTCCGCTCCTCCTTCCTTTTTCCTCCCTTTTCTGCCTTTCTCCGCACTCGCAAACCCGAGATATACAGCTTGCAGTTAGTAATTTCACCATGAAAACGCCCTGTGGCCCTAGAGGAGAATCTCAGTGCCAGTTATTTCGCGAAAGATAACTGTAACGTAATAATTTCCCCTTTGATTCCCCAGAACGAACGAGTCGGATCGTCAACGACGGATCGCGATGGATCAATTCGTGATCGAAGTGATCGAACCGCGCGCGCGCGCGCGCGGAGAATCAATCCATTAATCAGCTTCCTTCGCGGAGAGAGCTAAAAGAGCTAAGAGAGCTAAATAACCGTACGGCGATCTCGTTGTTTTATCGTCTAGCTGTAGATCCGCTTCTGTTTTAACGCTACGCCTGTCAATTAAATGAACGAGAGATGAATAATGCCGTGTGCGCGCCGCGCGCCTCGTTAATGATACAGTTACGGGCTATTATCCACTTTTGCGAGAGCGCGCCACTCAATCATAAATTTTATTACTGTAAGTTACTCGGCACTTTTTCCCCACGTGTGGACGGAATTGTATATCTCGAGCAGGCCACCGGCGCGCGCGCGCAAGACGGGTTAATTATATTCTCGTCTCGCTGTAACGCGCTGCACTTACGTAGCACGTATCATTTCGATTTTATCTATATTTTAATCTCGATTTTCCGCTTCTAACGGTTAACGTCCATTTTTGCTAATTGCAGATTAACTTTAATCTCGGCTCAACTTACTTTCTATCCTTTTCTAATTCTTAGAACTAGAAAAAGACGAAAAGTAAGTTAAGCCGAGATTGACCCTTAAAGGCTACGGGGTTCAAATCTCAACCACTTGAGACTCTTCAAAAATTGATGTTTTTGGACAATATAATATTAATTACTGGCAATTTTTCTAATTCTGTTATATTCTTCTACCTTTTCTACCCCTATAATTCTTTGGCTGATTAGACCCAGCTTTATATGTGATCAAACATCAAACGTCCATATATGGACCATGTAGCCTTTAAGGTTAAAGTTAATCTACATTGGTGGAAATGGACATATAAGAGGTTTAAGAGGTACGATCGATTATCTTCGAAAATACCGTCTCGCCGTGGAAAAGGTACACAGGTAGCGTGTGGAAAATTTTATGACTTCCATTCTTCCTACGTTTTATTGTCGCCCATCGGTCGCGGATATCGGCGTAACGAACGATTCGAGGAAATGTTTACCGAAAGTGGAAATGACGAGAATCTTCCTGCCCCTCCCCCCGTTCGCGGAAGAAATGCCAGAAGAAATGTAAATTCCAGACGCTCGCGGCATAAATAATAGTAACGAGGAATATTATCTCATTAGTTGACCTATTTGTCGGACATTCGATTATTTGCTTTCGTTCGATAACCCACTGATAAGTGCCTTCCATATACTTTATTCCGTTCGCACCGCGATTCCGGTATAAGCGTAATAACGGACTCGAGCGCGAAATTAATCCACTCGGGGTCTCGAAATTAGCGTCAAGTCGAAGTCGCGTCATTCGTTCAGATTTTTTTATCGATGCAAATGTTGCTATTATTTTAGGGTCTTCGTAATTCTCGCTACTAATAATTCTCGCTAATCGTTTCTAGCGTTAATCAAGCATATTCTGCTCACAAAAGAAAGAAAGAAAGAGAGAGAGCTACTGTGTCCTTCCTCTTCCGCGAGAGATGATCACAGAGCATTGAAAAAATACGTACAACGCAGGAGCGCTGTCGATCCCGCGATTATGCGAATCGCATCTCGCCGTTTCCGCATAACGTTCCCGATTATACGGCATACACGGTGCTTGGGAAATTGCGGTTCCCGTTCCTCGCGATTACGACGCGCATTCACGGTACGGTTCACGGTTCACCCCCCTCGGGTGGCCGTAATCGCCATAATCGCCGCGCGCGGACATCAAGCAAATTATCGCCGCGTATCAGCGGCACTTAACATTTCGCAAATAAAATGATTGACCGCCGTCTCGATCTTGCTGCCGACTGTCTGTCGCAATTAAACGAAGGGCCTCTCCGGAAAAGAAGCGTCTCTCGAGCGCGCCGATATGTATACAGAGTGTGCCGAGAGAGGTAATCGGCCTCCCGGGCGACAAGTAAAGCGAGTGAGGTCTACAAATGGAACCCCATTTTCGATCAGACTGGATCTTGATAGCCTAATGATATGTACAATTCTTCGCCTTAATAAACCACACGTCGTTTCTTACGATCATGAAACGCAGTCTCAACTAAAACTAGCCAGTACAATCGTAATTAAATTGATAATCAATTTAATCACGCTAATCAATTTAATTACCAATCTTTAGAATATCAGAGATATACGACATGGAAAATACGAGATGTACACAGAAAGAAAGAAGTGTCAAATCAACACTGATATCTCGTATATATGCAATAATATACAGGGTGGTAGTTAAGTATTCTAAAAGATTTTAAGGGGTGATTCCTCACACAAATTCAAGACGAAAACTTCGTATGATTATAGGTCCGAAACGGCTTAGTTAAAAAAATACAGGGTGTCAAAGTTGAAGGAAAAATTTCATTATTTCCAAAAATTTCAAAAACCACTCGGGTTATTTTGATGAAACTTTGTGTATGTTTGAAGGACATGAAGACTGATCTTTTGGGGCCATACATTATTTTATATTCAATCAGTGGCGAACTCAAGGATAAGCGGGTACTCTCTCTTTTTACGGAAAAAAAAAACTGGTACGCCACGGAGTGATTTTCGAAATTTTTGGAAATAATAAAATTTTTCCTTCAACTTCGACACTCTGTATTTTTGAAACTAACAATAAGTCGGTTCGGACCTATGGTCATATGAGTTTTCGTCTTGAATTTGTGTGAGGAATCACCACTTAAGATCTTTTAGAGTACTTAACTACCACCCTGTATAATCCTCTTATAAGAATTTCAACTTTTTATTTCAACCTTTTTTTCTTGGTTGAACTATATAAAACTTTGTTTAACTATATAAATGATTATTAATATGACTATTAACCATATAAATAACCATTTATATAGTTAAACTTTATTTAACTATATAAATTACTTCAAGCAAGTTTTCTTCGTTTAACACGATATAATCTCATTTCAAGATTATAGATTGTCCCGTATATACGAGCATATAAGTGTTGATTTGACACTTCTCTTTTTCCTGAGTATAGAAGTCTACAAAGATTTCTTCCAAGATTTCAATCGACATTTCTCTCGGAGGCCGCGCGAAGGTAGACTCCGCGCCGCGCACGGGCACGAAGATTGAAGGCAGGAAAAGTCCGCGACAGAGATAGGTAAGATACGACGGCGCGCAGGTTGAGCGAGAGCGTGCAACGTGTATTGTTAGCTATCGCGCGCCGAGATACGCTCGCGTGAGAGAGGATACATATCACCGCGATAACAGGAAAAGATTGTCAGGCGGACAGCGTGTGATTGTTATCCCCGGTTTATAAACAGGAAGCCATTTCTAACACCTCGCTTTACAATAACAAAGCTTCTGTTATTCGGACATGTACGTATTGTATGCCCGCCAAACCGTAGCCGGCGCGCAGAAAAAGCTTATACACATCTTTTATCCCGCGTCCTCTGTCACTTTCTCGACGATTGGCGACCTTACTTTTTACGACACCTGCGTCTCGATCGCGAGAGGCTTCGGGAGAATTATATATTTCAATATATTCGGCAATATTGTCTTATAATGTACTTTATCAAATTGATTGCATATCCGGAGAGCTTTATCTTTGTTTGTATATCAATACATTTGATCGTGAGAAGAGAGCGATGCGTTCCCCAAAATTAGTGCTTTATCGCGAATTGAATAACTCTCGGTTAAGATAATAATTATCGTCGATTTCAATAACAGATTATTTCGTAAGCAACGTTTCCGCGATACCTTTCCCGAATTTCTTTTTCGATTAAAGATCGAGGACCGAAAATCGCCGTAATTTCGACAAGCTCGATTCCGAATTTCGATGTCGCATGTACATACGAAAAGAATGTATCTTACCTCACGTCAGCTGTCAACTGTCACCGTCACTGTCGCGTTCCCGTTGTTAGATAAACATAGGACGTTGTTTACCGCGCCGTCCGCACCGTTCTCGGAACGCAAACTCGTCGAAATTACAGCGGCTTCTGGAGAGTACCCGTATCTCTTTCTCCGATTCCTGCACAGGATCCTCGGCTTGGCCGAGACACGCGAGAGATTCCGCGCGCACTTTCGCGATCTTTCGGGATCTCCGGAACCACGGAAATCGCAATTCGCACAATCTCGTCGATTGTCACCGTGATTGCCGTGAATTACCATGGCGCGTGGAGCTCCGGCGCGACGAAAACTCGCCCTCGCGCGCTCGCCTTGAGCCCTCGGGTACCGCGCGCCGCCGCGCCGTCCGCAGTAACGCGATCAGCAAATCGCACGCATGTCCACGCGCCGTCGTCGCTCCGCTCACGCATGTGCGTGCGTGCGTGCGTGCACGTGCGTGTGTGCGCGTGTGTATGTCGCGCGGCGCCGCGCACCACCAGTCTCTCCCCCGGACGCGGCAAGACTTATCCGCGCCGAATTCTTCTTACTCTCTGTGTCTGTGTCTGGTCCGGTCGGGCCTGGTCTAGTCTACTTGCGCCCGCGCCGATCTTACGCGCGCGCGCGCGCGCGCGTTGCCTCTCACGCTCACGGTTAACGCGCCGCCGCGCGCGGCGGACCCGGAAATCCGCGGTACGCCTCGCGTGCTCGTGCCACAGGTGGTAGTAGCGGCCGATGCTCGTTCCCCGATGGATACTTGGATATACGCATAAAAACGGATAGCTGCGAGCGCGCGGGCGCATACCCGGTCGTCTTATAGGGTGTCTCGTAAAAAGCGGGATCGCGCCGCGGCCAGGAATGCGTTCTTCCTCGCCGATCGATCGATCGATCGATCGATCCACTTGCGGTCTTCTCCTTCTTCCGAAGTTCTCTATCGGAGAGCTAATTGTCGACTGTCGTGTTTCTTTCAATATTTTCGACGTTCCTATGTTTTGATTTAATTTTTCTATTCTGTGGTCGAGGAAACCTGCAGGCTTCTTTTGTGCATATCTTATGCATATTTTATGTATAAATTGACTAAAATTGTTATTCCATTTTGATATAATTGATTTGTCTATATTATATTATTATTCGATCCAAGTGCAGTTGAGTACTCTATACTATGTATAAAGAAATTTGAATTGTAATTTTATATAGAGATTGTATTTTAAAGTAAACTACATAACAAAAAAAATTAATTAAAATGAAATAAAGTATTTAATATTAGTTAAAAGAGCTATCGAAATAATAATTGTGGCCATTTAAAAATTATCGTCAGAAATAGTTTCGCACTTTCTATAATGATAAATTTAGCTTTAACGATCTTAAAATGCGAACTTCACGTAGAGCAAGAGATATATTAAATGTCCACACTTAGCATTTAAATTTTAAATGTAGGACTATAAATACGACATATTATTCTAATGCTGTTCCCGCATTTGCGCTAGAAAATCATTGAACCGATAAACATAAACATGTGCATTAGTCACATACATGCAAAGTTTCTAGAATTAAACGCCTTGCTCGGCAAGTGTTAAATAGCTGATACAATGTTATTGATCCCTTATAGAAATTTAATACTGTAAATGATTTTTTGGCTAGTAATTAATCACTTAAAAGCACTATTAAAAGCACTGTTAATAGTGCTTTTAATAGTGCTTTTAAATGATTAATCACTAGCCAAAAAATCACTTACAGTATTAAATTTCTATAAGGGATATACATCTAATTCTGTAATAACCGCCTCGCAATGCGAGTTATCGAGCCTTTTTAAATCGAACTTCCTCAGACATATAGACTTAAAGGAGTGAATAAAAATATAATACTGCGTGTCGAAAGAGAGAGAGAGAGAAAGAGAATGTAAAACGAATTCTCGCATGAGTAATCTTAACAAAGTATGTGGTTTTCATTTCAACATTTAGAATTGAAGTTTATAGAATAATTCTTCAAAAAATTACATCTGTTTCCAAGATCTGTCTTGATAGGAGAATAAGGTGTAAAAAGATAGTAAAAAGGTATATTAGAAATAACTTACGGGTCTCAAGCGCATTATCATAGCCACTGCGGTGTTGTCAAGGTCGATTCTGTCGGCACCGATAATAAATGTATCAGCGCGCAAATTTTCGTGGAAATTGACGAATTAGGGAAATTCGAGTGCGAGAAACCGAGGACGAGGAGCGATCGCTGATCCGTCCGCCCAGACTGCCGCGACTGCGATGACGACAGTGAACCGTATTGTGTACCAACTCGTTGGACAGCCACGGCGGCACTGATCCCAAAAAGTTCCTCGGGAACCCTCATGTTTTCCAAAAACTCCGAAAGCGTGACAGGGGTTGGAGGAGGAAGAGGTCTGGCGGTGATGGAGGTGGAGGAGGTAGAAACGGAGGTGGAAGAAGAGCGAGTGAAGGATGAAGAGGAGAAGGAGGACAGAGGAAGACCGAAGAAGAAGGAAGCGGGAAGAGAGAGAGCGGGCCGCCACGGACGGAGAGGGTTTCTCGGTGGGACGCACGTGGGAGGGAGAGGGGAACAAGCCCGCGACCCGGACGTACAAGCGAGAAGAGTAGCACGGGACGAAGGAGGAAGGGCACACGGAGGCCCGGGAGAGGAAGAGATGCCGCGAGAAGAGAGACGAGAGAAGAGGAAAAAGGGAGATGCGGAGTGTCCGGCGAATGGAACTTCAATCGCGGTTAATTGCCGCATTGTTCAGCGGATCGATCGGATTTATGAATGGTTGGTGGCATGCCGAAAGGGCGGACCAGCGATGATCCGCGAGATTCCCGGGAAAGGGGGTAAGACGGGGCGACGAAAGCCCCCGTCCCCCCGCTTTGCCCGCTCTTCTCTCGTCCTTCTCTCTCGTGGAGGAGTCGTGGGACGCTGGGGCCGGGACCCGCCGGTCCATCTCCGTCTCGCGACGTCTCCGGAGACAGACCCTCTTATCTCCCTGTCCTCTCTGTTTACATGCCCCGTTCCGTGCCCTGCCCGTCGGTCCCGCGACCGCGCGCCACGACATGGTTGGCTGTCGCCGATGGTGGGGCCCCATGGGATCCAGTGGGAACCCGTGTGCGCGCAGTGGGGGTCCCGGATGACGGACGGCCCGGAACGGAGCGCAGATGGCGTTGGAACGTTCCCCGTCGAGGAGGATACGAGAGTCGCTCCTGATCCGGGCAGACACTGATCCTCGATATCCCGGCTGCCGCTATGGGATATGCCGCAACTATCTTCACCTTTGCCGTTTCTTGTCCTCTCATCTTTTTTTTCGGACAAAAATAGCCATCGGGTCACCGCATGCATGTACATCCGCGCCTTCGGGTTTGTCATTTAAATTTTCCACCGTTAAACTTCCGTCATTTCTTCTGCTGTCCTTCATCCTTGAAGTCTGCTATCTATATCTTTTCGTACCGTATTCTCATTACTGAGAAAGAAATTTTAGAAGCTGACCCCCTAACGTATCTTTTTCGCTCCGAGATCAAAGGGTTAATTACGAATAAATAATGAGCGGGAGCGCGTAAAAATCCTGGGTAAGGTCGAGAAGCTATCGCTGGTACAACGTATTATTGACCCCTGCATGTAATCAATTATCTGAGGGTATGCCGATTAGATAAATCGCTCGTAAGATTCATGAATAGAGAGATAACGTATTAGAGGAAGCGAAGCGGGACAAAGAAGTTCCTCTAGATCTACCGAGGACATAAATTTTCGATTTTTATAGTAGTCTTATTCACCAGATTCTCGTCCAGGATCTTCCTCTCTCTTGACGTTTCACTTAATCGAAATCTGCACGGGATCAGATGGTCCAGGTCAGCTACTTTAATACAAGACGTCACACAAATATATGTTTCATACGGAGCCTAGGATAGATTATAGGCCTGTTCTTTTTAGCTCAACTTCCTGCACAGTTCATCTTTCCTCTTTTTCTTTTCGCGGAGAGAAGAAGAGAAAAAAAATTAACTGTGCGAGAAGTTCAGCTAAATAGAACAGACCTAATATCCTGGAGACGGAGGCGTTTACAGATCTGCAGATAATCCGCGAATGAATTTGTCGGCCACGGAGCGAGTGTCGACCGTTCCGCGAGAAGCGCGCGAGAATCGTCTCTCTCTCAAGTCAAATCGGAGAACACCACGCGCGTGCTTGAGTGAGAAGTCACGGACGCGCGAGACGGCATCTAATTTGCGCAAATCGATCTCGCCGTCTCGCGGTGAATTTGCGCGGTCATGCGTAACGGCCGTCAACCGGATCGAACAACCGGCGCCGTCCCCACGAAGGGCGTAAACAACTCCGACTATAGGGGGACTGAGAGCGAGATGGGAAAAGATCGGTGTAAGACCTGTGGAAACCGGAGCGAGAGATTAGAGCAAAACTGTCTTCTAGTCGCCGAGCGGAAAATAGACCTGCACAGGCGCGGCTTATCTAAATGTTCTAAAAACTGGAAGTGACCGGTAAATACTTCTGGCGGCCAATAATTCGGGAAGAAAAGGAGACGAGTGATCGGGTGACGGGTGTAAAAGCCTAAGACGGAGGGGCCTCCGCATCCTTCGGGCAGTCGCAAAATGAATTTTATAATCAGCGGATTAATATTCATAGCGTAATTAACGTCGAACGGAATATAAAAATATACGGAACGATAAGGGAAGCTTGTCCCACAAATACGTCGAAAACCGGTAATTTTGGCCCCTTGCGCTCCCCCGGGACCCCCGAAGTGCTTTTATTGGGAAATGTAATTATTTCTACCGAGATTTCTCGAGAATCTACGGCTATTCGGCGGCCGAAAGGACGATCTCTTTCCATTTAAGGGTTAAATATTTGTCCGTCGTCTCTCGTAATGGTATGGAGACCGCTCTGTCCGGAGTGGTACGGACGGCCGCATAGAACGGGCTAGACCGGGTCAGGGGGAAATGATGTAGCTCTATCGCATACATAAGAGGGCGTGAACACGTGGAATGAGACGTCGATCGGAACTCGTTTCTATTCGAACGGAGTAAAACGAAGTAAAAGCGAGCGTCGAGACGGCATAGACCTGACCCGCGGAAGATACGGTGTGATATACAAGGAAGTGTATACGCACGAAAAAATACCATAGAGCCGCTGGAGCCAAAGGTCCATCGCGTACCGATATGACGTAAAATCCAGAGCCTATCCTGCATGCTCTTCCTATCGCGTCTTTGTTTCCTTAAAAATCTATTCGGAGACATCGAATTTTAATACTTTCTTTTCATAGATTATTTCTTCCTTGAAACAACTCCTTTCTCATTATTAATATTAAGCTTTATTAATATAGCTCCAACTGTAACATGTAGTCAATAACTTGATATCGAATGCGCTTTGGACGCGTAATTGTCAAGCGTTTATTTTCGATCGTCATATCTATCAATGTGGATTAACTTTAATCTCGGTTTAACTTACTTTTTATCTTTTTCTAACTCTAAGAATTAAAAGATAAAGAGTAACTGAGATTAAAGTTAATCTACATTGGTAGAAACGGACAATAAGTATCCTTATTTTCTACGAGCGAATCGACGAGATCGAAGTTTATATTTTTACAGCATACAGCATATTCGACACCGAATCCGGGCGTTCGAGTCTGAATATTAACGACAGGCGCGCATTGGCTTTAATCTCGAAGCGTGAAACGCGCGTCAGTCGTGTTTCTCCGATTGCGTATGTCTGGCCGGAGCTAAGTTTCCATAAGTAGGTACAAAAATGCGCCGCAGAACGCAAAATGACCAGCGATATTAATAAGCGACACAATCGTTTTCTACGATCTAGCGCGACCTCCTTTTTAAACGTCAATTCGACCCAACCGACCGGGGAAGTTTTGCAATTGCGGATTTAATTAACCCCCTGCCTTCCCGTTAATGCCCCCTTTTTTTCAATCCGTTATCCGCTAAATGTTACCTGGTGAATTTCTCTTTGACACTCACGACAAGTGAATCTGGTCCTAAGGCTTACAAATTAGTGTCGGGAATTAAGAATAATTTTTTGGGCATTGTTCAAAAGACGAGCGATGCGCAAAAATTATTTCTCAACGCGAATGCTAATTTATGAGCGCCGTACCGTTAACTTGCGCAATTAATGAGGCTACCTACTGGAAAAAGAATGCGTCATGCGTTTCAAAAAGTACCTGTACAATGAGTTGGGTGGAATTTTTACAGACCTGTAGCTTTAACGAGCACTCTGATATTTTTAGCTCTAAGCGTGCCTAAGGACAGGGGAATCCCTTACGGAGTAGATAAAGAAAGATGAAGAAGTATTGGATGTTCCATGGATCGACCGGTTCTAACGTGACAGCTGTAGCTGAGAATATTATTTCTATTATAAATTACAGTTTGCGAGACTAATGGGACAATGCGTATTCTGTGTATTATTCCTCTAATAAATATAGAATAACTCTGAATTTTCTGTCATCCTTGAGAGAAAAATAAATTCGAATTAATAGCGCCGGTGTTTAGGACCAACGTTAAATACTTATTGATGTGTCAAATAGCTATCATCTTGTGATTCTTGTGAACGTAATAATTATGTAAAATGATGCTCCCCCCCTTCTCACACAAAGTGACTGCTACAAATTACGAGCTGGTTTTATTTGAATTTTGGAGGCTTTAATTAATGATTATTTTAATATGCGATGTAGTTACAATAATTATGTGTTGAATTTAAATATTAATTAATTATTCTGTAATTATTGACAAAATTGAAATAATCACAGTTTTTTCCGTTACTGCATACGGCAGCTTCAAGAAGAAACTCGGTAGGTCCAGCACACCCTATATACGCGCAAACATCTGTTCCTACGGCGCGAAATAATCGCGCACGCATAAATAAACCACGACAGGGCCAGGCGTGCGTGTCTCACGTGAAGCGGCGAAAACGTGACTTGGCCGTTCACAATTCGGCGTCCCGAAAAAGTCTTCGCGGCGAAGCCCGAAGACTCTCCGCGCGAAAACCTCCCGTGTGACACGCGATATTCTGCAGACGTTCCATGGGGATATAAAAAACCATCATAAAAATATCACTCGCGATATCTTGAATTCCTGACGCGATTTCACGCGAATATTCCGAATAATAAATGATCGAGAGAGGACATTCCAAAATTGTTGAAGAGACATTTAGCGAATATTCTTTTTCTCAAAATTATATTCCGCTGCGTAGGACATGCTGGACATGGGACGTCTGTGATGTCTGTCTGAAAAGGCGGGATGTTGCTTAAAAAAAAAAAACTGGTTCTCTCGAAGTTGGTCTCGTGTGTGTTGCTTAACCGCGTCTAATTATCACGTTGCGTTTTGAGTCCCATAGAGCGAAAAGAAACCTATTTCTTCTATGAAAAACGACGTATAGGTTCGGGATTTGGGGACGAGCAGCGTGTGAAAGAGAGATAGAAAGCTGGACCACGCGCTAAAAGCGATAGGTTTATTTTTTAAAGACGATCGCGCAACTAATCGGACCAAAATCTGAATTTGACCTTCTGGCTTGGCCTTCTGCTCTGTCGCGACGAATCACATTTAATTTCTCGTACCATGTTGCTTGGAATTTTAATTACCCGTCTGCAAACGTGTGAGTGGCGGCGCATATATTTTTCTATCATCACATTTTCGAAAAAGAAAGAACAAACAAGATTATCCGACATTTCGTATTTGACATTAAACATTAAAAAAAGAATAATCTTGAACACATCCGACAAATAAATCTTTAGAATTTTAAGAATTTTTTTTATTATGTATCTGTACCTTAGAGATAAAGAATCACGTCTTTTTGGCAAAACGGAGTTAATACATTGAAAAAAAATTGTTAATCCGAAAAAATATTTAGTCCGATACGTTCAACTAAACATTTTAGTTAGTTTAACTTAACATTAGTAGAATTAATTAATTCTTGACTTAAAAAACTAAATAAATTGTTGAAACAACTAATGTTTAGTTAACTAACTAAAATGTTTAGTTGAACGTATCGGACTAAATATTTTTTCGGATTAACAAATTTTTTTTTTCAGTGTACATTTTTCAATATACCTACCAGAAGTTTAAATTGTAAAGGGTCTTATGTCTTTTATTACTAGTTCCTATTAAGATACAATGTTTAGAAAAAGTCATATTGAAAATTTTTATAGTACCTTAATTTTGGTCAGATACCGTGTGTTATTGACAGTTGTACTGTTAACCATGCCGGTTAAATTACATTATTAAAAACTCAATAAATCAAGTTGTTACTTTTATTTTATATCTAAAAAAATATACAATTTCCCTTGCTTTTTCTAAATTCATAATAATGAAGAAACGATTCTTTATCTCTAAAGTACAGATATAAATTATCTATATCTCGTTATCAAGCATAAACATGGGATATATCTAAAAATAGAATTTATCAGAGAGCCAAGATTTTAAAAATAACAAGTGATCACTACACCCATATCTCGTAATCGCGGTTTAATGAAGTTTTTGCCCTCAGCCTTCGAATAAAAAATAAGTATATACAAGATGAAGAAACAGCGGAGAATAAATGAATAAAAAATGAAGTATAAAATAAAGAACGCTGGAGAATAAAAACAACATGAATAAAAATAAAGTATAAAATAAAAAAGAATAAAAAATAGAGAAGATAAAATCTAATTTTTGATTCCCGTATATAAAGAGATTTAACTCTGTTATATGCTAAATAACTGCTGACGCGTACGAGTCGAGCGTGGGACGCGATATCGATATATTTTGCCGATATACGCGGGGTCAACAGTTCTTTAAGGAGTCCCCAGGTATGTCGGCACGAGGTTGCCGCGTGCGACGTACGCGAAACTTCATAAATCACTTGCGGTTTTTGTGAAAGGAGAGGAAAAAAAGAAAGAAAGGAAGAGGTTGAACTTTTCGTTTAATAGTCCGGCTCCCATCCACCGAGCGGTAAATCCACGCACACAATTCGCGTATCTTACGCGCGGCGCAAGGAGGGAACGAACACAGGTGTACGCGCGTGCACGCGTGCACGTGTATGCTGCGCCGCGCCGCGCCAAAGAGACCTGGCCGACCAACCAGGAAGCGATCACGCACAACTGGTCACTCGCCGGAATTCTGTCGGATGCGATTACACGGCGCGATGGTTCGTTTTAAAAATGGGAATCCTCTCTCCGTTTCCCCTCCCTCCCGCCTTTCGTCTTTCTCTTCTTCCTCTCTTCGCGGATCGTCTGACCGCCGGCGTTATTAAAGCCTGGAATTCGCCCGAGGTTCCACCCATTCCGGAACCGTACCTTATTCTCCCCGATTTAACTACGCAACACACGAGCAGATATTTATTCAGTGCCTAACGTTACGAAACGAAGAGAACGCGTAACGGACCTTTCACAATTACGTACGAACAATTGTTTTATTATGCGAGCTACAATAAAAGAATATTCCAGAGAAATTACATTACGGAGAGTTCACTTCTGTTGAGAATCTCCCCGGACAGCGCCATGTCCAAAATCGGGACGTCTTAAAGATGTCTTGGACACGCGTGCTAGGTCTTTACTCGTGGTACATAGCGCTGCTGAGGACGTAGGGCAGGAGCTCCGCGAAGATATCGACGTCGGGATCCAGGCAGCGGCCGAGGCCCTCGATCACCAGCATGCTGAGAATCACGCTGCTGAAGGATCCGTCCTGCTTGACTCGGTGACGGACCATCGCGGCGAATAATTCCGACACAACGGTACTTACGTTTACCTGCACGGATACCCGGGACGGCCGCGTGTCCGTCTAGTAATTACTTCTTTAAACAGGAAAAATTACACGCGGGAAGGCGTGTCCCGGCAGATCGCTGTCGACGACGCTCTTTCGACGGCCGCGCGATTCCTTCGCGATGGATTTTTCCCGCGGTGGTAACGGCCTATCTTTAGAATCGCAATAATTTCGCGATTATCCATTATCGGCGTTACGATACCGGTATTAAAAACTGGTTCGTCCACCCCTCGCGCGTGTTAATATTCGCGATACGCGCCTCGTTATTGCGCGCCACAGGTATATCGTTTTTCACGCGAGTGCGTTTCTCGGAGGCCGATTGATCCTGATTCAATCCGCGCGATCTTAAATAGCGTATCCGACAGCACCCGCTATATAATCACTTGCATTCATGTTGTGGCTATTATTATTATTATTCCGCGCTACGATGATTCGACATAACTGAAACACAGACTGTACCTCGTGTAATGTTTTACGCGCACGGTCGTTTAAATAAAAAAATAATAATAATAAAAACGGGAGATCGATTCCGAGAAGCAATGCAAATCAACGCGGGCAAGTCTAAAAAATTAATAACAGTTCCCGAGTACAATTTCGATCGAGCGACGACGCGGTAAATAAGGATCGGCGAAAAACGATACGTCGCTTCAGCGATCTCTCGGGACTTTGAAGGGAATATCTCCTGTTACTAACGTTAAACGGATTACAAAGGTGAGACTTGACGATGTTCTTCATCGAGCACTTGAATCCGTCCGGATCAGGAGTCATGTGCGAGCTGTGCTCCAGGATATATTGCGCCGCCATTTCGCCCTACGTCAGATTTTGCACGTAAAACTTCAACCGCGCTCGAGAAACGTAGAGACGTGCGGTAAAAAATAATCACCGAGGTGAACGAGATGGTATGCGTGTAAAACAGTAAGGAAATAAGTGTAAGGAAATAAAAAGCGACGAATGCGCGAGAGAAAGGAAGTTTAAAAAGAGCGTTGCGAAGAATGCGATTGCGCTCAAGTTTGAATTGAATTGTCTTCCTCTACAGATCGACGTGTAAGTATAGCCGATTGGCGATTACTCTCGCATATCATAAATATTTTATCATGTATTTTACAACGGTGATCCCATTGCCCTGCGGAGACTGGATACCGGAAAAGATGTGCTTTGATTAAAAATAGACATCTCGCCTCTGGTCCCCGCATTAAAATACCGAAGAAAAGCATGCTTCGGTAACGAAGGGGAAAAAAAAACAGGAGAAAGAATAAACGTGTTCCTCCGACTTAAGTTCCCCGTTAAGAAAGCTCGGGCAAAGAGCACATGTCAATAAAAAGTGAGCGTTATCTCGCCGGACTTACGTTTCCCATTAGCACCGAGTAAAAAACGTCTCGGAGATTTTGTCGGCAGCGATCATTCAAAGATACCACTAGGCCGCAGTCCAGGATGATCAGGCGTGGGTCGTGCGCCACGTAATCGGGGGTAATGACCCGCCGAAAGGTGTGGAACAGGCTCGCCTTCGGGACGACCGCTTTTTCGACTAGAATGTTGCCCGGGTGCAGGTCACAATGGATGAAGTTATCCTTAAATATCTACGGTCAAACGGCGTTCACACGTTATCGTTCTCGATCGAAAGATCTACATAGGAGAAAAAAATAAGTGTCAAATCAAGACTTATATATGCATATGTATATACGCGACAATCTACAATCTTAAAAATGAGATTATGTTGCGTCGAACGAAGAAAACTTGCTTGAATGAAATAAAAACTTATATAGTGACAAAATCAAGAAAAGAAAGTTGAAATAAAAAGAGTTGAAATTCTTATAAGAAGATTATAGATTGTTGCGTATGTACGAGTATATAAGTTTTGATTTGACACTTCTTGTTTTTCTATATATAATAGGACGCAACGAGAAATCGATCAGTCTTCCAACTGAAAGCTTTGCGATCAGATCTCGTTCGAATTTCGACATTGATCGTTTCGAAAGCGGGGAATTTTAACGCGCTTCGACAGACGTTAATAGCGATAATAATAATTGGAAATCGCCCGAGTTATATTGACCATTTTAAGGACCGTCGCGATTCCTATCCTGGCGAGTCTCCGTTGTAGAGCAACGTCGTCGTGTTCGAGGTAATCGGATATCGGTGAACCCTCGTGGAAACTCTCGACGAGTATCCCGCGATGGGTCAGATGCGTGTAAGGATACGGGAACACGATGTCGTCCCTCTTCGAGAAGTTTGCCGAAAATCTCGCGAGATTGGAGGCTTCCAGTCGCATGTCAATCTTCGCAAAAATCAATTGCACGATTTATGTCCATTTCTACCAATGTAGATTAACTTTAATTGCGATTTAACTTACTTTTTTAACATCTTTTTCTAGTTCTTAAAATTAGAGAAAAGTAAAAGGTAAGTTAAAAATCAAAGTTAATCTGCATTGGTAGAAACGGATATTAGTTGAATGTGAGCTACCACGTTCTCGCTCACTGCTTTTGAACTACAGATTATTATTACTCAGAGGTTGAATCCGGCACGATTGGAATGAGTTAAGGCCCTGGCACATAGAAAAACTTACCGAAAGTCCTACTGCTTAAGTTTTTCTATGTACCATAGCCATTGCTGTCTGGATTATCTCTCGTTTTCATGATAACGAGTAAAGTAACTCTCTGTTTCTTCTTAAGTTTTTCTATGTGCCATATAGCCCTTACTGTCTGGATTATTTCTCGTTTTCATGGTAATGAGTAAAGCAACTCTCTGTTTCTTATTGATTTTATCTCAGAAACTCGCCAGAGTTATGCCGGCTCCAACAAATCTCAATCCCAATCAAAGAAGCCCGACTTGGCTCGTTATAACGAGATTTCTCTCGGATTACGTAGAGTGAATGTGAAGGTACTTCGTGGGAAATTACTTGATCTTCCATTATGCGCGCGAATTCGTCGATGCAATCCGTGAGACTGAGCCAACGCAATTTCGGAATGAAGTGCGTGGCGCACTTGGAAAGGCCGCGCATTATCGCGATGTCCTTTCTGAAGAAAAAATATATAGAGTGCCTCACGTTATTTGCCGAGTCAACGTTTCGTAGCAGATTTTTCGAATTAATTGAATTTACGTTCGACGAAAACGTCCAGGCCAATCGAGAGTTCCTGAACATCTGATAATTGAAGATAAGAGGTGTCTCTCTCGTAAATCATAATAACGTTACACAAGCAGATTTTGTGCTTTCTAATGACATAGTTAGGAAGATACATAAACTCGAAATTCGACGTTTTCGTCGAAGGAAAATTGAAACATTGGCCGGTAGCGGCGAGACACCCGGTACTTGCAACGCGAGTACACACATCCGCGGTTCGTCACGCGGCTTTTATCGGCAACGCAATTCAACACGTTGCCGGGAAAGACTACTAAGAATTATCTGCGCGATATCTCAAAGAGGGTACTTGAGTTGGCCTTTGATTCCGGGATGCAACACTTTTACCGCTACGGTTTGTAATTTCCTGGCACGCGGACTGGCAGGCGCGAATTCATCACTTTCATCGAGAGCTCTGTCTGAAATAGTTGATACAATTAGTCTTATCTCATTCGTCATCTACAGTTATTAACACGTTGACTGTCAAATGCGAGTTAATTCGTATTTGACGATTTGATCCATTGCTTTAGTATTAGATCTATTCATTGTCTTATTACACATTTATTAACACGTCTATTGACATAAATATTTGTTATTTTTATATATTATATTTTTGGGTTTTGAATAATTCAACATATCTAACTCAAATTGGTGTCGGAGACCTTTTCCAAATATTGCTTGGCAGTCAACGTGTTAACAAGTTGATCCTGCCTTAGTTCGAATAAATTTAAGAGAGTGGATGTAATTGCGAAATATCACAGAGTAAAACCTATCCTCACGTTCCTTTTTTTCATTACTAGATTAATGTAATATTTCTTTTATTCCTTTTTTGTGATTGATTATATTTTTGATCGATGTTTTTCTTCTAAATGAGCTTTTCCTGGATTTTAATTACATTTTTTTTAAATCTTTTTTTTCTTTTTTTTTTAGGAAATTTGGTTACTCGTAACTTTTAACAAAATTATAATTTTTGAAAACCGAATGATTGCATAATTATTTATTTATTTATTTCTGAAGAGATTTTCACGATCGCGAGGTAATAAGATTTTCATTTCGATCATTTCTATACGTGCAAATGTATCTTTTCTCGCATGAGATAGGAAATTCGCAAATATTTAGAAACGACATCTCGACAATATATCGAGTTGTTCATTTTAGGCCTGCGATCGGTTTGATTTCTCTGCGCGTATACTTGACGCGGCTAAGTATGCAAATCCACCCGGACAGGCCCAAATGTCTGCCGCGTGAACGCGTCATCGTTCCAAGTGGAAACGATAACAAAGGACCGATGGACCGGTGTGGCGTTTGGTGTGGTGGTGGTGGTGCGCCGCTTCCTCACGGCGGCATCGTCCGCGAGCGACGGCCGGCCGTGAATGGGAATCCGAGAGTCGCCGGCGATCGTCCCTCTCCCCTCCCCCCTTTCCCCTCGTCCGGACGGGGGAAAAACGAGCGAAAATCGATTGTTTCCCGCCGTCGGCAGCGCAACGGGTGAACGGGTGAGCCTCGCACAGCGGGCGATGCGACTTCGCACTCCTCGTCCGCGCTCGGGTCGGCGAGCGGCGCGTCCGCTCGGGTCCACCCGGGATAACGCGCTCGGACGCGCGCGGCGGTCGCCACGGAGCGCACAGTCGCACAGGTCACACACTCGTCGTACACCACCGTCTTACTCGCGAGCGCGGCGCGCGCGCGCTCCGCGCATTATCGCCTTATCGCGCCACGAATTTCGCGTCACGAACGCCCGACCCGGTTGCACGGACGAATGGCGCGACCTTTCGCTAAATCGCACCCGCGCGATTTCTATCGCGGCGATGTTACGCAGAGAGGAGAAGTGAAAACGCTTTCTAGCTTACTTTTCACGAAACGCGACGTCCGAGAATCCCGCGTCGCACTCAGATCGATCCACGCTTTGTACACCTGCGCATCGACACATTTTTGGGCGATGTAAAGCCGCGCGAATAACATTCGTCTCGTTGCATCGGACACTGCGTGTCCGATTCGCGTTTGCTCGTCGCACGCGAATCTTATCCTCCAGTCGGGGCCTATCCTATCGGCTGCATACCTGCGCGCAACATCCCGAGCCGATCGGTCCCTCGTCGTCGAATCTCACGAATAAGTCCCGCCAGGAAGGGCCGTACGTCTCTTCGAGCAGACGCTCCGTGTCCAGCCAAGAATGTGGCGTCGCGTTCCGTTGTAGCTGCGAGAGCGTGTCGCAGATGTCTCGTGGGAAAACATCCCTCCGTGTAGATACCCACTGGCCGAACTTGACGAAAATTGGCCCGAGAAATTCGATACCTGTGGAAGAATGCAGCTACCTTGCTCGAATTGCCTTTTGCGAGATTTTCTTTCATGAGTGAAACTCTGCTGATCATGCTCGTTCTGAACGGCGCGGCGCAGAGATTTGTTTAAATTTAAAATAAAGGTCTTAACGTCGACGATTGTTATATGTTATATATAACATTATTACGAATAATTATAAATTATTTATTGTGGTAACCAGGATGCGCAGTGTAGGTCTCTTCGTCAATGACGATGACTCCGTGTAAAAGAAGTTTGTTCTTTTTGTGGGGTACGTGTGTACACCACGTCAATAATGCCTTTCACCTGAAGTTAGTCGCGTTCGGATCAGATAATAACTGAACACATCGCGTCTAGCTATTTGTGCATCATGACTGTTGGTTCAACCAAAAATGTAATAGATCTATTGGGGTTGATCAATTGTTGTTCAGTTATTATTTGATCCGAACGCGATTAACTTCAGGTGGAAGGCATTATTAATGCCGATTGTATGTACACCTCACAAAGATAAAACATCTCTTTTTCTTACTTCTAGATCTAAGTTCTACACGAAGTCGTCATACGAAGAGACCTACTAGCGCATCCAACGTCCTCACAAAGTGGCTTGATGAAAAATTACTTATATTTTCTCAGAAAGTTTCCAAGATGTTCTCATATTTTAGAGTTATGAAAAATTCTGAAAAATATGTAAAATTTCTCAAATACTTTCAGAAATAATTGCATGAGGAATTTCGGAATTAATATTTCAGTATCTGTAGGTATGTATGAAAATGTTTAATAAATTGCGCAGATTTTTTCTTATATTGATTCAGGTTTTTACATGTGTTGGCGGGAAAAATCTTAAATATTTTATTATTATTTTGTCTGAGAAAAACGTTCCAATTTGTATTTTTAAAAAATCTAAAAAATTCTGAACATTTTGAGAAAGTCTTAAAAATTTTCAAAAAGAAATTCTGATTAATAATATAAAAAATTATAAGACATTTTTCCACCAGGTTGGTAACTTCAATGTAATCTTTGTGAAGGAAATTCGAAATAAAAGTGGGACGAATGGAAGGATATGTAATATTGAAAGAACAAGAAAAAGAAGGAATAATATTCATACATTGCAAAAATTCAAATTGGAAGTTTTATGTCTTATTATATCATTATAGTAATTGTTACGTTGCAACTTTTGAATTTTTTGCAATGTATAAGAATATGTATATAAATACACGCATCCCCATGATTGCTTTTCACGATTTACATATACATATACGGTTTTCTCTGCTTTGCTTTACGTCTACGATTACGATAGACGTAAGAACCTATTACGTCTCTGCCATCAGCCAAAGTTACGGTCCCTGGTGGCATGACTGACTAACACTAGTGATGGCTGCCGGGTTGCCACCTATCATTCGGTAGGGGCGCGTACGTGTAGTATAATTTTTTTTAATTGTAGCAAAAAATTATTTCTTCTTGTAATTCAGATGCTTGAAGATGAAACTAACAAGGGAAGGCCGCGGACTTGGGGGTCACTGAATTGAAAAACGTTTTTATATAGTATAATACTCTATAGAGAAGAGTACTTGAGCAAAGGTATAGGGCGCAACGCTCAATCATTTCCGAGGAAAAAAATGTAAGTGCACGACTACTACGCTGTCGATCCGAGTTCAATTCCTGTCCCTCGCATTTTTTTTAAATTTTTTTATGCAATAAATGTTAATTCGTGTAAAATAAAGTTTATGTAACCAACAATTTTGTTTTCTCTTTTAAATTTGCGCTTTTAAAAGGCAATTTTTTTAACTAACGCACGAAACTGGAAATAATTTTTATTGAAATTATAACCTTATCATTTTATACATTCTACACGATACAAAATAAAGCGATATAAAATAACCCAATATGAAATAAAATGCTACTATTCGAATATAGTTATATAATTTAAAATGCAAAATTACAAGTAAATGCGGAAAACTGTTGTGTCAAAACTTTTATTTATTGTCGTCATCATTATCATTAACACTCTCTATAAATCGTGGTTACAATTATTAGGATGATATTTGTCGTAGAAGCACTTTTATAAAGTGTGCATGGTGTGAGATAAGCCTCTGTTTCACGTGCTTCTATGACAAATATTATCCGAATAATTGTGACCGATCTGTAGAGAATGTTGATGATATATAATGATGACAAATAAATAAATGTTCCGACACAATAATTTTTCGCATTTATTTGTAATTTTGTACCATCTTTCGGGTCCTAACGTGTACGCTCTGGGTGCGGACACGAATGTGTGCACGATTATTATGCATATAATTTAAAGTATTGCCAATTGGTAACGTTATTGGTCGCCTGGTCGTAACATAGCAGACTTTGATCATGCGTACGTATTTCATTGTTGCTCACAACCCCCCAACCTGGGGGACCCTCTCTAAATATAAAGAGCTAAGTAAGATACTCTTGGTGGATTGCCATCCTTGCTTCCGAGAGATGGCGATCGAAAAACCAATTATTGGTTGGATTTGAACTCGGATCCTCCGGCTCAATAGATCAGCGCACGTCTCTCTGCGCCACGATCGCCACTGTATTTTAAATTATATAACTATATTCAAATAGTGGCATTTTTTATTTCATATCGGGTCATTTTATATCGCTTTATTTTGTATCGTGTAGAATGTATAAATAAAAATGATAAAGTTATAATTTGAATAAAAATTATTTCCAATTTCGTGCGTAAAGGCCGGTTTTCACACGCAATGATTAGTGGCGCCAACTGACTGGCATTCAATTGGCGCCAGAAACCGACAGCATACTCACAAGTGTTTACACAGTGATTGCCGTATAATATGGAAAATATTTAACATTTATTAAACACACAGTAAATGACAGCAAGCATATAACCTCAAATTTTGAGGTTATATGCTTTGGCCAATAACCGCCAGTAAACGCCACATTACTAGCGCCAGTTTGTATCAAGTGTTTACACTTGCATTTTTACTGGCGTTATTAGTCGACTGGCGTGGATTGGCGCCACTAACCATTGCGTGTGAAAACCGGCCTTAAGTTAAAAAAAAATTGCCTTTTTTGAAAGTGCAAATTTAAAAGAGAAAACAAAATTGATGGTTACATTAACTTTATTTTACACGAATAAGCATTTATTGCATAAAAGAATTAAAAAAAATGCGAGGGACAGGAATTGAACTCGGGTCGACAGCGTAGTAGTCGTGCGCTTACATTTTTTTTCTCGGAAATGGCTGAGCGTTGCGCCCTATCCATTTGCTCAAGTAATCTTCTGGTATATAGAGTACTGTACTATATAAAATCCTTTTTCAATTTGGTGACCCCAAGTCCGCGGCCTCCCCTTGTAAGATAAAATTTGGATAAGATAAAAGTGCTACATAATAAAAAGAAAATATTATACTATGACTGGTATTTTCAAGTACGTTATCCTGATACAAGCTGTGGACACAAGATGTAACATAACATATCAAATATATTGAACACAGATCTTGCAAAGTATCTTTGTCAACAGAACGTCAGGGAAAATTACTCTGTTAACAGAATCTGTTAACTTAACAGAATACGATTGACGGCAGATTGGACGAAGATTGACTGCGGGACATATTGCTTTATTGTAAGCGTTTAAATGATATATTCCATTGGAACAGCGACGAAATGGTAAATTCTATTAAATTTCTGCTAGCAATGTGCTATCAGATTATGTCGACGGATTCTTCTGGTAGAACAACAGCTCAACTGCAGACGCATAGTTGATGCCAAACTGCCGCTATGTTCTATACTCGAATCTATTGACAATCTGCTAGCATTATACCTTTTCGCAGGATGGTGGGAAAGGAATTCGTGTAGGTGAAACGCGTTATCAGATACGCGGCGAGCAGGGTGGTGATAACCGAGGTCACAATCGCGATCCTCGCTAACACGAGTATCGTCTCTCGCGCGTCCGCGAGAAAACCACCCTTTTGCTCCTCTTCTTCCTTCTCCTCATCGTCGATGGGCCCCACCGTTTGTGGCTCGCGGATCTTCGCGCGAGGGTTACGGGACAACGCGGTCGAGGCGAAATTGCGGTTGGTCCACTGGTTAGGATTCTCGCTGGTGCAGCGTGTCACGGGCGGTGGATGAAAGCGACATCCTCGAGGACGATAACGCGATCGCCATCGTGCGACGTCGTCACGGCGGCGACGAAGGCTCGCGAGAAGTCGCGCGAGATTCGGGCGCAGCGACATCGCCACATTCGCCAATTTTCAATAATTCATTTTTCGATTCGTAATTTTCGATCGTCGTTCCAGGGCAGGTAAATTTACGTTTCGCAATCCGCGACGCCGTTCCCACGCGCGTCCATGTCGCGAATTCACGCGAAACTCGTTGCCTTTCCGAGATAAATCCTCGATGCGAAAGCGACGCTGAACCGCTGAAGTCGTGCTGAAGTGCGCGCAGTATCGCGCGCCTGCGCGCCTTGTGGTTTGAATTTTGCAGAATTCGCCGCATAGGCCAGTCATATTAGACATCGAACCTTCCAATTAATCTTCCCAGGTTGCAACCACCATGAATCGCTTTGATTTGAGGTGCCATAAGTGAGATTTATTTTGTTTCGCAAAATTAACGGAGAATAAAAAGCTATTAACAATATTATAAATAAAAAACGCGATTTTTTTTCTCAAATATCTCGAAAACTAAGCAAGATGGGGTAACAAACTATACGTACCTTTTTTGTAGAGCGTAAAATTATCTACAGTAATGATCTGAACAACATTTATCGTCAAGTCAATCGTTTAGCTTGCACGCGCTGTCAAACTCCAAAACTCGGATTCCGAAAACATATATATATATATATATATATATATATATATATATATATATATAATATATAGATAATGTATTGTTGAATTAAATAAAACATTTTATTTACATATACTACGTTTACGCTAGCGTTACTTCTGTAGCAACTTACGATAATTCCTTCGTGTAAACGGGATTTTGTAGTAACTTACGATAATTTACTCCGCGTAAGTTATTACCGAGTGAATTATCGTAAGTTACTACAGAAGTAACGCTCGCGTAAACGTAGTAATAGTAATATATTCACGCAGTAATATAATCTGCAATCTTTTCAAATCATTAAATTTCTCTTATTAATTAAATTTGTCTTATTTACAATTTCTTTTTAGTATTTTTACAATAAACACACATACACGCACACGCGCGCAATTAAATATTAAACATTGGACTATAACTTTTTATTAATTAGCTTATTGATATCAACCAATTGCCGTTTCTGTAATATGTCAAAGAATAAAATTGTAGAAATGTAAAGAAAATTGATAATAGATAAGTAATCGATGTAATTATGAATTTGAGTACATAAATTCTATATCAATGTTTAGTCTCATAACGCTAAAATAACTCGGTAACCTTGACATTTTACAAGAATTATACTCTCACTAGTTCTCAGAATACGCTATAAAAATATTATGCAATCTTCTAAATTCTATATAGTATAAATTAAATTCAATGTTAAAATCAACATATGTTAAGAGTGCATTGTCTATCTTAAAAGGTAAGAGAAACCATTTGTATTTCGTGTATTTTAAGGCTTGAAGAATATGTTCTTAAAATTTTAAATTTAAAAATACCAGTGAAATTACGTGTCTCTAAAGAGATCAGTGCGCAAGTAAAAAATATAGTATGTGACGTATTTTCGATACAAATATATAAAAAAAGCTGAAATAAACATCTGGCTCCTAGATTGAACATAATTAATTTTTTCCTACTGTAAAGTTCCTAACAATTCATACATTTTCGGGAAAGAATTCTTCGTAATTAGACTGAGTTATGTTGTTGAACATGTCGATGTATAGTTCGGAAATTTTCTTTTCCACTACTGGTTTAACAGTGTTAATAATAATATCTTTATTCTCGTCGAAGACAGCTCGAAAAATTTTATTCATTTGGCCTAATTCCTTCTCGTTTCCGAATTGAAAATCAAAATTTTTAATCTTGGAATTCACGCTTGCTCCTGATGCGTATATATATTTTTTACCATTTTTGGTTACTGTTTTCAAGTCCAACTTTACTTTTAGTTCCACGTTATCTGCAAAAAAACACACATTTTGATTATTTTAAATAAAATCTAGTTTTTAATCTTTTATTACTAAATTTTATTGAAACTTTTGTTTTACTTTAATATATAAGGTAAATTATTTTACATACCCGTAGTAATGAATAATACTCCTTTGTGGGCAATTGGTACCAGCAGACGTATATTAAAATCGTACATGGTGTTTATAACAATTCGCTTCATTAGAAAATTAAAATTAAAGTGGAGCCTGTCGGGGTCCACATGAATGGAGGTTATAACATAGTCGCAAGCTCCATGTGCTTCTGCGTTTTGAACATACACTTTGACATTAGGTTCGTCGAAAATGACAACTTTGTCAAACATGAATGGCTCAAGTAATGGAAAACCCGGAGTCTCGTAGCAAAATTGTTCCTTCAAATGGATAATGTTGTCCACGATGCACTGATTATAGTTGGGATCATTGCGGCCACATACGCGAATGAAGGAAGCTGTTAAATTATTTTCATTAATTTGTAACTATAAAAGTAAACAATCTAAAGATAAAAGAAGTTTAGTGTAATTAACTATTTCAAAAATGTTATAAAAGTATTTAAGGGGATCGTCTAGGGAAGGTTGAAATTTGGAAAAAATCGATTTTCGGTTTTTTGCATATTCCGATACTGTGATCCTTTAGGAATATCTTCCCGTTTGTCTTTTTGAAAAATTCGCAAAATTGAGGTCAGGAGAGTGTAAAATGTAGTGTGGCGCGCGGCCGGCCGAACGCAGATATTCGCGCGGTCGGTCCCAGTATTCGCTCTTGGCAGGCGCGGATAAAAAGGAGCTCAGCAGTACAAAGCAGGCTCGACGAAAGAAAAAAAGAAGTTCTGCGGCTGCTGCTGAAACCGAACGTACTTTGAAGACTGCATTCTACAGTGCAGGAAATTTTTGAACCGCGTAAGTACGACTGTTCTAACATAAATATTGTACCGAAACTTCGAATGCAATTTTCTCGAAACTACATTTTTTGATGATTTTACCACGATATCTCGAGAACCGCGAGAGATATCAACTTGAAATTTATACAGAAGTTGTAAAACACTATGACGCATGAATTATACCTAAAATCAGATTGAAAAAAATATTGCTACAATTTTATAATAACAAATAACTCGAATTTTCCCAAATTTTTCGTTTTCTGGACGCCATTTTGTTAATTTTATTTTTATTTTTAATTTTTTAGGTATAATCAATAGAGGGAAGCCTAAGGAGAAGAAATATTCCTGAAATTTGCCAAAACCTTTATCCGTTCGACTGGAATCGTGGTAAAACCGTGGATTCGACAGTTTTCTTTATTATGTTGGGACGCCGATATTATTGATCTGGGAATGACTTTTAATGAATTTTCTCATTTTATAATGTTATAATTAATACCCTTAACAATAAAAAAGTCTTATGTTCATTCGCGGCCTTGTTATAGACAATTAAACACGAGCCAATTTCTGCATTTTCAACCCTCCCTAGTCCCCTTAACATAATGATAAAAAGAAAAAAAAAGAGAAAGAGATAGCGAGCGTCTAGAACATAGTTTTATTACTTGTATATTTTCGAAGGAAAACAAGATTCTAAATTGATAAGATCCTAAATAATTTTTTTAAAATAGTTTATAAATTTCGTTGTATAAAGAAGACAGAGGTTTAGTTGTTAAACAAATCAGATTTTTACATTTAATATTTACTTACGTACGTCCGCTACAGTTGTAGCAACACATGTTATTGTTATAATTGTAAAAGCAAAGATTGCATTAAACATTATCCAAATTAAAAGAGTTTTTCTTACGAACTTTCCAACACTTCACTGTCAGAAAACAGCTCTAGCAATTGTACGATAGATCTGTATCAAGACTGGTGTGCCTGTGAATCGATCGAGCTTATATATATACATCAAGCTTATATATATCTGCCCTCTTACATCATTTATTTTCATGATAAATCGTCGTTTGTGTCGACACTAAAATGGAAAGCATCCTGTAAACAGTTTTTTCCCCTGTGATGTATAAAAATCTTCAGTTTTTTTTAAATTTATATAAAGTTTCGAGGAATATTATGAATAATTAATTAAGATGTGACCTTTATAGAAAAAGACAAGTTTTTATTCCAAGATGTATACAATACGATATATTCTATTTTTATATTTAATATACTATTTTAGTAAAAAAGATTTATTAAGACACATTAATAAAAGTATGTACATTCAAGTGTACATTCGAGTACAAACTACACTTCCATTAAATTAATATGGTGAATAGATAATTCTACATAGAAAGTGTATAAATCGAAAAGTACTACGATATTTAGAATAAAATTATAAGTGTATAATTAATGAAAGAATAAATTGTTTATTTCTTTTGTTGGAAATAAGAGTATTGTGTCTGCATGGTTTTGTCCCTTAGTTTAATATCAATTTGATTCAAGAATTTAATTCATATTTCTCAGAATTTAAGGCTACTGGTAATTAAAAATCAAGCAAGGTGATATCCCCAAGAGCGCCAATGCGCGTATAACGTGCTTTTAATGCGCGTACAATTGCATTGGCTTCAAAATCACATTAATTGTGTGTTCAAAATGCGCGCATTCAAATGCGTTATTAATGCAAATTGAACATTTAATTTATAAATGACAGGTTTGATAAAATATTTAAATGAGTAGCTTCTGACTCATTATGAAACATTTTATTTAAGTTTTTAAATTTTAGATAAACTGAATTTTAAATAAATGGAATTTTAAATAAATGACATTTATCATGTCAAAAATAAAGATATTCTCTAATATGGAGTAAAAAAGCAGCGTTAAGTATTTGTACGAAATTTTTTTTTATTTCAATAAAATATTTGCATTTTTTATTGTTACTTCTTTAACAGTTTTTAATCTTTGCGATTAACATCTTTGCATTTAAATACCTTGTATTCCTGTGTTGGATTAAAAATTCTGTAATTGTATCTTCTCTTTCTAATTAACGTAATTTAAAGATTTATTTAAAGATTAATCAAGAAAACATTTATTTAAAAAGATACATATCACTTGGGTTGAGTTAGGTAACGGAATTCGGTTATATTATAATGGCTGTAAGGAAAAATGAAGCTATTATGACTTGTGTAAGAAGACACTTAAATACAAAGATATTTTTTAAAAATAATACAACAGTTATTTTCCGAAGAATATATATTTATTTTATAATTAACGCAATTTATAGATATCATTTATTTTTGTGAAAATACAAACATACCACATTGGTTTTTTAGAAGTATAAAAATACCTCATCAGTTTTTTTTAGGTATACAGAGATACTTCGATTTTTTGAGATTATAATTAACGCAATTTATAGATATCATTTATTTTTGTGAAAATACAAACATACCACATCGGTTTATTAGAAGTAAAAAATACCTCTATCGGTTTTTTTAGGTATACAGAGATACTTCGATTTTTTGAGATACAAACATACCACATCGGTTTTTTTTAGGTACAAACATACCACATCAGTTTTTTTTAGGTAAAGATATTCTCTAATAAATAAGAATGTTCTTTTCTTCTGTGATAGCTGTACTGGAATGTGCTCACAGCAATGCTTAAAAGCTGGGCACGAAGAAAAATTCTAATATAGTACAGAGTTCAGTAGCTGTCCAATTGAGCTTCTCGATCAATGAGCGTAGGTGCACTTTTTGTTTGCGCTTTCATAATATGCATTAAATGCGCATATAATGCGGGACAAATATCCGCATTTAATGCAAAGTTTAATGTACATTCAAAGCGCATCATACGCGCATTGGCGCTCCTTGGGATATTATGAAGGAGAGGGGCTTCCTCACCGATTCGGCTGAAACTTCACAATTTTGTGTATTTTGGTGCGTAAAACATGAATCTATAAGTTAAAATTGTCGCTCTCAGTTAGGAAAGAAGTTATTAAGTACTAAAATTGACAGTTGCGTAGTTAGGATGTCTGCACGGAGAAAACGTTACGGTTGCTACAACAGAATAATAATGTTAATTTTCGCCCATCCATACAAAAGGGTTATGGAAACCATAGTACTCTGGAAGTGACCTATATAGTTGCCCTAACCTTAGTAAGGGTAGCTGCTATATGGATGTAGCAACCATAATACATGGATGTTACAACCATAATGATTATGTGTAGGTACTAATGCTAAATATAACGGAATCTATTCACATGCATTTAGCAGTAAATTGGCGGCAGAAACAGAGCAGCTTTACACGCAGTTTGGCAGTTTAATACGGATTGGCAGCAGAAATCGAACAGAATCTGTCGCCAATCTGTTAATTTACATATAACTTGGCGTTTACTGGGGTTAGATTAACAGGTTAATTAGGTTAAGTCGCCAGACTCTGCCGGTAGAATACGAGTTTAATAGTGGACATTGTATAGACACAGTTAATGTGCCAATCTGCTGCAAATTTCTGATTTGCACATTATCGTATCCAATTACCGCATAATTCTATACCATACACTTCATTCTATGCAGAAATTCTTTTGCACGCGCAATGGAACTGAACTCTCAATCAGTGATTCAGTGCTTTACCGTGCAGCTATATCTTATGGATCTCTCAACCATAATATTTGTGCTGCAGACCACATAAGAGAGATAGCAATAATCCTTTGGTTGAGGCAACCATATACGAGGGTATTGTAACCGAATGTTACGTATCGTAAGAACTACGGTTATGAAAACTGTATAAATGGGCATATCTGAACAGATACATTCAATGTAATATCAATTTAACTTGAATCCACATACATTTCTTTTTCAATCATAGAGAATGTTGTTGTAACAACCGTAGCAATTTTCTCCGTGTACGGTTTCTCCGAAATTTCAAACGTCTGTAACTCAAGAACTGATTAACCAAATCTTAAAAATTATATACGAAATAGGGGTAGAAAAGACTGAAGAATATAATAGAATTGAAAATAGGGTAAACATGGCGTTAATTAAGAGGACCCACTCCCGATGACCTTGAATTTGACATATATTGTCAAGGACACCCTCCCGAGTAACATGCAAGTGATTTTAGTCGGGGGTCGCTTTTTATTAAAAAGTTATTAACAAATAAAGTTTGAAAAATATAGCAGCTATTTTGAGTATTGGAAGGCATAAATGACTAATATGTATGTCGAAATAGTTCACGCATACACTTTTCACGCGAGACGAGTTGTCACATAGGTTCGTGGCGCGCTTTACAAGCTCGTTTACTGTACATCGCCACAAATATTTACACAGATGATCGACTAACTTATCTTGTTTAATACCACCTCTACCTAAACGAGCTTGTAAAGCGCACCACGTGGCCCATGTGGCCCCTCGTTTCGCGTGGAAAGTGCGGCAAAAATATTTATAAAAATGTTCTTCTTTATCACCCAGACAATATTTACTTAAATATTTGAAATATATTTTTGAAATATTAATTTAAATCTACATATTTGTTGTTTTACAATCTTGTTCCAAAATGTTTAAAAATATTTTAAATTTATTAAATTTATTAAAATAAATATTTTTAAAAGATTCTTAAAAAAACAAAAATTAAAATTCCAAAAATTGACGAAGTTATAGCCGTTGAAGCGAAGTAGTGTCGGCCGCTAAACCGGTCTGAGACGCCGCCGCTCGGTGTTTACGAGAATTATACCTGCTGCAGACCCTTCTCTCGTTCGTATTGTATATTCTATGTTATATTTCTATGTCCATTTCTTGTATATATTTTGCAATGAAAGTGTAAACTCCGTCATATGGAAAATCGCGCCAAAAATATCCTCCGAGGGTGCTGAGGTCGTCGAAATAGCAGCATATGTTGCCTGCAGTACATTTAACGAGGGAGCAATGGTATATCTGAATATTATGCAGGTATTGAATTTGAAAATTGGCGACAAAGCACATCAGTGGTGCATCAACCACATGCTGATCAACAGCGCGTCAATGCTGCCGATCTTCGAGCGCAGGCAAGCACGCGAGAGGCAAGATCTGCTCGTAGGCTTGAGAGATTGGCTGCAGAGGACGTTTTAGCCGATGCAGAAGGGCTGCAATATGGTACAGGAACAGCAGAATAATAGTAGGATGAAATAATTATCACTTTATCTCATAGAAAACAGTTGCCAAAACTTTAAACGCGTTTATCTCAAAACTTTTTTGAAACGGTGCACGCGATTCCGAACGTACTTTTATTCCGGCTGTCTTGGCATTTGGCTTACATCAATATAACAGTACTATGCTCATGTTGACGTAGAGTTTTTTGTCCCCCGATGAACCATGTGTTAATAACAATGAAAAAACCGTTGGTTTTTCCGGCACCAAATGAACTTCTTTTTGTTAAGTGCTATAACTTTCACAATTTTTAACTTTTTTACAATTTTTGAACGTCAACATGTGGGGAATACATTTAAATTTAATATCCTTTTTGCGTTTTTCATTTCAGGCACGCCGTACAGGAGCTACTACGTGCACCGTAGTCGAGCGCGCGCGCGAAGGGCTCTGCGAGATGACTCGTAACTCCTACATTTCTTAATATTTTTCCATATAAAAAATACTGTAAATGCACCTAAACATGTACTTCAATATCGTATACACCATGAACCTGATTGGCCTACCACTTTGTCACAAATAAATCCTGAAATTGACCCTCATTTTCAGCCGCCAGACTGTACTACCCCCTTAACCGAACCAACACATCTATCGTTTCTTATTAGGATTTTCCAACATACAACTTATCATCTTCTGTACAGCAGCTAATCGGTTCGTTTTCTGTTGTATATCAATGATATAAATTTAATCGTTTGAAAGCCTTCTACTTTGTATATTTTTTTATAAGGTTAAAATGATAGATATCTCGTCGATATTTATACTTAACCGAACCGATACATCTATCGTTTCTTATCAGGATTTTCTGACATACAACTTATCATCTTCTTTACGGCAGCAAATCGGTTCGTTTTCTACCGTATATCAATGATATAAATTGAATCCGCATCAACCAAATCGGCGATTAGTTCGCGACAATGCCGCTAGGCCGCGCATGATGGAAAGCGCTTCTTGTATTTAAAATACATCCAGTCATAATACATAAGCAGACCCCCTGCGAGGCGAAAAGCAGAGAAATACAGTATCGTAACTGAAGGGATCTCTTCCTATATAAGGACCTCCTGGCGGTAGCCGCACCGAACACCGAGCCCAGCGGCCTCCGATCTCCGATTCCTGGCGCTAGTTGCCCCGTTCCCGGCGTTCTTCAAAACGATAAAAACCGATTGAAAGAAATGAATCGGTTTGAATCTGATTCCTTAATTCACAGATTCATAACGATTGAAATGGATTGACTAAAACCGATTCAAACGATTCATTAACCATATTAAAAACGATGGAAACTGATGTACAGTTGATAAGACATTTACGATAGGATCCCAAGTATTTTGTAACGTGAGTTTCTGATGGAGTATCGTAAATAAACAATTCACTAACCATATTAAAAACGATAGAAACTGATGTGCACCTGATAAGACATTTACAATAGGATTCCAAGTATTTTGTAACGTGAATTTCTAATAGAGTATCGTAAATAAACGATTCACTAACCATATTAAAAACGATAAGAAATTTTTTATCGTTTTCTATCGTTGGCGGTTATCAGGGCGGCGCCGGCGGTTTATTTTATCGATGTTAAAAGTTGGCGGGAAGTCGACTTTTCGTTATGACGGGAAGTCGACTTTTAATCGGTGGTTTTTGAGACATTCGCCGACTTCAAGTCGACTTGAAGTCGACTTTCGTCCTTAAAAAAGTCGACTTCTCTGCCAAGTCAGTTTCGGTAGAAGTTGACTTCAAGTCGACTTAAAGTCGACTTTTTGCTCTTAGGGTAAGATGCTTTTTTGAGCGTCCAACTAATGGCTTCTGCACACAGGACGCGGAAACGCTTGCCGCGCGGCAAGAAGCGACGCGGTAGCCAATAAACTTTTGGTTCTTACGGAAAAACAACGCGTTGATTGGCTACCGCGTCGCTTCTTGCCGCGCGGCAAACGTTTCCGCGTCCTGTGTGCAGGAGCCATAAGGTGCGAATTCATGGGACGCTCGTTTCAGCGTGATCACATGATTTCGATTTGACGCTAGCGTCAAGCAAAGAAAGCTGGATTTTCTCAGCTTTAAAGTTGGTTTATAATAGCCGTAACCGTTGATTTAAGCCGTAATCTTTAAGAAATTGACCAATCACAGTCGATTATTCTTCTCACATTCGACTGTGATTGGTCAATTTTTTAAAGATTACGGCTTAAATCAACGGTTACGGCTATTATAAACCAACCTTTAGCATCAAACCGTGACTGTGGCCGTAATCAGTATGTGCTGGTTATACGTGTTGCATCGTACATACCTGATCGTGCCTGATTCAAAATAGAACAAGATGTAAGTAATATATTATATTAGTTATTTGTTTAATTTAAACTTTTATTTTTAATAAATGAATTTTTTTATTATTAAAGGCAAAATATAAAACAAGAATGCAGAGAAATATACATCTCCTCTTTGATTTGGATGAAATTTCATATTATTGCATATTGTGATGTGATAGAATATGAAAATAATAATTGAATATGTTATCCAATACTATAAAAAGAGTAATGCCCGGTCTACAATGAGTTGTATCGTAAGTCGTAAGTCATAAGTGAATCGACCAATCAACGTAGAGTGTTGGTAAGATGAAAACTCAGCAGTCGTTCTACTGAGCGCGACCGTGGTCACAACCGCGTCATATCCCTGTCGTAAGTCGGTGTCATACATATTGGCCAAATGCCAATATTTATGACACCGACTTACGACAGGGATACGACGCGGTTGTGACCACGGTCGCGTTCAGTAGAACGACTGCTGAGTTGTCATCTTACCAACACTCTACGTTGATTGGTCGATTCACTTATGAGAGTTATGACTTACGACTTACGATACAACTCATTGTAGACCGGGCATAATAAATTAAATGTTACTTTTTGAGGTTAGAAAGTTTATCCAAGAGAATTGGCATTATTGTATTTATATATATAATATATATGTTTAATATTTATGTTATATGTTTAAATTCAGTTTGATAAATAGTTATTTTATTAAATAATAGTATATTATATATTACAATGCTGAGCATTTTTATTCTATCAATATAATAAATTTTTTAACTTTGAAAAATGTCATTCTTAATTAATAATTATTACATTAGAAATTATATAATACTGAACAACTGTGTCCTAACTAAATACCATTTTCTATATTCATTAAAGTTTGCATTATGAAGCTTTGTTTACATTGAGGAGATATACATTCTGCATATTTAAAAAATAAGTAACATATATTTTTAAGTCTGTAAATATGTAATAAAAATATGTAAATATGTATATAATAAAAAATGTTACATCTAATAAAAGAATTGATGAATAAATACATTATTTTTTATTTCTAGGATTGTGAACTTGTGCAAACATGTGGAGTATGCGAACAGATATGCGATCAAAAGGATATTGGAGAACATGATTGCCTAGAAGGATACAGTTCTTATACTGTTGATCCAAATACTTTATATTTTTATCCGTTAGCAGGTGTGTATATGTGTGTGTGTATGTGTGTGTGTGTGTGTAAAGTTTGGATGGAGGAGAAAAGATTATATTGTTTTTTTTTTACATATAGCATCCATTCTTCTTTCTATTGCACTTGTAGAAACATTATTTTTTTCTTTTTTTTTTTCACTGGAACCTATAATATAAAAAAGCTTTTTTCTTAATTATTGAAAATAATTTGATGTTTTAGCTGTATCTATTTGAATGCTTTCTGTGTCATTTTCATTATGCATTAAAGATGAGTTTGAATCATCCTCAATGTTAAACAATATTATATTTATGTTAGACAATGTGCTGTAATGTTTGTAATTATAATTATTCAAAAATTTTAATATATGATTAATATGATATGATTTTTATTTTCTTTTTATATTTACTGAAACAAATATTAATATTTTTAATATTTTTTAGATGATGTCACAACTATTGTGTGACGAAGCAATATAAATAACATGGAACAATTTATAGTAGAAGAGCCGTTTTATGATAACTGTGGAAGTAAGTAAAAAAACAATCTTAAATAGAGGGAGATCATCTTTCTAAAAATAATTTTTTTTAGATAATATTGTACACATATCCCAAAAAGGAAAACAAAAAGTTTCTGGACAAGTAAAACAAATATCTAACAAACGTTCAAAATTAAATGATAGCGCAGGAAACAAATTAAATTTTGATGATGTGGAATTCTTAATTCTTGAAGTGCAAAAACGTCTACCATTGTGGGATTATTCTTTACCTTTGCTACAACGCAAATCTACAATAAAACAACGGTTATGGTCGGAAATAGCTTTGGCATTAAATGGTGAGTATAAAAATAATATGAAAAATATTTAAACAAAATAATAAATTTATATTCTTTGTAGGTAAAATAAGTGCAGAAGAAACACAAAAAAAGTTTAAATCATTGCATGATACGTTTCGCAAAATCATACAATCAGAACAACGAATGAGTGGATCTGCTAGGAAGGACACAATCCAAAAATGGCCTCATTCGATGAGTTTCCTTAAAGTCTCTTGTCTTCAAAAAATGTAAGCATAAATACTTAAAAAAGACCAAAAGCCGTGATCGAAAATGTCTTGACATTTAATCTGACCAAAACCAATGGTCGATTTGTCACGACACTAATAGCCAAACGTTGTCGACTATAAAAATAGATTTCTCGTTAATCAACTATTGGCGGAACAAACATATACTTTTCTATAAGTATTTAAATTTATTAAATAATTATATGACATATATATTAAAGTATTTGATTAATTCTAAATAATATTACAGCACGGTGTCTTATATAAATAATGATGATTCAAACTTATCGTTAATGGATGATGAATAATGCAGAAAGCATCCGAACAGGTACAGTTGAACCATGTCAAATTATTATATTAAAAATAATTAAGAAAAAATGCTTTTTTTATATTCTAGATTCCAGTAAAGAAAAAAAGAAGAAAAGAAATGATGGGTCGACAGATGCGATAGAGAGAATTGCGGACGCTATTTGTCAAGAAAAGAATATAACCCTACCTCCACCACCAGAACCTGACGAAATAGATTCTTTTTTAAGTTTAGTGGGATTTAGATTACAGAAAATGCCACCAAAGACTAGATTAGAAATAATGCAAAACATATTACAATTAAAAAATTATCCAAGAAAACATTTATGAATAACATTTTATATAAAAATCAACATACAAAAAGATTTCTTTTTTTTCGAAAAGCAATTTAAATTTATATAACGTGCATTATTTGAATATAAGAATATTTTATTTTTTGTTTTATGGTCACTGTTTATTATTAAATAATATATTTATGAAAACATTTACGAATAACATTTTATATAAAAAGCAACATACAATAAGATTTTTTTTTTCGAAAAGCAATTCAAATTTATATAACGTGCATTACTTAAATATAAGAATATTTTATTTTTTGTTTTATGGTCAATGTTTATTATTAAATAATATATTTACATTTAGTAATCTTTAAAATGTTTAAATAAATATTTAAATGTTTCTAAATAAACTAAGTTGAATAACTGGTATCAGAGGTTTTATTTCATTCCAACCCAATGTTTACATTTTTTTAAATATTTATCACAATTATTAATTTTTACATTTTTATTTAAAAAATACAGTGTTATAATAAAAAAAAGAAATCATAGAAAATGTTATTATAAATCTAATATTTAGAACGTTATAATCATGGATTTTTTAACGCAATGTTTCCTGTATAAAATATTTATAATTAAACATTATTAAATTGCCATGGTATAACTCCTTCAGTATTGAAATAATTGCAAAAGTTCTCACGAATTTCGATTGCGTTTCGTGTACTAATTTAATTACTACATGTAGTAATATCTCTTAACGCGCTAATTTCGATGTCTTCTCTCCAAGAACCAGCAACAAACCCATCAGGTCTATCTTGATCAACAAGTGTGTCATCAACATATTGGTTTACTCCGATATCTTGCTTACGAAGAAAGTTGTGCAGACATACAATAGCTCGTACAATTTTCATGGATTTTTCTACCGTACAAATAATTGGTCATTTTAAAATTCTCTGCTTCATAATAAATGGTGCTATTGAAATTAGTAACTCTTCAAATTGTGTAGAAGTCATCCGAAAATAATTCCTGAATCGTGCTTCTTCCAAAATAATAACAGGAAAGATTGCGTGGTAAAATCCATGATTGTATCGTTCTATGAATATTGGATTTACCTAATAACGGTTCCTACGATAATTTCTTCTTTTCTGTTTGTGTAATTCGTTTATCAGAACTGTGGCTAAAAGTTTCTTACGTTGATTTTGTTCTGATATTTTTTTTGCACACTTGCGTAACCACATATCATATTTCTTCCTAAATGACATGATTAATTCATACGGTGATTACGGTGGTTACATATGGTACTGACGCTATAATTTCAAAGTCAGACACTTTTCATGAGTCTTTCACAATGTAGCGTCAACTTTAGTCACGTGACCCACTTTGACGCTAAAATGAGCGTCAACTGACGCCCATGAAAAGGCACCTTTAGACTCTAATCCAACACGCGCGCAGCGCGCAGTACCCTTGCGTAAATGGTCGCGTTCAGCAGACCAAGCCGCTCAGTAGCAGTCGAACGTGATTGGCTCTTACTTTTAGAACCAACCAATCAACGCAGTGTGTTGATAAGACGAACTCAACAAGGCTGCGTTCGGAAACGTCACCCGAGTGCACACGAGTATACTCCCTTCTCTTTCTATCTTAGCGAGTTAGAAGGAGAAGGGAGTATACCCGTGTGTACCCGGGTAACGTTTCCGAACGCAGCCCAGTTGTGTCTGTTTGAACGTGCCCAATGCGCAGATGTCTAAACGCTAACGCACAGATTTCAATTTTCAACGTGTGATTTCAGCTAATTCTAGTAAGTCAGTAGCCTGCATCTTATTTAGCATCTTGACGCTCAAATGCCTCAAATCTGCGCGATCTGCATATTTAGACGCAAGAATATTGACGCTCTCATCTAAAAGCACCTTTAGATAAGTGTGAACTCTCAATTCTCCGTAAGAAAACAAAACACGGAAACAACCGTCGACGAGTCGACACGAGTGGGTACGTGTATCGCTAGGATGCTAGGTAATGGGCAAAAATAATTGCTTTCCATTTACACTAAAGTAATACTGAATCTCTCAGTTATGTCAGTATTTTATAATCAGATAAGATATGTCATTTTGTACTTACCTGCTTATTTTGATGACAACTATCGCATAACAATACAGGTTATGAGAATTATCTGAGTTTTGATGCAAATGGAAAGCAACTAATGTAACACAATAAATTATTTTATCTTTGGGAGTTTCCAGCAAGAGACACATATATATCAACACAGAGAAGTGATTCTCTCTTTGTTTGATATTCAGTGAAAGACAAAAACAGAAAGAATGATTCCTGTGTCGATTCCTGTGTACCCTGCTGGAAAACTTCCTTTATTGTTTGCAAATGTTAAACAAGGATAAAATAATTCACTGTGTCATCTATGTTTTTAGCTAGAAAACGCCCTCTAATAATCGAACAAAAAAGATTTCAAGTTCAGTGTTGATATATTTACTGTTAAGGTTATAATTAATACAGGTACGTATAAAATTATAAACGTTATTGCACAAATATTTTCGTGTGATGTTTGATAAGATTGATCTGCATTATAATACTATCATATTGCATGGTTCTATTTTCATTTTATAACACGCCTTTGCATTGAATGTCTTCCCTTTTTCTCACAGCATTTTTGTAACGTCTCCTGTACTTACCAAAAATTATAATTTGAATGTTAGTGATGACGGACTTGGTGTTAAACAAAAAACAATACAAATAGAAAATTTTTAAAATAGAAAATTCACTCTATCGCTATGCAAAAATAGAAAACGTCAAATTATGTCCAGTTTCTTATTGTTTACGTATAGGTCGTACTTTTACGAAGAAAACAAGCTATTGATGAAGAAAATCTATGGATAAATACCGGAGTTATGAGCAATTGCTCCAAAAAAATCCAAAAATTCATATTTCGAAAACCAATCCATAAAAAAATTTTTCTATGTGATTTTCGAGTTTAGCGGGCCAAAATACATAGGAAAAATATAGTGGCATTAAATGTACAGAAAAAATTTTTTATTTTGTAAACCAGTGTTATCTATAATTGAAATACTATAATTGATTGCATAAAAATGATGTATGATTATATAAAAATGTATATTATAATTACTCAATATTATCTATATGTTATATATATTAATTATTTAATATTAAATAATAAATTTTAAAAATATAGTGACTTACGACATAGTAAAACGTATTGAAAATATATCTGAAATATAATGCAGCTCATCAAAATACCAAAAAACAAAATTAATTGAAATCAAACAAGTTTTGATTGCTTGTAGGGCCATAAGCCAATAGCGAGTAGAAGAATCCGATTGAAGTCAAAATACTTGGTCTCAACTGAAATCATCTCTCGGTAAACATGAAGACACATCTAAATGCAAAAAAGACAACAAAGTTTTATATCCCCTTCTTCCAGACAGACTATTCTGATATTTTTTCTACGCTAAATTCTAAATAGCGATATAAAACGCTATAGCCTATTTTGGCATAGAATGGGATATAATATAAAATATTATTATAGGATCGACACACTTATACCTTGACAATATTGCTAGGAAACAGACAATCGATTTTACACCGAATGTAGCAGCTGTTTATTTCACACATAAGGTGAATTCTTTAACGAAGTCTACGCAGGCGCATGAACTCACTCGATTCCAGCGACGTTGTCATACGCGTTTCATTTGCGTGCGTGCAGTCGTAGGATACGTTAGATGTTTCGAAGCATTTCGGAACTGTCTCAAAAGTTGATACGAATCATGTGCGAGGTTATTACCGGCGAAATGAAAGGTACTGTGGACTGTAAAATATTAAAAATGTAGAAAATATCAAAGTTTATTTAATGTGTTGCATCTTAAGTAAAAGTACTGCAAAAGACTGCTAAGATAATCTACACGATTCATTGCATTAAATGTTTAAGAATGAAAGATAATTCACTGCGCAAAAAGATTAACTTAAAGAAATTAATTATTATTAATAAAGAGAAGAATCTTTCAAAGCTGGATAATAAAAATTCGGTCAGCAATTAAGCGATCAATGAAATGTGGAAAATTAAATAGAGATGTTTATTTCTCATAGAAAAATATTTATATATATATATTTCCTGCAAAAAGTCGCGCAAGCATTCGTCAGTTTTCAATAATGAAATGACATGTCTCATCCGTTTCGTGATACGCCGATAAGTTATGTTGTATCATTCAGAAAATTTATGGTAATCTTTTGACTCACATATATTCTGTTCAAAAAATCCCCTTTGCCTTTATAACTTTTGTGTGTTAGTTGTAAGTTTTATGCTTTTATCTCCTTCGATATGTCCTTTCTCGGTTGATACTCTCAACGTCATTTCTACTTTTCGAAGCAGTTCTGGTAAGCGTTTTTTTAGAATCGCGCGTAAGTTTGTCTGCGAATTTTCCTTAATGTCTGAAAAAAAGGGATTAAACTGTAGAAAGACAATTCGTGATTTTTTTATCACGACTATGCGGTCGTGCACGCATCGCTGCTGATTTATTACTTCTGCACCAAAACAAAGATGATAGTGCATTCTCAACCTACCTACTCTCACGACCTAGCTTTCGCAGACTTTTTCTTCTTTTCAAAACAAAATCCACGTTGAAAAGCTAAAGAATTCGACACTCGAAGACATCAATGAAAATTCACAAACGGATTTAAAGCTCGTAATTTTCAAAAAATGCATACTTACTAAGGACCACTTCCAAAAGTGAAAACAACGTTGGAAGTAGTGTATCAATCGAGCAGAAACATATTTCGAAGGAGATAGAGTTGACTAAATTATAAATAAACCCCCAAATATTATAAAAACATAGTTCGGAAACTTTTTGAACAGCTCTCGGTAAGACTGTAGTGTACCTACTACTCAAGTCCGATGAAATTTTACAGGTACGTAGTACTTACTAAATGTAGTTGGAGCCACTAACGCGGAGTTGCAGAAATACATAATTTTCAAGAAAATTAAATTTTAATTATTCGGCTTAATTAACGTTTTTTAAGATTTCGAAATGAAAAAAATAAGAATTTAAAAATATTTTGCTAAAATATTTCATTTTATTAGTGTTTATGAGGAAACTGTACTAAATGTTGACCAATAGCATTATCAAGAAAAAAAAAAAATAAAGATTTCTTACATTCTTCTAATATTTTTTACATTGTAATTAATGGACAGTTTGAGATGGATCTTGCTTTTTTGCGTGGAAATTGCAAACTCATGTAAAAGTTGTTTTATTTATGAAACTTCTTTTGTTAATAACTCTTTAATAAACTACGAGTTGTGAAAACGACGATATCAAAAAATAAGAAAATAAGCTTCTTTTATTTCTTGTTTTTTTTTTATATAATGATATTTTGACGACACTGTACGTACGCGTACAGTTTTTTAATACATTAATGAAAAAAAACATTTTAGTAAAATATTCTTGAATTCTAATTATCTTTATATATCGAAATCTTGCAAAACGTTAAGTAAACCGAATAATTAAAATTTGATTTCCTCGGAAACTAGGAATTTTCACAACTACAATAGTGGCTACGACTACATCTACGTTTAGTAAGTACTACGCACCTGTAAAATTTCATCAAAATCGAGCTTGAATAGTATACTAAAGTGTTAAAGCCAAACCTCGCATATATATCAAAATAAGCCAAGTTATTAATTTATTAATAATTTTCTGTACACCATTGTTTTAAACACTTCTATATTTTATTATTCCTTACAATTCTATTTAAATTATTAGTCAGCTTAGCGATTTTTTATGATTATGACATATAAGTTGCACTAGTTTTCTCATTATTTTACTGTTAGTTGATTTGTTTTTTGGTCAATTCCGCACAGAATGAAGAACGGTAAAAAACGATAATCCAGTATTCAACAACTGTAATGAGACATGACTTTTCTATTTTTCTCTAAAATATATGTTAGTTATTTTGAAAGGTTATTTCTTACCGTAGCAGCACCTTGTAATGATCCTACAAACAATCCAGCAATATTCATAGTGAACGCCTTGGTACCTCTTTGCAAGAGGAACAGTATCATTTTTTGTATTTGCAACGGAGCTACGTACCACTGAACGTTGTACCTACGTGATGATTAATTAATAACTGAGAAAAATGAATAAAATCTGTGTCTGCAAACAGTTTTATTATACCTTTCTTAAACTACGAGTATATTAAATGTATTTTTTATTACAGTGATCCATATAACGAATGTGCATATTTGTTATACGGATATATAATATAATTTTATCGCATAAAATAATCCCTTACACGGTGACGAAAACGTTATTATTATGATCTATAATTTCTTGCCCAATATAGTTGGCCACAAACACGTAAGTCAAGTAATAGATGATAAATATTAATCGTAATAAAAGTTCTTCAATATCACATTCAAAGGATGTCATTTGGAAAATCTAAAATATATCGTAATAATTGTCGTAAAAATTAAATCAGTATTATCAAACAAAATAACAATTAATTAGAATTGTCTGAATGAAAATTTAGTAGTAACTAATCTTATTATTATTATTTATAAGTATAATATATCATAAAACAAAGGCAGTATTTACCAGAAAACCATTAAGACTTCCGCACATTACACCGGTTATTATCAAAAGGGCAAACATTATTTTAAATCTAGATATTGTCGAGTTAGAAAATCTTCAAATAAAAATATTATTATATGCGCGTATTTTATATCCTAATTATTATATATATATATATATATATATATATATATATATATATATATATATACATATATATAATTTATACTGCTTATTAAATACTAACTTCATAGCTTTGCGATGCATATCCAAAGCACAAATTAATCCCTTGTGTATCAAATATTCGTTTTGCAAGCTGTTTTTTCGTAGATTTTCGAGTGTCATTGTACGTGCGATACGATAACTGCAAATGATTCTTTTGGCATCATTAAATGGCCTTCTATTTTTCCAATTTGATAGATTTTTTATATTCGTTTTTATATTTATTCCCTTACCAGGCAATTCGAAACATTCCACATGCATGTTGTAAGTAAACTATGAACATTGTTGCTGTCGCTATCATTGCAATTGACCCAATCAAAAAGGCTGCACTTGTGTGGAAAAATATCAAGTAGAAGTGTTTTTTATCGACAAAGTATTCTGTCACAAGCAGCGGCGAAATACGTGCGCGAGTTTCATTTATAGAGAGTAAGGTGTAAAAAACGCGTAACCAAATTGGGTATAAAATTAAAATAATTGCGACAAATATAACAAGCACTGAAAAATGTTTAAGAATCAATTATTTCGATAAGAAGTTTATTATAAATAAACCCGCGTATTTAGTTTTTCAAATATAATAGGTATTCCAAATATAATAATTTGCGTTCAAAGTAAATCTAAAGCAGTTGTCTTACATGTAAACACAATCGTGTATCGTTTTGCATAGATAGCATACTGTTTTATGATATTGATTTCATTTTTGTCAGTTAACTCGTTACAAGTATGCTGCAGTTGCTCTAGCAAACACTTTATCTGTCAATATTGCATACTATTTCTCTTAATCATATTTTAAAAAATTTTTTCTTGTTTGTATTCTACAAAAAGACCTATTTTTCGGAAATATTTCCGTAGAATTGATCATTTTTACAGTACAACTTGTTTCCGAAAAATAATACACATATGAATACAATATACATATAATATATACCGCATGACACTCGAGAAATTATTGAAGCTGAATAGCTAATATTTATATAGTTAATCAACAAAACGAAATAAATTAAACATATTACACTGCAGAAGAATTTCATAATTATTATCTGCATATTGCGTGAAAAGAATATCTGTTTATATACATGTAAAATAAAATTTATACAACAAATAAAAATTTGGTTAATTGCATAACATAACTCAATAATATAAGATGTGTATTTAGGAAATATCGACATGGATACTTTCATGAAAGAAATATCCCCAGGATTCTTCAAAACACAGTTTCAGTTATTAATGTCAGATAGCATATGTAAATTTTTAAAGTTTTGAAGAACGCCTCAATTATTGTGTCAGTTCAGTAGCCATCTCGAACTGATTATTGAGTTATGCTATAAACTGTATTGTTGACCCTTTTTTATAATATTAATTTTTACAAGTTTATATATGACTTTTCTTTTACACTACATGCTGGTACAAAAAAACTGGTCTCTTTCTGTAGCGTTTAATTTATTTTCTGCTTTCTGCTTATCATAAAATGAAATCGACTTAGTTTCACGAACTTCCCAATTGTCATCCAGTATGTTTTACTTACGACTTCAATGTTAATACTAAATAAGCTATATTTAATTGCAAAGGTAATGTAAAATAATGCAGATGCAAGAACATTGATGAGGAGTTCTGGAGTACATTGTGATGTCAGAAATGTTGCAAACTGCAAAGAAATTTTTTTATATAATTTTGCACTGAAATTATTATTTTCTTATGTAACTAGAGAAAGACTCTAAGTCTTTAATTGTTTTACAATGTATCATAATTTAACATGAGAAATCTATTTAACTGCAATATATTAAGCGAAATTAGAAGTTAATTTTTTTTATATGTAATAACAAACACATGTTATAAAATCAATATCAATATATTGCTTCCTCATAGAAGAAGCTTTGTGATGGTGGAAAAAAAATTTTTCGAGATTTTGATGGAAATAGGTTTAGAATGTTCCAAAATGTCAAGAAATCATATTAGTAGAAAATGTCCGGAAGTATGTGTGTGTGTGTGTGTGTGTGTGTGTACGGATTTTTTGTACACGCATCTACTTCTACAATTTTTTAGATACCGGGTTGAAATTTTGCACACAAATAGAGTATCATAGAAAGTATGTTCTCCTCTAATTTTATTAAAATCCGTCGACCGGTATGGATTTTAAGGGGATTTTCATGTCTGTGAAGTTGGCACTCCTTTTTCAAAATTCGGAAAAATTTCTTAGAGTTCTGGGTTCCCCAGCAAGAGTTCCAGAGTTCTCTATAGTTTTTAGAAAGAGTTCCGTCATTTAAAGTGACGAAAACACCATTTTAAAAATGGGGGGGGCCAACTTCACGGCGCACCACATTTTTGTAAAAATATATTTTTTATGGTAGTTCCGGATAGATTTCGATGAGTTCTAGAGTTCCCTATAGGTTTTAGAAAGAGTTCCGTTGAAATAAGCCCAAAAATCGATGTTAAAGTTGAACAAAAAATTTTCCCATTTTTTTTTAAATCAATTTTTTATGGTAGATTTAGAAAGATTTCGATAAGTTCTAGAGTTCCCTATAGGTTTTATAACGCTACGACCAATATTTAAAAAGTTACAGCCCTCCAAAGTGCCACACCTCGAAAATTTTCAAAGTCCCGAGGGATAATTTTTTTTTTCGGAAATCGGCAGTTCTCGCGGGAGTTCTGGTTAGCCCCCGAGGAGTTCTATCGAAAACTATAAGGGTCCGAAGCGCTCCGACCGATATTTCAAAAGTTACAGCCCTTCAAAGTGCCACCCCTAAAATTAAAAAATCATTTTACCGGAGTTCTCGCGAGAGTTCTGGTTGGCCCCGAGGAGTTCTATCGAAAACTATAAGGGTCCGAAGCGCTCCGACCGATATTTCAAAAGTTACAGCCCTTCGAGGTGCCACTCCTAGAATTAAAAAATCATTTTACCGGAGTTCTCGCGAGAGTTCTGGTTGGCCCCCGAGGAGTTCTATCGAAAACTATAAGGGTCCGAAGCGCTCCGACCGATATTTCAAAAGTTACAGCCCTTCGAAGTGCCACCCCTAAAATTAAAAAATCATTTTACCGGAGTTCTCGCGAGAGTTCTGGTTGGCTCCCGAGGAGTTCTATCGAAAACTATAAGGGTCCGAAGCGCTCCGACCAATATTTCAAAAGTTACAGCCCTTCGAAGTGCCACACCTCGAAAATTTTCAAAGTCCCGAGGGGTAATTATTTTTTCGGAAATTGGCAGTTCTCGCGGGAGTTCTGGTTAGCCCCCGAGGAGTTCTATCGAAAACTATAAGGGTCCGAAGCGCTCCGACCGATATTTCAAAAGTTACAGCCCTTTGAAGTGCCACCCCTAAAATTAAAAAATCATTTTACCGGAGTTCTCGCGAGAGTTCTGGTTGGCCCCCGAGGAGTTCTATCGAAAACTATAAGGGTCCGAAGCGCTCCGACCAATATTTCAAAAGTTACAGCCCTTCGAGGTGCCACCCCTAAAATTAAAAAATCATTTTACCGGAGTTCTCGCGAGAGTTCTGGTTGGCCCCCGAGGAGTTCTATCGAAAACTATAAGGGTCCGAAGCGCTCCGACCAATATTTCAAAAGTTACAGCCCTTCGAAGTGCCACCCCTAAAATTAAAAAATCATTTGGTCGGAGCGCTTCGGACCCTAATAGTTTTCGATAGAACTCCTCAGGGGCCAACCAGAACTCTTGCGAGAACTCCGATAAAATGATTTTTTAATTTTAGGGGTGGCACTTTAGAGGGCTGTAACTTTTTAAATATTGGTCGTAGCGTTATAAAACCTATAGGGAACTCTAGAACTCATCGAAATCTTTCTAAATCTACCATAAAAAATTGATTTTAAAAAAAATGGAAATATTTTTTGTTCAACTTTGACATCGATTTTTGGGCTTATTTCAACGGAACTCTTTCTAAAACCTATAGGGAACTCTAGAACTCATCGAAATCTATCCGGAACTACCTTAAAAATTCATTTTTTCAAAAATGGGGTGCGCCGTGAAGTTGGCCCCCCCATTTTTAAAATGGTGTTTTCGTCACTTTAAATGACGGAACTCTTTCTAAAAACTATAGAGAACTCTAGAACTCTTGCTGGGGAACCCAGAACTCTAAGAAATTTTTCCGAATTTTGAAAAAGGGGTGCCAACTTCACAGACATGGGATTTCATTTTTCAGAAAAGCGTGTATTACGCTGTAGCTTTTTCAATATTTGAGATATCGATCTATTTCTAATTCTATTATATTTTTCAGTTTTTTTAACCCCTATTTCATATATAATTCTTTAAGATTTGATTGACTAAATCCATTTTTATACGCGATCAAAGGTATATAATTTTTTTAGAAATATGTGTGGCAAATTTTAAAATATCGGGCTATTTATAGTTTTATTATATTCTTGGCTTAATTGTCTAGATCGGATCATGATCTAAGATCGGTATGATTCAAGCAATTAAGTCAAGATCGGGGCATGATCCGTACTTATAATACCAAAATTATAGCAGCCACTAATTTTGGTATTAGAAAAATAATTTTGGACACAATTACATCACAGCATCTCAAAGATATGTTCTTTTTTTTCTAAAAAAGGCATGGATAGTTTATTGTTGCCTCTTTTCCGCGATACCGATTGGTTCTCTCACTGCGCTTACTTCATTTGCAACTGTCATCATATATTTTTACAGTTGTGTGTAATGTTAAAGCTAAATAGCGCGCGCGTAGCGCGCGTCTGTAGTGTCTAGTAAATTTAAAATGAATAGTATTTCATCTTTATTTAATTGAAGAATAACTGCAACTTCATCTAATACTTGTCAAGTTTCACAAATTCTTAACACATTCATACTCCTTAGAATGTTCAGGACGCTTATCGTCACCTTAACAGCAACAGTGTTTTGTTTATAGATTGCGATCGAATAAATTCATTGAACGTTCTTAATAAAAAGATAGGATGCCTCAAGAATCAAACTAATCAACCAAATCTTAAAGAATTATATATGAAATACGGGTAGAAAAGACTTTAAAATATAATAAAATTAGAAAAATTGCGCCAAACCAATCGCAATTCATTCAATTCTAAATCTGTTATATTCTTCAGTCTTATATTCTCAAGTCCATATATGGACCATGTAGCCTGAACTACTCAAGTCAACATCGATTTAACATTGTGTCGATTGTAAAACTTCATTTGTGCCACTAATTTATTATTTCATAATTTTAATATTAAAACTTTTTATATATTTAAAAAATTATTTTAAATTAGAAATAAAAAACTAATGTATAAATAAAAAAATGAAACAAAATGGAAAAATTAAGAAATATCCGTAATTAATAGGGATCATTTTAATAAAAACATTAATTATTTAATTGATTTTTGTAATTGTATAACAAATATTAGTCGCAATAAAGCTTATCACAATAAAAAAATGTGCAAGTAGAAACTAGCACATTGCTTCCTCATAGTTTTTAAGTGGGCAAGTAGAAACTTGCACATTGCTTCCTCATAATTTTTAAGTGTACAAATTATAAATTTAAACATTATTTCCTCACAATTGTCAACTATGCAAATTATAAAATTTGCACGTTGCTTAATCAACATTTTATTTCGCTCATAAAGCTTCCTCTATGAGGAAGCCAAATTAATAAATATCTACTAATAATTATACATAAAAAAATTGGCTTCCTCATAAGAGGAAGCTTTATAAGCGAAATAAATGTTGATTAAGTTGCAACGTGCAAATTTATAATTTGCATACTTGAAAATTGTGAGGAAGTAATGTTCAAATTTATAATTTCTACACTTAAATTAAAAATTATGAGGAAGCAATATGCAAGTTTCTACTTGTTTAATATTGTGACGGTCTTATAGCGATTTTGGAATATTAAAACGCAAAATAAAAAATTGCTAAAAATAACGTTATATTTTTTATCTTGTTATTTTATAATTAAAATTATTAACATACCTGACCTAGGATAAAGGTCGCCAAAATACTAAAGAGCAATGTGAACTGAAATTGGACAAGTTTAGACCGTTGATAAGGCCACAGACCAACTGTGAGTAACAGAAACCGATTGAGGCTAATATGTAAAGAAGCGATACAGATCATTTCTCCACGATGTGTGCATGCAGCATGCAGATGTGTGTGACACCGGAGAGGCCAGTTCGCCTATTTTTTTTTCTTTTATCAGTTGCATATTTTATTGCTCCATTTTTCTTCATATTCTAGCTCAAATTCTAACATAAATTATCTAATTTAAAGAAAATGTAACAAAATATTACCATGAGATTGTAACACGCGCAATTTAACAATTTTCTGTAAATAAGTCGGTGATTAAGCGACATAAGATAATAAGCGACAACAGATGTTTATTTCTCATAGGTAAATACTTACTTATGAATTCTCTGACAAAAGATCGCGCAGGCGTATTTGCCAGTTTTCAGTAGCGCATTTATTCATTCGTTTCGTGTGAACGAGTGTGTGAACTCGTAAGTTTCACTTTGATTCTTTAGAAAAGTGGCAGACGGTCAGTTTTACATTTCGATATATCAACTATTGACTTAATATTTGTTAAATTTAATATACCACCGTTACCGATAAAATATATTTTTCTATATATTATTATAAACATACATATAATTGAGAATACTATATAAAGTGGTTTCTTACGCTGTGGAAAATACATGGTTATTGTGATCCGTGATTTCTTATCCAGCATAGTTGGCTAAGAACATATATAAAAGGATAATAGCTACAATTAGAAAGTGTAATAAAAGTTCTTCTTTACCGTGCCAAACGTTACACTTTGAAAAATCTAAAATACACCATGTTTCTTGAATGTTTTATCTATATATTAGTATCAATTACTATACATAAATAAATACTATATTGCAAGAAAATTAAAAGATACAAGAAAATACGTGAGTTTCCGCAGTTTTTGTATAATTTTAGAATTATTTGGTTTTACTTTTTTTAAACTTAGATTCTCAATTATTTTTATGGCCTCTTTATCTTTATTAAATTAATAATTGATCTTTTAAATCAAAATATTGTGAAATATTACATTATTTGTCTAATATACGTTACATAAAGATGAACTCGGATAAAGACTTATTCGGAAAAGGTTGAGGTTCAAGCAACACACACTAACTGCGATTATAAAAATAAGAATGATCCTTCAAAGTTGGTTATCAAAAATTCGGCAAATCTTCAAAAGTTAAAAGGTATTACTACGTATTGGAGATTTTATTTAAAAGTATATTGTAATTTTGAATTTTATAGAAGACATGTTTTAATATTGTTATTTTTTAATGCTATTTTATTAATATACTGCAAAACATATTATACATTTAATCTATTTAATATTTTATTGATTTATGTTTTATTTTTCTATTGTAATTGAAGAAGAACAGATTCTCGAAAAGAAAATATTATTAATATATAGATTATTCTGTGTTGTAAAAGATTATTGTTTTTGCTATTAAAACATTTTAGTACTACTGTTTGATATACGTATTATTATATAAGTGCTAACTTTATAGCTTTACGATGGATATCGACGGCATAAATCATTGCCTTATAAATCATAATTTCATTCTCCATGCTATTTTGTAAAATATTGATCATCATTGCTCGCTCGATACGATAACTATAAATAATAATTTTACTGTAAATGTAGAGTCTTTCTCTACATTTATATTTTAGATAACAAATGACATTCTACTTGAGAAACGTTTATTTTTCATGTATTTTTTTCTTACCTGGCAATCTTAAACATTCCACAGGCATGTTTGAGGTATGTTATGAGCATCGTTCCTGTTGCTATATATGCAGTTGCTATGCAACTAGCTACATTTAAGTGCAGCAAGATTAAATAGAAATACTTTTCTTGATCGACAAAGTATTCAGTCGCGATAGGCATCGTTATACGTGGCCGAGATTCATTCATGGGCATAACGATATCGAGGATGCGCGGCCACATTGGCACGGAAATAATAGCAAATGCACTGCACAATGTAATCTCTGAGCATATTGAAAAAAAGTCATTTTGCTTTTTGTAAATAATGTACAAAATTGATTTTTTACTCGCACAAACATAATGATGTTAAATATATGCTGTCAAAATAGCAGGAAAATAAGAAGAAACACATGAGAAAGTAATAATATTCCAGAAAAGTATTTCATGTAAAATAAATCGTTATTTTTAAATTCTCTGGAACATCGATTTCTGATATATTACATAAATTTATTTATCTACTAATTTTATTGCCGACAATTTTTGCACAAAATTGAATGTAAATCTTTATCTCTATATACTTCTTTAATATTTTACTTTTCTATTTTCAGTGATAATAAAAATAAGATAAATTACATACTTTCCATTATATTTTACATTGTGATAAAAATACGACATTTAGTTATACAGCAGTGTAAAGTATAAAGCAGCAGTATAAAGTCATTTATTTTTTAAATTTTTATAAGAGATTGTAATCTATTTTTTTTCTATAATTTATTTTTTACTGCGCGGCACGTAAAGAAGATTAATAAATTTTATCTTACGTATAATTCTAATCGTATAATGTTTCTCGTTGCATCCATATTTTTCTACGATGGCAATTTTATTTTGATCTTTTAAATCAATATAGATATGTTGCAGTTGCTCCAGTAAATATCTGACCTATTATATTAACAATATGTTATGCTGCTTCTCGTAAAGTTTCGAAAAGATTGTATAAAAATTTATTTATAATAGATGAATAACCTAACTTACAGTTTGAATATTAATCCAAAACGAGTTATATTTAATTATAAATGAAATCAAAAGTAATATGTAAGAAAAGATTTTAATTGCAAGACCAAGTGTGTATCCTGCAATCAAAATTGTCGTAAGCTATAATGAACAAATTTATTAAAAAATTTACATTAATATAGTTGCTTCTTTATATGTAAAACAATTTAAGTGACACTTCGTAAGTATAAAATAGTTGCTTTTTTTATACTTAATAATCTTGTAATTATAATATATAGCTTGTATATTACATAATTTTAATATAATTAAATTAAATCATATTATTACACAGTACACCTAATATATCATATTATATTATAAAATATAATGTATAAAATATGATTGTATAAAAGTTGTATAATTATCTATAATTGAAATACTATAATTGATTGCATAAAAATGATGTATGATTATATAAAAATGTATATTATAATTACTTAATATTATCTATATGTTATATATATTAATTATTTAATATTAAATAATAAATTTTAAAAATATAGTGACTTACGACATAGTAAAACGTATTGAAAATATATCTGAAATATAATGCAGCTCATCAAAATACCAAAAAACAAAATTAATTGAAATCAAACAAGTTTTGATTGCTTGTAGGGCCACAAGCCAATGGCGAGTAGAAGAATCCGATTGAAGTCAAAATACTTGGTCTCAACTGAAATCATCTCTCGGTAAACATGGAGACACATCTAAATGCAAAAAAGACAACAAAGTTTTATATCCCCTTCTTCCAGACAGACTATTCTAATATTTTTTCTACGCTAAATTCTAAATAGCGATATAAAACGCTATAGCCTATTTTGGCATAGAATGGGATATAATATAAAATATTATTATAGGATCGACACACTTATACCTTGACAATTTTGCTAGGAAACAGACAATCGATTTTACACCGAATGAAATTTAGCAGCTGTTTATTTCACACATAAGGTGAATTCTTTAACGAAGTCTACGCAGGCGCATGAACTCACTCGATTCCAGCGACGTTGTCATACGAGTTTCATTTGCGTGCGTGCAGTCGTAGGATACGTTAGATGTTTCGAAGCATTTCGGAACTGCCTCAAAAGTTGATACGAATCATGTGCGAGGTTATTACCGGCGAAATGAAAGGTACTGTGGACTGTAAAATATTAAAAATGTAGAAAATATCAAAGTTTATTTAATGTGTTGCATCTTAAGTAAAAGTACTGCAAAAGACTGCTAAGATAATCTACACGATTCATTGCATTAAATGTTTAAGAATGAAAGATAATTCACTGCGCAAAAAGATTAACTTAAAGAAATTAATTATTATTAATAAAGAGAAAAATCTTTCAAAACTGGATAATAAAAATTCGGTCAGCAATTAAGCGATCAATGAAATGTGGAAAATTAAATAGAGATGTTTATTTCTCATAGAAAAATACTTATATATATATATAAGTATTTTTCTTTATATTTTTCTTTATATATATATATATATATATATATATATATATATATATATATATATATACATATATATATATATTTCCTGCAAAAAGTCGCGCAAGCATTCGTCAGTTTTCAATAATGAAATGACATGTCTCATCCGTTTCGTGATACGCCGATAAGTTATGTTGTATCATTCAGAAAATTTATGGTAATCTTTTGACTCACATATATCCTGTTCAGAAAATCCCCTTTGACTTTATAACTTTTGTGTGTTAATTGTAAGTTTTCTGCTTTATCTCCTTCGATATGTCCTTTCTCGGTTGATACTCCCAACGTCATTTCTACTTTTCTGGAAGCAGTTCTGGCGTTTTTTAAAATCGCGCGTAAGTTTGTCTGCGAATTTTCCTTAATGTCTGAAAAAAAAAAAGAATTGAACTGTAGAAAGAAAATTCGTGATTTTTTTATCACGACTATGCGTTCGTGCACGCATCTCTGCTGATTTATTACTTCTACACCAAAACAAAGATGATAGTGCATTCTCAGCTTACCTACTCTCACGACCTGGCTTTCGCAGACTTTTTCTTTTTTTCAAAACAAAATCCACGTTGAAAAGCTAAAGAATTCGACACTCGAAGACATCAATGAAAATTCACAAACGGATTTAACGCTCGTAATTTTCAAAAAGTGCATACTTACTAGGACCGCTTCTAAAAGTGAAAATAACGTTGGAAGTAGTGCATCAATCGAGCAGAAACATATTTCGAAGGAGATAGAGTTGACTAAATTATAAATAAAGTAATAAACCCCCAAATATTATAAAAACATAGTTTGGAAACTTCTTGAACAGCTCTCGGTAAGATTGTAGTGTCCTGCTCAAGTCCGATTTTGATGAAATTTTACAGGTACGTAGTACTTACTAAATGTAGTTGGAGCCACTAACGCGGAGTTGCAGAAATGCATAATTTTCAAGAAAATTGAATTTTAATTATTTGGCTTAATTAACGTTTTTTAAGATTTTGAAATGAAAAAAATTAGAATTTAAAAATATTTTGCTAAAATATTTTATTTTATTAGTGTATGAGGAAACTGTACTAAATGTTGACCAAATATCATTATCAAGAAAAAAAAAACAAATAAAGATTTCTTACATTCTTCCAATATTTTTTACATTGTAAATAATGGGCAGTTTGGGATGGATCTCGCTTTTTTGCGTAGAAATTGCAAACTCATGTAAAAGTTGTTTTATTTATGAAACTTCTTTTGTTAATAATTCTTTAATGAACTACGAGTTGTAAAAACGACAATATCATAAAATGAGAAAATAAGTTTCTTTGATTTCTTGTTTTTTTTTTATATAATGATATTTTGACGACACTGTACGTACGCGTACAGTTTTTTAATACATTAATGGAAAAAAAACATTTCAGTATAATATTTTTGAATTCTAATTATCTTTGTATATCGAAGTCTTGCAAAACGTTAAGTAGGCCGAATAATTAAAATTTGATTTTCTCGGAAACAAGGCATTTTCATAACTCCATAATAGTGGCTACGACTACGTCTACGTTTAGTAAGTACTAAGCAGCTGTAAAATTTCATCAAAATTGGGCTTGAATAGTTTACTAAAGTGTTAAAGCCAAACCTCGCATATCGAAATAAGCCGAGTTATTAATTTATTAATAATTTTCTGTAAACACCGTTGTTTTAAACACTTCCATATTTTATTATTCCTTACTATTCTATTTAAATTATTAGTCAGCTTAGTGATTTTATGATTATGACATGTAAGTTGCCTAGTTTTCTCATTATTTTACCATTAGTCGATTTGTTTTTTGGTCAATTCCGCACAGAATGAAGAACGGTAAAGAACGATAATCCAGTACTGAACAACTGTAATAAAACATGACTTTTCTATTTTTTTCTTTTATATGTTAGTTATTTTGAAAGGTTATTTCTTAGCAGCACCTTCTAATGATCCCACAAACAATCCAGCAATATTCATAGTGTATGCCTTGGTACCTCTTTGTAAGAGGAACAGTATCATTTTTTGTATTTGCAACGAAGCTACGTGCCACTGAACGTTGTACCTACGTGATGATTAATTAATAATTGAGAAATATAAATAAAATCTGTGTCTGCAAACAGTTTTATTATACCTTTCTTAAACTACGAGTATATTAAATGTATTTTTTATTACAGTAATTCATACAACGAATATATGTGCATACTTGTTATATACGGATATATAATATAATTTTAACGCATAAATAATCCCTTACACGGTGACAAAAACGTTATTATTATGATTTATAATTTATTATGATTTATAATTTCTTGCGCAATATAGTTGCCTACAAACATGTAAGTCAAGAGATACATCATAAATATTAATCGTAATGAAAGTTCTTCAATATCACATTCAAAGGATGTCGTCTGAAAAATCTAAAATACATGGATATTGTAATAATTGACGTAAAAATTAAATTAATATTATAAAAAAAATAACAGTTAATTAGAATTGTCTGAATGAAATTTTAGTAGTAACTAATCTTATTATTATATTATTTATAAGTATAATATATCATAAAACAAAGGCAGTATTTACCAGAAAACCATTAAGACTTAAGCACGTTACACCGGTTATTATCAAAAGGGAGAACATTATTTTAAATCTAGATATTGTCGAGTTAGAAGATCTTTAAATAAAAATATTATTATATGCGTGTATTTTATATCCTAATTATTATATATATATATATATAATTCATATTGCTTATTAAATACTAACTTCATAGCTTTGCGATGCATATCCACTGCACAAATTAATCCCTTGTATATCAAATATTCGTTTTACAAGCTGTTTTTTCGTAGAGTTTCGAGTGTCATGTACGTGCGATACGATAACTGCAAATGATTCTTTTGGCATCATTAAATGGACTTTCTATTTTTCTAATTTCATAGATTTTTTATATTTGTTTTTATATTTATTAGTCCGGGAGTCAGGGGATTAGATATTGAAGTTCACGGCACAAAGCTGGAACTTTTTTTTAATCAATTCTTATGATATCCCGTAACAAGTGTGTAAAGTCTCTACAATCAACCTGCTTCGCCTTTTTTTATTGCAAAATATATAAAAAAAATGCGTTTCTGTGCAGTTTTCTTTAAATAACTCCTTCTGTGTTGGTCAAACGACAAACCTTGAAGAGAGGAAAATTGTTCGGAAGGAAATTTCCTATAAGAATAAGCCTTAAAAAAATTTTTTTAAATTGCAAAATTGCAAAAAATACGCGAGAAAAGGGCCATTTTTATAGGTTCCCGAAAACTGGGTTAAAAATTATCATATTTAAGCGGACATTCACTCAATGATACCTTTCAGTATGCTGAAGAAGTGTGCACAAGGCTCGCCTCCAATTTTTATATGGCTGCCTCTTAACAAATTATTTATGCAAATCGGGCGCTTGGCTCTCACGTTTGAACGGGTGAACTTATTTTGATGCACTTTATCGGAAATGAAAGGTAACGATGTCTACTTTATAAATTTAAAATAAAATTTTTTTTCTAAAATTTGACTATTATTTAAAACAATTTAAATATCGTATATTAAATATCGGCGTTGTTTATTGGCGTAGAGTAATAATACAACCGTGTAACGTTTCGCGTAACTACCGCACTTTTCTATGATGCCGATTTCATTCTTGTCAGATAGCTCATTATAGAGATCCTGCAGCTGTTTCCAACAAATATTTTACCTGTCGTTTTAACAAGATTTCATGTCGTTGCACGGAAAACATTATATTTATATCGTTTTGAAATCTATATTTTGAAAATGTTTACTCATATGTACGAACAAAGTACATAATATACATATAAGAATCGTTTTACTTACGATCTCAGTATTAATATTAAATGAAATGTATTTAATTCCAAAAATAATGTACAACAATGCAGAAGAGAAAACCCTGATAAGTAAATCCGATGTACACTTACCCTGCGTTTCGTAACACGCATATGCGCGCATTTATCTATAGTATACGTAACGTTTACTATAGAAAATGCTCGCATATGCGCGTTACGGAACGTGACCCAGGTCACTAATACCGTAAACTGCAAAAAATATTTTTTTACGAATTTTATTAAAATTACTATATTTTTTTGTTGGATTAGAAAATTGCGTAAATCACCAATTACTTATTAACGCATATTAATTTAATGTAAGAAGTTCATACAGAAAGTAACTTTTACATAAATAGATTTTTTATTATATATACATATATATTAGGGTGGTCCTTATTTACTGGACAAAAAATTTTCTTTTTTAATTTTTTTGCGGCACCCCTCAAAATGTTTCCAATTCACAAAAAAATAATCTCTGCCAAAGTTCAGCTTGATCGGATAACGGAAACCCGTGCCCCTGGCTTTTTAAACATTTGAATTCCCTTGTATTAAACTGTTTACACAATTAACATTGATTTTTAAAGTGTATTTTCCACAAAAATCGGCCTAGAGGACTTTTCTTTTTTATTTAGCATGTGTACCTTGCTTTTCTGCACCGTTTGAGACCTTATACGTCTTATTTAAACAATTAGGTGCATTATTAATAACTAAAAATAAAAGTAAATAGTTATTGCATTCATTGTATCCAGACATAGTTGGGAGCCCCTTGGACCTCTATTCTAGGAGGGGACTTGAGGAGACTTAGGCCCAATTTCACAAGTGTCGGTTAACTTTTAACCTTAGATTAATTCACTCTTCGTCTCTTTCTAAGGGGGACGTTAGAAGGAGACGAAGAGTGAGTTAATCTAAGATTAAAAGTTAATCGACACTTGTGAAACTGGGCCTTAAGGGGGGAAACCACTGTGACGGCCAGAAAAAGAATGCTATTTTCGTGAATTTTTTTCTCGAGAAATAATAAATTTAATGAAATTGGTTTTTTATTTCTTTAAAGTACATATATTGAATATACCTATTGCAAGAAAAATCGTTGAAAAATATTAATATTTACGCCTTTAGCGTGTGGTACTGTGTATTTCCGCAAAAAATTGTGGGTGAGCGGGCGCTCATGTTCCGTCAGAACGGGATGTCTAAAATAAAAAATTTGGTGTCATTTTAAACTATACGAATGTAGTTTTAGTTAAGCGTACGGATTTTTTGAAATATTAATCTTTAACAAAATGGCGCAGTTCTAAAAAAAAGTTCTAAATTCAACCGAAAATTTTTTCACTTTTTAAATTGTTTTTCAAAAACTAATTGTCCAATAAAAAAATCGTACGCTTAACTGAAGACAATTTTGTTATAAACATTCTGTCCAAATTTCAAGTCATTTGGATAAAAATTGACCGAGATACGCGAGCGCCCAGCTACAAAATTGTAGTTTCGAGAAAAACGCGTTTAAAGTTTTACAACTGATTATTTTATATAGAGTAGGTAATAGAGTAATCTTTTAATTTTTGTTCCTCTTTTGGCTCTAAACATACTATTATAACTTTTGTAGCCCATACATAATTTTTTCCAGCTGATCAAACAATAAATGCAATAATTATTTATTTTTATTTTTTAGTTATTAACAATTTACCTAATTGTTTAAATGAGACGTATAAGGTCTCAAACGATGCAGAAAAGCAAGACACACATGTTAAAAAAAGAAAATTGCTTTAGGTCGGTTTTTGTGGAAAATACACTTTAAAAACCAATGTTGATGGAATACACAGTTTAATACAAGAGAACTCAAATGTTTAAAAATCCGGGGGCACGGGTTTCCGTTATTCGATCGAGCTCAGCTTTGGCAGGGATTATTTTTTTGTGAATTGGAAACATTCTGGGGGGTGCCGCAGAATAAATTTAAAAGTCGAAAAATAAGGACCACTCTAATATATATATATATATATATATATATATATATATATATATATATATATATATATATATACCTATATATATACCTATATATGTATACCTATATATAATGTTTGATAATTTTAACTATAAAGTAAATTGCTGTAAACAGAATGATCGCAACAATAATATAGTAATTGCACTATTGTCTTTCTATCTGTCAATATCTGTTTGTAATGTAAAAGATTGCTACATATTGAAACGTAATATTTTATTAATTAAAAATTATAATGTGATGTACCTGAAATATAATAAAAGTTACCAAAATTCCAAAAAGTAAAATTAATTGATGTCGGACGAATTCAGATTGCTAATAAGGCCATAGACCAACTACAAGTAATAGAAGCCGATTGAGTCTGATATGCAAACAGTCGATACAGATCATTTCTTCATTGAGCATTGAAATGCAATTGACAGAAAAGAAATTGATTCGCTTGTTTTTTGTTTACTTGTCGGTTGAGTTTTCTTGTTTCCTTTTTTTTTTTTTTTTTTAATTTAACACAATTTGTCTAATTTAATGTACATGCAAAATATGACGATATACCACCGTGTGATCAAAGTACCTTATAAAACAATTTTTACTGGCTATTTACACCTTTTTTTTAAGAGAGGAGTGTGTGGTCCAATCGATTGATTTGCGTATGGCAGCAACGTAATAATAATAACAGATGTTTATTTCCCATAAAGAAATACTTCGTGAAGAGGGTTGCGTGACAGCGGACTGCGCAGATGCGATTCCACCCCTTCCAGCGCGTTATACTGTAACGTTCCTCATTCTAGTGCGTGCTGTCTTGAGTTACGGTTATTTCTTCGCAATGGTACAACACACACACATACACACACACACACACACACACACACACACACACACACACACACTTGAAATGCGACGTAACGGTTGTCAATATATATTGCTGATAAATGTTACATATAATTCCTTCTCGAAAATATCTTTGATTCGAGTATATTTGTATTTCCTAAATGGTGTTTTCTTACTTTTCTTACTTTTATTTGCCGATTGAATAATAGTATTGTTTCTTTTTTTATTTAAATATTCAGCTGAGTTGCCTAATTTTATTGACATGCAGTGCATAGTGAACGAAACACCGCTGTGAGATCAACATATTTGGCCATTTACATTTTCATTCTAGAAAGGATGTATAGTTAAGTGATCGATTTTTATGTGACAATAAAGTAACAGATGTTTCCATCAGCAAGTGTTTTGTTGAGGGACTTGTGCGACAGTTGACTGTGCAAGTGCGGTTCGATCCCTTCCAGCGTAATATATTTTATTTTAACGTTCTTCTTTCTGGTGTGTGCTGTCTTAAGTGACGTTTGATTCTTGAAGAAGGATCTTAGCTCGATACCTCGGCGTAATGATTATCAATATACATTGTTGGTAAATATCATGAAATGTTTCAGTAAAAATATCTATATTTTGTGTACGTTTGTGTGTTTTCTAAATTTTATTTCCCAAAATCTCACATCCATATATGTGTTCAACATACCTTATATCTGTATGATATATTTTATATTTACATTTCGGACTTTATATCGCAATATCTTCGTTCGTAGGATACGTAGAGGAAAAATAAAAACACTTTCCCCTTGTATAAATCAAACCCAAGCTATCGATTGAGCTTACTTAGAATTTAATTGATTTAGCCGTTATTGAGATCCGATAATCTCGGGTACTCGCAACTCTCGGGCTCGCGTAAAGATACACGGAGCGATCTCGCTGCGCGTATACTTGGCGCGAGACACTACCGTACTTGATATTATTTCTGTAACACTACTTGTGAACAAAGTTATAATTTTATAGATGTAAACTTTTGCCACCCGCAGATAGTAATCAATATTTTCTCTACATTTTTTTACGTATATTGTTCTCAAGTTATTTGTCGTGCAAATATGGATTGATTTGTGGGAAACTCTTTCTATATGAAATAATTAGATATTGAACATATATAATATTAAATAGTATTCGAAATTAAATAATGTTTACGTTTTATATGAGAATATATTTAAAAAATTTTCTATTTTAAAAATAGAAAATTCACTCTATCGCCATGCAAAAATAGAAAACGTCAAATTATGTCCAGTTTCTTATTGTTTACGTATAGGTCGTACTTTTACGAAGAAAACAAGCTATTGATGAAGAAAATCTATGGATAAATACCGGAGTTATGAGCAATTGCTCAAAAAAAAATCCAAAAATTCATATCTCGAAAACCAATCCATAAAAAAATTTTTCTATGTAATTTTCGAGTTTAGCAGGTCAAAATACATAGGGAAAAAATAGTGGCATTGAATGTACATTTTGGCTGTAAACCAGTGTAATTTTTTAGTTATATGCGATCAAAGTTGGCTAAACAACTACACATTATTAGGAAGCTTATCATCCGGAATTGATTTTCACAGATATTGAATCCAAATATTATAACGTGTTACATATTATTTGTTCAGAATATATCCAAACGAATCAAAAGACACGGTAATGTCTCGCGCCAAGTACACGCGAAGCGAGACCGTGACTCTTTTACGCGACGAAACGAGTTGCGAGTACTCGAGATGTTGAGATCTCAATAACGAGTGAACGGATCAAGTTCTATGTAGGCTTAATCGATAGCTTGGGGTCGATTTATATAATAAAAGTGTTTTTATTTTTCCCTTACGTGCCCTACGAGCGGAGATATTGCGACGCAAAGTCCAAATGTGAAAATTTTTTATTAAGATACGTCGTCGTCGTCGTCAAGATACGTCGTCGTCTCTCAATCAGAGAAACGTAACTTTCACTATTTTCAACGGTAGATGGCTCTTGATTTTCGATAAGTCGCGCGTGCATTATTATCGATCTAGTAGGTAAATTAGGTTGATAGACTTATCGGTCCGGAGGAAAATTTCTATTTAGGTAAATTAGGTCAATATAGACTTATCGGTATGTATAACGTCTTACCGACAGAATTAAAGCAATGTGAAAGAATCGAACCATTTAAACGTATGTTAAAAGAATATATTGTACCTCATGTAGAATAATTGATGTAAAGACATTTGATGTAAAAAATAGCTAAGAGAAGGCTAATGAAGCTCAATCAATCTTCCTCTCCCTCTTCCTTCTTCTTTCCCTTTTTTCCTCTTCCTCCACGCTCTCTGGTTTGTCTTGCCAGCATCATCAGAAATTATTACGCATATATTGTATGCATATCAATGTTTACTTACATTGCATAATTTTAATAATATTGTATGTACACATTTTAAAAACCTTTTGAAGGACAAAATTACTGAATGTGTTGGTATGACTAAAATTGAAACTAGAATGCAAAAAATATCACTTTTTACGTAATCAAAATCTCGGAATTGACTGCACCGATTTTATTTGGACTGGTTACCCTGATAACGATAAAAAATTTCTTATCGTTTTTAATATGGTTAGTGAATCGTTTATTTACGATACTCTATCAAAAATTTACGTTACAAAATACTTGGGATCCTATTGTAAATGTCTTATCAGCTGCACATCAGTTTCTATCGTTTTTAATATGGTTAGTGAATCGTTTATTTACGATACTCCATCAAAAAATCACGTTACAAAATACTTGGGATCCTATCGTAAATGTCTTATCAACTGCAATCAGTTTCTATCGTTTTTAATATGGTTAATGAATCGTTTGAATCGATTTTAGTCAATCCATTTCAATCGTTATGAATCCGTGAATTAAGAAATCAGATTCATACCAATTCATTTCTTTCATTGGGTTTTTATCGTTTTGAAGAACGCCGGGAACGGGCCAACTAGCGCCAGCAGTCGGAGGCCGCTGGGCTCGGCGTTCGGTGTCCGGGAGTCCGAGGCGGCTACCGCCAGGAGGTCCTTATAGGAAGAGATCCCTCCAGTTACGATACTGGATTTCTCTGCTTTTCGCCTCGCAGGGGGTCTGCTTATATATTATGACTGGATGTATATTTTAAATACAAGAAGCGCTTTCTATCGGCCTAGCGGCATTGTCGCGAACTAATCGCCGATTGGTTGATGCGGATTCAATTTATATCATTGATATACGATAGAAAACGAACCGATTTGCATAAAGAAGATGATAAGTTGTATGTCAGAAAATCCTGATAAGAAACGATAGATGTATCGGTTCGGTTAAGTCGTATAAATATCGACGAGATGTCTATCGTTTTAACCTTATAAAAACATCAGGGAGTAAGATATAAGGAGACCGATCTCCATACTTGGCTACCCGCAAAAACCTGGCCTGATTTTGAGCGAAAGTTGAGTGTTAAATGTTACTATTCGCAGCGCTTGTGTTCCATCATCGGTGGGTCATGTGACGATCCGTTTCAATGTTCAAGTATCAACTTGGCGACGACAGTACGTGCCGACACGTCCCGGTAAAAATTTTATGTCCATATATGTCCATATATGTCCATATGTCTTTTTTCCTCTTGTATAATCTCTGTTTGTATGTACAAGAAAAATAATTAAAAAAAATTAGAAAATAATTAAAAGGATAATTTTTGCATTGTTTTTTTATTATTTTTGCATTGTCTATTTTTTGCCTATATATAATCATATATAATCATATATAAATGTAATAATATAAAATATGATTATATATGATTATATATGAGCAAATTTTTCACATTTGCACAGACTTAATTTTTTTGTACAAAAATGCAAAAATTATCCTTTTAATTATTTTCTAATTCTTTTTCTTATTATTTGTCTTGTACATACGAACAGAGATTATACAAAAGAAAAAAAAACATGATATGGACATATATGGACATATTTTATATAATATATTATATAATATTATGATTATATATTTTTAGATGTTTTTATATAGAAATTTTTTTAGTGGGTCGAAACGTTTACGTCTCATTCCTCGTTCTCTGCTATCAGCCATAAGAAGACCGATCTCCAGATTTACGTAATATTCGTATAATTCGTATAATTTATTGAAAGTGAAAAGTGTTGAATTTTGAAATGTCTTGTTTTGTGCCGGGGATAAATATTTATTGTATGTAGAGTGTACAAAATACAGAACCATCAGAGAATTATTACATGATTATTATTATACCACAGCACAGTTTTGTAGTTTCGATTAATGATGTTATTTACAAATTTATTTTTGTTCTATTGAACATAGCCATAATAATTCATTAAAATTCACAATTATAACTCACTTTCTCGATTATAACTCACTTTTATTATACTTCAATGTAGTAAAATTCCAACCTTACGCGTCGCGTAATTTTGTTCAGCCGCCTGTCACCAGCAGCGAGGGTACCGTTTTTGGAACACCAGCGCCACCAACTTTCGCCCAAAAATTGACTCACTTTCATAGTACGGAGATCGGTCTCCTTATATCTTACTCCCTGAAAAACATATACAAAGTAGAAGGCTTTCAAATGATTCAATTTATATCATTGATATACAACAGAAAACGAACCGATTAGCTGCTGTACAGAAAATGATAAGTTGTATATTGGAAAGTCTTGATAAGAAACGATAGATGTATCGGTTCGGTTAAGTCATATAAATATCGATAAGATGTCTATCATTTTATTCTTATATATCCGTATTAATGCATACGGTAAAATTATTACCATAAATAACGATATGTACTATATCGTGTATACACGATTGATTCAGACGGGCAATAATTGTACATATAGAAAACAATTCATAACTATAAAATTTGTATAGTTATTTCCTTATTCGGATCTAAAACGATAGAAACCGATTCGATTAATGTTTTATCTGTCTTCTAAATATGCAACGATAGAACCGATAAGATACGATTAAAAATGATACAGATATAGCCGTTTTTAATCGTTTTCTATCGGAGATGGTTACCAGGGTAAACAGCTCGCAATCGACAGCTTATATCGATATTATGTCAGAAAAATGCCTTTAAATTATCAGAAAGCTGGTTAAGTTTCAGAGATATTTTACTCAAAAGCTTGACGAAAAGTTCCAGACAAACTTGGTATACATAGCACCTTGACATTTATGCATTGACGTAGTTAGTTGTTCTTTCCGTTTACTTGACAATTGAAAATGATTTTACATATGCATCCGATATCAAAGTTTAGCGGATATTATTCCTATTGTGAGTGCGTAAATGCGTGAATACATTGTAAAGCAAACATGACAATGTCTAAAATTAAAATCAATACCCATTTATACATGACTTCCGTTTCCGGCGCGATCGTGAGTGACACGTGTGTGAGTGACTGGGTGAGAATCAGGCGAGGAGGTGTGTGAGAGGGTGTGTGAGAGGTCAGCGAGTGGGTGAGAGAGAGGGGTGCCCTTATGGAAAAATACACTCAACTTTTGGTGTTAACCGTTAAAAAAACACCAAAGAAAAACCCTTAAAGTTGGGTGTGATTTCGGACTGCCAATTGAAGGTTAACCATCGTTTGAAGGTTAACCTTCAATGGGTGATCCAAAAATCACACCCAACTTTAAGGGTTTTTCTTTGGTGTTTTTTTAACGGTTAAACACCAACAGTTGAGTGTATTTTTCTGTAAGGGTACAGCGCGGTCACCTATCCGAGTCAGTACCGCACCTAACATCGCTTGACATCGATGATCGAACGGACTAGTGGCGATCCTTTGATTCTGACGCTTTCTTGTTGCTTATACTCCTATATAACATATCTCTATAGCGTTCAAAAATCGTGTATTGATAATAACTGGTAAATATTAAAAATAATAATGCAATTACAATTAATGTACAATAATTATTATTAATATAAAATTCGTATATTTAACATAATATAATATTAATATAATAACGTTAACAGCATGCATGAGAACGCCTAAAGACGCTATCTGACAAAATAAAGAATTTATTTAATGAATTGAAAAATAATTAAGAATCAAATTTAAAGAAACATAAATCTAAAAAAAAATATATTCTTTATGTATGGGTGTGCATATATGTTCACGGAGTAGATTATAGTACTATATTATCAATACTCGATTAATAATAATAAATAAGGGCCGTCAATTGACACTTAACAAAGATTAACACAATAACATTTAAACGACACCCAACGATAAAGGGATCATGGCGACACTGATTAAATCGACATAGAACATTAAGGGGATGCTCAAGTAGTAGCAATTACCGACATTTTTTTGTTGGCACTTAACTTTGAATTGGCTTTACGGAATTGAAAAAACTTTTTTACAGAATTAAAGTACGCATAAAAACGGAGGGCGCTAGCGTTGATTTTACATCAAAAACGAAAAAAAAAATTATATGTATGACGTGACAACATTTGCTGCACATAAAAATTTATACTTTGTACGTATAAAATAAGCATACAGTGCCCTCGGAATTGCAAAAAAAAATAATGTTGTGCTTTCAGAAATGAGCTTAGAAGTTTTAGTATAAGAGAAAATTGTCGTTGAAAATCTCATATGTATGTATGCGTGCGGAGTAGTATTGCGCGTGGCGAGAGATGGCGCAGCAATCGAACAAAGGACAGATTACTATAGTTAGACAAGGACAGATATAGAGAAAACAAAATTAGAAATGTTGACATTATCGACATCGAGGAAGTTCGGCCGTCACTCCAGCATCCCCTTAATGGTCAACACTCAATCTACACCTAAATTTAAGAGTTGACACTTAACTTTGATGGCAAACACTAAACTTACGCCCAAATTTGAGTGTAAGTTTAGTGTTAACACTTAACTTTGGGTGTTAACCATCGAAGTTGAGTGTACTTTTTCATAAGGGTGGAGGAGCGAGAGAGTGTGTGTGGGTGGGCACAGGTCAAAGGGAGAGGATAGGATTAGATACAGTAAAGGAAAAGTAGAGTAGGGACAACGGACAGACAGGTAGGCACGGAATAAATCAGAAGAGAGGGGCAAAGCATATAGGAAGGGACGTCACGGCGTCGCGCTATCGCGGCAACGCGCGTGGGGGCATAGGTTAGTATAGACACAGAAGGGAAACTCATTGAGGCATAGAATAACGGGAGAGATAGATATAGCCGAGAGAAAATGACGGAGGAAAAAGGAAAAGCGGCAAGAGTGAAGGAATTAGAGGGGGAAGAGCAGGAGAGAGGAAGAAAGGAGAGAAGAGGAAGTACAGGAAATGTAAATTTGATAAAGAGAAAGAGAGCGGAGATAGAGTCGGAAAAATGGGCCTTCAACAGGAGCAAAAAGGTGCAAAGATCACCGCAAAAAGAAGGCAAGGAAATTACAGGAGATGAAAGAAGCTGGATAGAGGAGATAAAGAATGAGGTGAAAGCGGAGATGAGAGAAGGAATAAAAGAGATGATAGAGATAATGAGAGAACAGGGAAGGGAAATTAGACAGGAGGTGGAAGATCTAAGAAGAATCATGGAAGAAAAGGAAAAAAATGGATAAAGGAGAAAGAGGAGATGGAAGAGAGAATAAGAGAAATGGAGAAGACGGTAATGAAAAGGAAAGAGGAGGGATAGGAAAAGAAGAAGACACAGAAGAGAAGGGTCTGGAGAGAAAGCTAAAAGAAATTGATAAGAAATTAGAGATGAGAGAGAGAGAGAGAGGAAAGAAGAAAAAACATAGTTATAAGAGGAACAACAGGAAAGAGGAACGAAATAGAAAAAGAGGTGAAGGAAATTCTAAAGGAGGTAGGAATAGAGGCGGAAGTGAGCTGTAAGAAGGTCATTGAAGATGGCAGAGAGGGAGGTATAAGGATGACAATAATAGGTCTACAAGGATTGGAACAGAAAAGGAAGGTCATGATAGAGAGAAGAAGACTGAGAGAAAAAGGGATAAGAATAGATGATGACCTGACGTGGAAGGAGAGAAAGATGAGATGGAAATTAGAAGACATTGCAAGACAGGAGAGAGGAAATGGGAAAAGAGTATGAGTAGGATATGGAAAAATACAAATAGAAGGAAAATGGTGAAAATGGGAGGAGGATGAAGAGATATTGCGAGACAATGAAGGAACAGTGTGGAAGAAGAAGGGGAAGAATAAGAGAAGCGAAGGATGGAGGCAATCAAGAAGAGGAAGAAGAGGAGGACAAAGAGGGTAAAGAGGAGGATGAAGAAGAGAATGTAGGAGGAAAAGACAGAGAGGAGGATAAGGGAAAGGGGGAGAGAGAGAAAAGGAAAGACAGGAGGGAGGAGGAGACTTGGAAGGTAGCCTTCTGGAACGTGGCGGGCATAGCAAACAAGGATAAAGAGTTCTGGGAAGGGATAAAGGAATGGGACGTAGTGATAATGATGGAGACATGGCTGGATGAGAGGGGGTGGGAGAAGATGAAAGAGAAGATCCCAAGCGAATATAGATGGAGAGTGCAGATAGCGACCAGGAAGAACAAAAAAGGAAGGGCGAGCGGAGGCATGTTATTAGGAATACGGAAGAGAATAGAAGAGATAAATGAAGAAAGAAGAGTGGAGGAAGAGGAAGGAAAAATCGACTGTAAGATAAGAATAGTTGAAGAAGTATGGAGAATAATAGGATTATATGTAAATAATGATATAGACAGGAAACTAGAAGGCTTGAAGGATAGGACAGAAGAGGGAGAGAAGGGAGTAAGAACTATAATAGGTGGAGACTTTAATGCCAGAACGGGCGAGGAAGGAGGTTGGGAGGAAGAGGATGAGAGAAGAATGGAAGGAGGAGGGAGAAGATCAAAAGACAAGAAAATAAATGGAGACGGAAGAAGGCTACTGGAATTCATAGAGGAAAGAGGTTGGATGATATTAAATGGAGGCGTGAAAGGAGACGAAGAAGGTGAATTTACGTACACGGGAGGAAGAGGTGAGACAGTTATAGACTATGTTATCGGAGAGGAAGAGGTTAGAGAAAAAGTGGAAAGATTGGAAGTAGGAGAAAGAGTAGATTCAGACCATCATCCACTAATCGTATGGATAAAAGGCAGGGTCAAAAGGGAGGAAAGAAGAAAGGGAGGTGGAGGATTAAGAAGAAGGGGGGTATGGAATGAGGAAGGAAGGAAAGAATTTAAGGAGAAGCTGGGACAGATAGAAAGAGGAAAAACGGAACTACAAGAGGAGTTGGAGTTGGGAATGGATAAGGTGAGGAGAAGGCAATAAAGGAAAACGAGGAGGAAAGAGGTAAGGAAAGAAAGGATAAAAAAGGATGGTGGGATAAAGAATGTAGGGAGAAAAAGAGGGAAGTGAGGAAAGAACTAAGGAAATGGAGGAGAGGAAGTAAAGATGGCGAGGACTACAGAAGAGGAAGGAGGGAATACAGAGCAATGTGTGAAGTAAAGAGAAAAGAAGTGAGCGACAAGATGATAAGAGAGGTAGGAGAAGCAAGGACAGAGGCGAAAGTGTGGGAGCTAGTAGGCAGAGTGAGGAGGAGAAGAAAGAGGGTAAATGAGGAGATAAAGATGGAAAAATGGAAGGAGTATTTCATGGAATTAATGGGGGGAGTGGATAACAGGGTGGCAATAGGAGACGGAGGGCACGTAAGACGAGGGGAAGATGAGATTGAATTGGTCGAAGTGAGAAATGCAATAAGGAAATTGAAGGATGGAAAAGCAATAGGTAGTGATGAGATACCAAATGAGGCGTGGAAGTACGGAGGAGAAGAAATGGAGAGATGAGCCTGGGAAATATGTAAGAGAGTGTGGAGGGGTGAGGGATGGCCAGAGCAATGGAAAGAAGGAGAAATAGTTCCGATAATAAAAAAAGGGGAAGGACGGGATGTGAAAGATTATAGAGGAGTAACTATCATGTCATCGACATATAAGATATATACAGCGATTCTGGCAGAAAGGCTAAGAGAGGAAGTGGAAACAAAGAATTTGATCCCGGGTAATCAGGCAGGATTTAGGAGGGAGATGGGGACAATGGACCAGATATATGCATTGAACTACCTGATAAACAGACAGCTGGGAAAGGATAAAGGGAAGATGACGGTGATGTTCATAGATCTGAAGGCGGCTTTCGACTCGGTGGACAAAAAAGTGCTAATTAAAGCCATGAGAGGAAGAGGAGTGAGAGAGGGATTCATAAACAGAGTGGAGGAAGTGTTGAGAGAAACAAGGAGCAAGGTGAGAGTGGGGAGGCAAAGTGGTGGACTATTCTGGACGGCGAGGGGAGTGAGGCTGCCCAATGAGTCCGCTGCTATTTAACTTGCTAATAGCGGACATGGAGGATTATATGAGGAAAGGAGACTGGAGAGGAGTGAGACTGAGGGGAGAGAAGATTTATACGCTGATGTATGCAGACGACATAGCGCTAATGGCAGAGGAAGAACAAGATATGAGGTCAATGATTAGTAGATTGAAAGGGTATTTGGATGGGAAAGGATTAGTACTGAGCACAGAAAAAACAAAATTAATGAGATTCAGGAAGGGGGAAGGCAGGAAGAAAAAGTTTGACTGGAGATGGAAAGGTAAAAAAATAGAGGAGGTAAAGGAATTCAAGTACCTAGGATACACGGTGAGGGAGAACGGGAAACAGGAGGCCCACATAAAGGAGAGAAGGAGAAAAGCGGCAATTGTGATAAGAGAAGTATGGGGGATAGGGAAAAGAATGTGGGGAAAGGATTGGAAGAGAAGAGTGTGACTATTTGACACACTGATATGGACGGTGATGGGGTATGGAGCAGAGATCTGGCGATGGAGGGAATGGAGGGAGATTGAAGGCATACACGAGAGATACTTACGGTGGATATTCGGATTGAACTGGAGGACGCCAGGATACATGGTTAGGGACGAGTTGGAGAGGGAGAAAATGAGAGGAAGAGCAAGCAAGAGAGCTTGGAACTTTGAAAGGAAACTGGAAGAGGGCAAAGGGGGGAAAATCGCAAGGAAATGTTACGAAGAGATGAAAGAAAGGTGGAAGAAAGGAAAGATAATAGGAAGGTGGGAGAAGGAAAGAAAAGATTATATGGAGAAAGTTGGGTTGGAAGTGGGAGAGAAAGAAGGGTTGGAGTATGAAAGCTTAGAGGAGAAAGAAAGACAGATACAAAGACAGGAAAGACTAGAAAAAATCCGAGAGTCAAAATACAACAAATGGTATAGAGTGATAAGGGTAGAGGGAATTCCAAGATACCTGGAAAAGGGGTGGGCGGAAGAGAGATGGAGTAGGGTCATAAAGTTTAGACTAGGCAATGAAGTAAGGGAAGGATTGTATTGGGAGGAAGAACAAAAGAAAAGATGTAGGATATATGAGAGGGAGGAGGAATCATGGGAACATGTTTGGGAGAGATGTGCGAGATGGGGGGACTGGGGAGGAGAAGGATGGCAGGGGATGGTGGGAAGGATGCTGGGGGAGGAGGGAGAAGGGGAGGAATGGATGAAGGCAATAGAAGAGCTGAGAAGGGGACGGGAGAAGGATGAAGGAGATGAATGAGAGGAGAAAGGAAGTGAGAAGGATGAATGAGATAAAATTGTAAGGAAACGGAAGTCCAGATAGAATAAGATAGTTTTAAGTACAGCAATAAGTTAGTTATAAGAGCGTACGGAAGGACAGGGCAAGGCGAGCGTGGCGAGCGTGTGTGTGTGTACAAAATAGGCAGGCTTAGGCTAAGGAGAGTTGTAAATAATTGTGAAGGGTTGGGAACGTCCCTCAAGAAACGCCCTTTCAACCCATAAGGGAATAAAGTATGTTCTAACCCAAACCTACTCATTTATACATATATATATTGCACGCGTGAATTATGTACATGTGTCTAAATAAAATCTGAACAAAGATATTCCAATGTGTTGGGTCAGTACACGATAGCATGCGCAGAATACAATGCAAAATAATTATAATATATTTATATTAAAATAAATGAGTAAGTAATTAAGAACTCGATAATGAAATTACAAGTAGCAAGTAAAAAGATTTGGGACACGGTCAACAGTGCGTAAGTTAACGTTATATCAACCTTTAATAACTAATAAGATACATAATTATAATACATCGGACGTTTCAGTTCTGTTTTGAGTCGTCTTCAGCGATGTGCTAACAGTCAAAATCAAAGAATAATCAGCAGTGAAACTTTCCACGAAAAAATTTATGTGAAACTTGATTAATAATCATAGTTTGTGACATGATCGAAACAGAAATAACAGTCAGGACAAAGAGAAGTAAAGTCACACACTCACCAGAGTTCAGAGAACGCGAGAATAAAAAACGTATATTCGTAACTTCGTATCTTCGAATTAGTTTTAAAGTTTAGTTTATTCCATTTAAGGTACTTTTTCATGCTGACGCTCGACGCTCGATTTGGGTGTCAAAATTGATCACGTGATAGGTCACATGATAGTCTTTTGAATTCCAGCGTCAAATGGCAAAAGCTCAACTGTGTTCAGCTTTGACTCTTGACGCTCGTTTCAGTCAATTGCTTGTCAATTGCAAATCGTTGACTGTAAATAAAGTGTGTATATCGTTAAAAAATAAGTAGACGTGTTTGACCGTGTGTGTTCATGAAAGTTGATATTGATTCCGGTCTTGAAGTTGGTCACGTGACCAGTTTTGACGCCCAAATCAAGCGTCGAGCGTCAGCATGAAAAAGTCCCTTTAGGCTATAACTTATGTGTTATAATATATTGAATGTTCAATTAGTGAAAAGAATCCGAATAAAATCAAAATTAGGACAAATATAATGCGTGCGTGTATGCGTGCAAGTTTCGCACAATAAGTAGATTTACGCTTGCCAATATATATTCTAGCTTGTCTCTATATCTCTATTTAAATTGAAAATATCTGATGTAAAATATATATAAAGAACATTTTCTTTCAATAAACTTAGAATGTTCTAACTATGTTAGTTCATATACGTACGTGAAGATATATTGTATAATATATAATATAAATAATAATTATATTTTACATATCAGATATTAAAATAACAATTGTTTTACTTTTTTAATTAAATTATTTCACAACATATCTAAAACTCACACAATAATAATACTCACAAACATAAAATGATATAACACATAGCAGGGTTGGCAAAAAACATGTTTTTTTTATTTTAAACAAAAAACATTGTTTTTTTTGTTTAAAACAATGTTTTATGTTTTATTTGTGTTTTAAACTAAGGTTAATAAAAAACATGTTTTAAACAAAAAAAAAACATGTTTTAAACAAGCAAAAAAAAAAACACTTGATAGCTTTGATCTATGCAAGAAGATTTAAAATAAAATATGTGCGGAGCATCCATAAGTAATAATGTCAGGCATTTAAATTTTTCGCTAGCGTAGCATTAAACTGTAAATATTTAAATAACGTTGCCAAAATTTAAAAAATTAAAAACGCTAACGGCGGAGGCTGTGAGAAATAAGGCGCGCCGTTAAGCCCGGTCTACATAGGCCACAGTTCGCAAAACGCAAGGTCTACATGTCAATCTAACCTCTCTGTGTATAGAAGGTGTATAGAAGGTGTTAGGAATAATGAACGGAACAAAGGGAGACAAAGACGGAGAGTTCACTTTTATAGGAGGGAGAGGTGAATCGGTAATAGATTATATAATTGGAAACTAGGAAATTTAGGAGAAAACTGAGGAAATAAGGATTGGATGCTATTGATTCTGATCACCAGCCCGTAATATTGAAGGTAAAAGGAACTGGTGAGAGAAGAGAAGGGGAGAAAAGAGTAAAGAGAATAATGAATTGGTCAAAAGAAGGAACGGAAAATTACAAGGAGAGAATGAAAGAGGAAAGAATAGAGGGTGCGAACATAGAAGAAATATTGGAAGGACGCAGTAAAACAGGCTGCTGTTTGGAAAGAAATAAGAGAAGACCAGAGATCGAAGAAAAAAAGCAAATGGTGGGATAGTGAATGTGTAAGACTAAGGAGAGAAGCACGAGAGAAAAAAGTTAAATGGAGAAAGGGAGAAGTAGATAAAAAGAGGTACATTCTAAAGAAAAAAGAATATGAGGAGAAAATAAAAGAGAAGAAGAGATAGAAAGGGAGAGAGTTATAAAAGAGGCGAGAGAAGCAACTAGCGAGAAGGAAGTATGGAGATTTATAAACAGAGAAAGGAAGGGTAGAAAAGAGGTTTGCGAAGAAATAACGGAGAAGCAATGGAATAAACAGTTCATGGAGCTATTGGAAGGAGTAACTGTGAAACCGCGTGAAAAAGACAGGAAGGGAGAGGAAAGAATGGGTAGCAAAGAGGAGCAGGAAGGAATAAGAAGAGAGGAAGTGGAAGAAGTAATTAAAGAAATAAAAGAAAAAAAAAAGCAGCAGGTACGGATGGATTAAATGAGGTATGGATATATGGAGTAGAGAGATTGAAGGAAAAAATATGGGAGGTATGTGATACAGCGTGGAGGACAGGAGAAATAGCAGAAGACTGGAAAGAAGGTATAATAGTACCAATAGTAAAGAAAGGAGAAGGAAAAGAAGCACAAGATTACAGAGGGATGACATTAATGAACACAAGCTACAAAATATACGCGGCAATTTTGGCGAAAAGATTGGAGAAGGAGGCGGAAGAAAGAAGAATATTACTAAAAACACAGGCAGGGTTCAGGAAAGGAAGGGGTACAATGGAGAATATATACGCACTGAATTATGTAATTGGAAGGGCTGTTAGCAAAAAAAGAGGGAAGCTAGTGGCAGTATTTAGGAAGCGTGGTAGTAGGGAGAATAAAATTTTGGACGTTAGCATACGCAAACGATATAGTAGCTATAGCATAGGACGAAGAGGAGATGAAGAGGATGATGAAAAGACTGGAGAAATATTTCGACAGAAAAAAGCTGATAGTGAATGTAGGGAAAACAAAGGTAATGAGATTCAGGAAGGGAGGAGGTAAAATGAAGAAAATGGAATGGAAATGGAAGGGAGAAGAAATAGAGGAGGTAAAGGAAGTCTGCTATCTAGGCTACACATTCCAAAAGAACGGAGGACAGGAGGCGCATATAAACGAAAGAGTAAGGAAAGCTACCATGGCAATGAAACAGGTTTGGGGAAGAGGAAAAAGGTTATTTGGAGGAGACTGGATAAGAAGAATTAAGTTATACGATTCGCTGGTAGCAAGCATAGCTTTATATGGAGCAGAAGTGTGGGGATGGAAAGAGAGAGAGAAAATAGAAAGAATGCACGAAAGGTATATAAGGTGGACATTGGGCCTAGACTGGAGCACACCCGGATACATGATAAGGGAGGAAACCAAGAGGGACAGAATGAGAATAAGTGCTGGTAAAAGGGCGATGAAATACGAGGAAAAACTGGAAAGGGGAGAGGGAAATGAGATTGCAAGAGAATGCTGGAAAGAAATAAAAGGGAATGTCAGGAAGGAAAAGGCAAATTGGGAAGAAGAGAGAAGGAGCTTCTATGAAAAAAGAGGATACGCACTGAGGAGATAGAAAGGAAAAGAGGAAATGGCTGGGGCAGTATAGAGGAGATAACAAGAAGAGACAAAGACATTCAGAGTCAAGAGAAAGATGAAAGAGTCAGAGAGTATAGATATAACAGGTGGTACAGGGAGATATATAGCAGAAATCAGAAGGCCAGAATACCTAGAGAAAAAAGGGAAAGAGAAGTCCATGATCAGGATAGCGAGATTTAGGCTAGGTAATGAGATGAGAGGTGGGAAGATATTGGGAACCAATAGAGAAAAGAAGCTGTAGAATATGTGGTGCAGAACCAGAGACATGGGAGCATGTGTTAGAGCGGTGCACAAGAGGAGAGGAGGAGGAGAAGCCAGAAGGAATTGGCGAGAAGATCATAAGGATACTGAATAGTAAAGAAGAGGGAGAGAAATGGATGGCAGAGCTGGAGAGAAGAAGAAGGCAGGCTAATACAGCGGCAAGTTAGTCAGAAAGATTAGAGAATAATACAGATGATTTTGTTGAGAAGGATAAGCGGAAGGTATTGGATTCAAAGAGAAAGGAAGAGAGCGGATTGAGGGTGAAAATGGACGAGGACAAGTCGGTGGAAACGAGGGTAAGAGAAAGAGAGGAGAAAGAAAGGAGAAAAGAGAGGAGAGGAGAGGAAAGCGGGAGGCCAAAGAGGACCACGGAAGAAGAAAGAGCGAAAAGGATGGAGGAGAATCTCCTTATGGATACGGACGAGGACGAAGCAGATAGGAAGAAAAAAGAATAGGAGAAATTTAAGATGGAAAGGAGAGATGAAAGGAGATAGAGAGAGAAGCATTAAGAGAGAGGAAGGGGAGAAGGAGGTAATATTGTAAGAATGTAAGAATAATCTTTAATGCAGTTATTTGCAGAGTGAACGTAGAATAAGAAAGAAGGAAGGCATCGAACAAGAGGAGGGAGAGAGCCGGAAAGAAAAGGGAAGAGCAGCGACAGAAAGAAGGAAGTCAGAGGGGTGCGGAATTAAAGGAAGCTGAAAGAGATGACCAGAAGGGTGCCGGATGGAAGACGAAGGGAAGGGAAATGAGATGTGAAGTCGCTCAATGACCAGGTCGGGGAAAGAAGAAATAAGAAAAATTATATTATAGATATAAAATGTATATGATTAATGATTGAATGTATAATGTATATGATTTTATTTGTATAGCAGATTTTTAAAGGTTTTTGGGAACGTTTTTACTGAAAAAAACGCCTTTCCAACCCCGGAAGGGGAGTGAAATAAAGATTAATTGATTGATATATATCTTTATATCTATATGCTACACAAATAATATAGATAAAAAACTAAATAAAAGTTTAGTTCTTGTTTTGTTGCAATTTTTTCTAAATAATCACATATTTTTAATTGCAGTGTTTTAAACAGTTTTAAACAGTAGTTTAAAACTGTTTAAAACAAAAATGTTTAAAACAGTGTCCACTGTTTTAAATCAGTTTTAATCAGACAGTTTTAAACAAATTGTTTAAAACATGCCAACCCTGACACATAGTAATTTTTTGATATTCTCTTTCTGAATTTATTCTGTTACTACGTATTGGCAAACTCCTCAATAATTTCCACGATTGTGAGGTAAATATATCGTAACGGAAGCGTCAGCTATTCAAATATTTACAATTTTAATCGGCTTCATCATTATCATGTATGTGAAGTATAATATACATATAACACAGAAACTATAAATAGAGGAGATATTATTTAGTTTCGACTTCACTCTTGAGTGTTTCAATTGCCACGGTGCTTCTACTTCCTATTGGTACGTATATGTAATATTAAATTGTATGTGATTATTTTTTTTATTTTACATTTATGTCTGTTTTCTCAAAAAAATAAATAATGACATTTTGTTGTAGAATTTTTCTGTTTCGAAAAAATAAAGATACTATGAATCGACCGAACTTATATATCAGCGTCGATGCTGAAGAAGAAATTGTAATCTCTGGTATTGCTGGCCGATTTCCTAATAGCGACAATTTAAAAGAATTTCAAGAAAATCTTTTTAACAAGGCGGATCTTGGTTCGAGCGATCATGGACGGTGGAATAATTGTAATAATTTTTTTTTTTACATTAAGGAGGTTGGTTGTTCAAATCAATATGATAAGAATTAGTCCAAATTTATGGAGAATATTCATCTATATGGGAATCTGTCGTCCATGCCAAAGTTGAAGACAATTGTCTGCATGGTTGTCGAGTAATTAATTATTGAAGATAAACTCTTATCTTTCTTTTATACACGCGCGACATAGCAAAAATGTTACGACACCTGTAATGTAACTCTCGAAAGCCTATTAAAAATGACAAGAATTTAATGAGAAAAGATCCAAATAATTCTTTACATATTTAGGAAAGACTTTTACGAAGACTGATAGTTATCAAGAAATTGTAAAAATAAAACAGCATATTGCCACATTTCAACGTATTTTGATTTTAATTGTACAAACAACTTTAAAACCTTAATTTAAAACCTTAAGAAACAGCTAATTAAATGCATTCCACATATTTATTTGCTAAAACTCGTTTATTTCACGCGTCGAAAAATTTGATTATTTCGAGTTCCCTTTCGCAATCGTCCCCTCTCGCCGCCTGCCCCGCAATGTGACGGCAACCAACCTCTTTATATTTTCAAAACTTATAGGAAAAATATTCGTTTTATATTATCGTATATATTAATCGTAATTAAAGATTTGCAATACCTAATCCAATAATTTTTAAAAACGATATCAGAATAAAAAAAATTGTGTAACCCTACATATACGTACACAATATATACATATATAACGAAAACAATCCTCGTAATTTATGTCGAAAATTATAAATTATCTTTCATTAATTCAAACATTTTCATGGCTCAATTATTTCTAATATCATAATTGAAAACGATCCAGATGCATATTATAATCCTTAAAAACATTATTATTTTTATGTAGAAATAAGTATATATTACACTGGTCAACAAAATCTTATCGTTTTCAGATTGTTTTTAAGGGAATAGATATTTTTTACTAATTTGGTTCCGCTGAACAAGAAGCTGGCCTTGAAAATACTAAATTGGCTCTGGTTTTTTAAATAAACGGGGTCAAAAGTGCCAAAAACGTGTTTTTGGTCATTTTTGAACATCTGTAGAAAAGCAACGGGAGCAGCGTATTTCTTAAAAAATAGAGCCAATTCATTATTTTCGTTTTCAGATTCGGATTCTACGGGAAAAAATCTATCAGAATCAGTTGCCATTGGCCCGACAAAAAATCCGTGTTCCCCAGTGTTATATAAATATTCTTATAAAATATGGCTTTATTTTCGCATTTTATGAACTGATGGGTGATTTTATTTACTTCTCTTGTCGTTGAAGTTCTGACTGTCATTTCTATTTCGATTATATTATAAACTATGATATTATAGGGATAGGCTACGAGCCTTCGCACAAGACTCTTATCTGGCAACGTAACGTAACATAACGTGAGTCAATGCACAAGAAACGTACAATACCGTAATTGATACGTTTCTTGTGCGTTGATCCATGTTACGTTACGCTACGTTACAATACGAGAGTCTTGTGCAAAGGCTCTAAGTTTTACTTGATTTTCTCGCAGGTTATACTACTTGTAGACCACCAAATTTTCTCGTTGGAGAGTGTGAGATTATTTGATTCAGTTGTCACCGCTGAAGATCTGACTATTCAAAACAAAACCGAAATGTCCGATGTATAATTATACCTATATTACAGTAATGAGAATTCTTTGACTATATAGAATAGATTGCGCTTCCCTCGTTGGCTCTCTCGCCTGTTCGGGGACGTTCGCTTCCTTCCCCTCGAATCGCTGATAATATGCCGGGCGGGCCGTATCAAGATCAGTATTCAGTTCGGTCGCCGTAGCAAGATCCGTATTCAGTTCAGTCGCCGATCGGAGAAAATTCAAAGGTGGCTGTCTCGGCCCTTTAGAGGTGTACTTAGCTCGGAGTCCTCAGAACGAAAGAGGACGAGGCCGAGCTTCGCTCGGTCTCGTCGATCACCGTGGATCGCGGATCGATTAACATGCGCAGATCATTCGCTTCTTATTTCGGGAGAAGCATGGGGTGGTGGATTATAGCGCACACATTCAATTAATTATCACACCTTACAACTGAGTACTTCATTAAGGGGATCCTGGAGCCGTCTCTATTACCGACCAAATTCTATATCTGTCCTTGTATAGACAATGATGGTAGACAAGGATAGACATGGTTATAGGTTATAATTTCTTCGAAGCTCTCATTTTTATTCCAGGCTTTCAATCTCAATTTCAAAGGTACGTTATTGTTTGTGCACGTCTTCTGAAGAGTGGGAACATTTCATTTCGTACATATTACTTATACAACTGTTTATATTAGAAAATAAGGTTATGCATTTTTACATTTTTTCAATTATTACTAATTATTTTACATTCCCACTCTTCATTAGTACGTATACTTTACTCCTGTAAAAGGATTTTGCGATCTATAAAGCGTTTCAAAGAACGAGCTCTGACTGTTTTTGTCGGTATCCAGGATCCCCTTAATTTTCGTTCTTGGAATAATCGCATTTATAATGTATCCAAGAGACTCAATAATGTCATTAGAAGAGGAAAAGACAGACTGGACGACATGAAACAGATAGAATTAGTTTACAAATCGATTGTTCTGATTGTGACGCGACATACAAACAAAAAGACACCTCGAAACTCGTATTAAGGAACATACCTATGTACATCTGATATAAGGAAGCACGTCAGCAATCATTCAGTAATAAGTAAACACCGGCTCGAATTAAATCACGATTTTAATTGGTCTGACACCAAAATTTTACATAAAGAAAAACCATATTAAAAAGAGAGAAATTGC
>JASTWL010000291.1:0-239213 GCA_035220575.1 Temnothorax rugatulus | reverse complement strand
TTTAATTTGAGTTTATAACTCTGTCTTTTGTGTAATATTAATGTATTAATAAATTAATATCAAACATATAAAAAAATTAATAAATTATGGCCTTTTGTTTATTGTAAGTAGCCACAAACTCTTCAAAACTTTGATATTTTTAACAAGCAAACATATATATCGTTTTAATTATCTTACTATTAGTCTAATAATATCAAAATTTAGTCTTTATAGTTGTTCATGGTAAAATAAAAGTAAATAAATTTAATTATGAATAAATATGTGACATCTAAGATAATTTACCTTGTCAAGCCGTTCACGAGAATGCACACTATAGATAATATTCCTTAATATTTTTTCCTTATTGCACATTCTATAATAGAAATTAAGAAGTTTATAACTAGTAAGTAAAAGATACAATGCTTATAAAATAAAACATATTATTACCGTGTGTTATTATATGTAATTTCATCAAAATTTGATAACATATAGTCCAGTACTACGTCGTCGTCTGAATGTTTCTGAATAATACTTAAAATAATGTTACAGTAACCATCGTTTTGTATTATGATCTCATTCAAGGCACTTGTATTTATAAAATTAATCAAAATATCAGTATTTTCAGAGCAAGCCAAGCTTTCCAATATATCATTGTCTTGTTTAATGAAATATCTATCCATTAATTTGTTCCACGTAGACACGTTGGCTTTCTTTATACCATTACAATATATCAATTCTTTTAAATCTGACGGAATTCTATATATATGTATAATAAAAAAATTAGTGTGTAACTCTGCAATACATTATTACTAAATACAATTTATTATTACTCTGTGACGCATATTACAACTTTATATGATTACAATAAAATTACCTATGTGTTTTGGGATTTGCAAGAAATTCATCTAATTTAACGGTGTCCATTCTCTTGCACTCGGAGTGACCGAAATTACATGCCCATTCTAGAGTGGTGGATCTTTTCAGCTTTGTAAGATCATTATCGGCAGAATCTTCTTCGTATCCTACGTTTTTAGTAATTTATCCAAAATATTCAGCATATATTGCTATATGTAGAAATTATAAAAAGATTAATTTGATAATACCTGGATCCTATCTGTCTATAATTTATAAATCTTAAATATACATAGATGTTTTATTAATTAATTATAATTCTTCTTACCTTGAAATAATTAATTCTGGAAGTTTATGAAATTCTCTCGTGAAGTCTAATATATTAAATATAGGATATAATGCTACAAAATCTGTTTCCCGAGACAAGTAATTTGTGAGATCCAGAAATATCTCTATATCAAGTTGACGTGCAATCATAAGATGATAGGCGTCATCAATGATTTGTGCTCGATTAAGCACGTGTATTTTTGTATAATTGTCAGAATTGAGATAGTTTGCAATTTTTCGCCAATTTGAATCATCGTAATTAATACGATAGTATCCTGTTGAAAAATTAATTAACATTACAGACTACATTATTAAAGGTTCGAGATTTATCAGGAAACATGTTTAAATATTTCTTTCTCATGTTCAAGTTGTATCGAAAAATCGCCGTCATATTATACATATATTGTTAATTATGAAATAAATTATCACTGAAGCTTTGCGGTACGAAAAATAATGTTTTTTATATTAAATTAAATTGTTGTTAAATTATTGTTATACGTAAACATATTTACCCATTTGTTGTACGTTGACTATGACCCAGTCATTTGGATCGATTCCATCAATGCTTATATTTTTATCTTGTGGTCTTAGCCAATGAGTGGGCAGAGTAGAGGAGAAGTCGGAATTCGTTTGCGGAGTAGCAAAAGTCACAGGTATCAACCACTTATCGCTATCGATATGCTTACTTCCGCTTTTTGGACGAAAATGTTCTTGCGTTAGTATCGTTTCACCAGTGACATTATTTCGAGTCACGTTTACCACAGGATAATGCCTTTGTTTTAACCAGGTATCCATTATATCTTTCAATTTATAAGCACTATGTGGAACATCTGATTCATCAAGGACTTCTTGCAAGGCGTTCCATAAGTCGTCGGAAGTAGCCGAACTAAATTGACTATGTAATGCAAAACGAAAGTGAAAAATAATGCAGATTACATGTTTTTATTTTATTAAATAAAAATGTATAATTTTATTGTAGATCAATTTCTCATTAGTTTAATTTTTTGCAAGTTACGTATCCCTGGTAGAAATTTTGACAAGGCGCTTGCATGGCACTGACCAGCGTGCCACACTGCCACTTCAGGAGCTGGCATGGCACGCTGGTAAGCGCCATCCGCGAAACGTCACGTTTTGCCCGCTAGCGCCACAGATCTGATGTGGTGTTGGCATGGCGCTAACATGGCGGCAGTAAGGTTCATACGACATACCGGTTTCTAGAAATGTTTTCTATGAAATCAAAATGTTAAAATGTCTACTTGATAAACGTTTATAAAAAAAATGTTCTTTTTCTTTATCTAAAAAAAAAAGAAAAAAAAAGCTTTTTTAACTGTTTCGTTACATGCCATGTGCGTATAGCCGCTCTCAAGGCGGTCACCCATCCTAGTACAGAACCGGGCCCGTGTTGCTTGACTTCGATGATCCAGTGGACAGTGACGATCTTCTCACCCTGATGCTTCCTTATTAACTGTTCTTGTCTATAACAGGTACATCTTTAAAGTGTTCAAAAATCTTGTAATGATAATCTTCTTGATAGCTATAACACTGCATGAAATAGTAATCAAGGCCGTTTTTTACACAAAGGATTACTATTGTTTCTTTAACCTCAAAATTGAGGTTAAATCATAGTCCTGAATATTATACATATATATGTGCGTGTGTATGTGTATGTGTCAATTCCAACATATTTTACAAAGAATTGTCACAGCACTCGCGACTCGCGACGTCCACAACTTCTTAATCGCTTCTAAAAAGTCGATCTAGAAGCCAAAGAGAAGAATCTCGACAGCATCTAATGTGGCGCAAGTGTGGACCGCATTAGAAACTCAGTTAAATCCAGACTTGCGCCCGTTCAATTTTATGTAAATGCCATGTTAGGCGCGGACATGGCCCTGATATGGCTCTTTCCAGTTTTTTAGGATAAGGCTGTGGCGTGGCAAACTTGCATGGCGCTGACAAGTGTCGTGGCGCCGGCAAGGCAATTTCTACCAGGGTTAGAAAAGAAAGAAGTGTCAAATTAACACAGATATATAGGGCAAAAATTTTTATCTTTTATAAGAATTTCAACTTTTCATTTTAACACTTCTTTTTCTTGATTAAACTATATATATATATATATATATATATATATATATTTTTTTTTTTTTTTTTTTAATGATAATGATTCCCTTCTCGGGATACATGATTTAACTTTTCCTTATTTCTATACATGTATAGAAATAAGGAAAATATATTAAATATATTCTATGCATGTATAGAAATAAGGAAAACGTTCAAAGTGTGACATGTTTTCGTTGCATCGTCGCGTTGCATCGTTGCATCCGTGGATACCCCCCCTACCGCGGAGAAAGACGTAGTTCTACGTCAAAACAAATCAGCATGCAAAGTTACTTCAAAGAAAAGAAAAAATAGGAAAAATATCATATTTTTGTTAAGTGTGGCATATTCCCTCCAGTTACCCTATAGTTGAACAAAGTTTTATATAGTTTAATCCTTATTTCTATACATGTATAGAATATATAGTATATACATGTAAAGTTTTATATAGTTTAATCCTTATTTCTATACATGTATAGAAATAAGGATTAAACTATATAAAACTGTTCAACTATAGGGTAACTGGGGGGAATATGCCACACTTAACAAAAATATGATATTTTTCCTATTTTTTCTTTTCTTTGAAGTAACTTTGCATGCTGATTTGTTTTGACGTAGAACTACGTCTTTCTCCACGGTAAGGGGAGTATCCACGGATGCAACGAAAACATGTCACACTTTGAACGTTCATATCTTCGAAACTAATAATCGTAGAATAATGATCAACATCTCATTTTAAAGCTTAGGAAGTCCCATTTATGATAAAACTAGTCGGAACCTTCTACTTCTTACCTCTTCGATACAGTAGCGTTAGAAAGTTTAGCTAAATTTCTTGTCGATGCAACGAAAACATGTCATATTTTGAACGTTTAGATCTTCGAAACTAATAATCGTAGAATAATAATTAACATCTCATTTTAAAGCTTAAGAAGTCCCATTTATGATAAAACAAGTTGGAACCCTTTATTTTTTACCTCTTCGATATAGTAGCGTTATAAAGTTTAGCTTTTCTTGTAGATGCAACGAAAACATGTCACACTTTGAACATTTAGATTTTCGAAACTAATAATCGTAGAGTAATATAATTGACATCTCATTTTAAAGCTTAAGAAATCCCATTTGTGATAAAAGTCGGAACTCTCCATTTCTTATCTCTTCGAAATTTCTTATAGAGAAAAATTTAGGAGTTAAAAAATAAACGGGCACAGTAACAACTGTGTCGCAAACAACGTAGAACTACGTCAACTGTCATTATTTCATGTTAAAGTATTCAGCGAAGGAAAGTAGACGTAGGGCTACGTCAACTGTCTTTGGCTGAATAATAGTGACAGTTGACGTAGCCCTACGTCTAGTTTCCTTCGCTGAATACTTTAACATGAAATAGTGACAGTTGACGTAGTTCTACGTTGTTTGCGGCACAGTTGTTACTGTGTTTTCCTTCTCTTATCTGTTATTTGTATATAATTTTAATAAAATATTTTGATTGTTTACTATTAAAAAGAAAGAAATACAAAAGTGTTGCAAAGTTACACAACTATATATGGGTAATATGCCACATAGTATAAGGTAATATATCACAAACATGTAGTAATTTAACTTCAAAAGTTACTTTATTCATAAAATAAGTCAGTAGTACAAATAGTTTTTAAATAAAAAGTGAAAATTTGAAATTAAATTGTAATATTAAAATTACTGTATCTAATATTGGATTACAACGTTTAAAATTAAAATAAAATATAAATCCAATAAATTTTAAAGCCTCTTTCTTTTAAACCGTATAAACTTTAAAACCTTATACACCTTGAATCTTACAACTTTATAAATTTTCTAACTTTGTGTCAGCTACACTTTTCTCAGCTACATTTATTTTAGCCTTACTCATATGCATTCGAGACATTCTTGTTTAAAGCATGTAAAAAAAATGATTTTATTACTTTTTTTGTAATTCAATAATGTTGTGTACTACAAGTAGACTAAAATATCCGGAATACAATTTTGCAAAATATTGAAGTATATAGCTTATTTATAGTGCATGAAGAAAATATTTAGGTTTATTCATTTTCAACATTTATAAGCGTAAAAATATTTGTTTATGCTGTTTACAATTTCCTAATCTGTTGGCAGTATGTTAAAAAGCTATAATACCGTAAACAGTATTGGCATTTTATCCCTACTTATATAGTGGCATATTCCCTCAAGATGTAGTTTCATATTGTAATAAACCTGTGCAATACGGTTGTCAGTAAAACGAACCAGCGACTGAATACTTTCATCTTAACCAATATTAATAGAAGGACAAGCAAATTGAGTTAAAAATAGTGTAACGCTTGAAGAATAATTTACATAAAGCATTAAGAAAGTTCTAAAAAGCACGCTGTCAAATGTACTTACTCATTCATAAACACTATAACGCTGCCAGGAAATAAACAAAATTTATCCAAAGCGTCAGATATAGAGCTAATGAATAATTTCATGATATTTACAAAAGCGCTTTTAGCCATAAATTTGTTAAACATAATGAGTGGCATATTCCCCCCAATTACCCTATAAATGACTTCATTCAAGCAATTTCCTTCGTTCAACGCAATATAATGTTATTTCAAGATTACATGTATATTCTTGTGTATGTGTGTACCTATATACAAGTGTTAATTTGATACTTCTTTTTTTCTGTGCATAATAAAAAGTAAGAAAATTAAACTGTTAATGCTATTGTAAGTACACAATTAAACGTAACATTATTATTACGTTGAATCCTTTATAGTTTTATACATTTATATTTCTAATATAAATAAAAATATGTATTATAGAACTTACTGTTTATGTAAATATTTAATAATACCGTTCCGAAATATTTCAGGGGTAAGAATATGCTGTAACATGCGCAGTATAGCGGGTGCTGCGATAATTAACATTATATAGCGTGTACTAATATGTTATAATAAAGACACCATTCATAAGTTCGCAAACGTAACTAACGAGATAGCAAAAAATTAATTTTTGCAATTTAAAGTAGAATAAATATTTCTTTACATTCTTACGACAAACTTAATATATAAATAAATAGCATATTTATATATAAGATTCCTTTTTATCGTTATTCTTTTCTCTTTCTTATTTTGTGACATATACGTTTGGGAACTTGGGGATTGATTGGCATTTACTTAATCTCACCCTTGCCGTAACTGGAATAAGAAAAGAGTGAATGAATTTCTTCACGATCTTTGGCTTCGAATGTAATAGGTTTCATATTCTTAGCAATGTCATAATGAAGAGCTGATTGTTGAGTCTTGATAACAAAGAACTCCATTATTCGCCATTCTTTAAAAATCTGGAAGCATACGGAACTCTAGAAAGTTTCAATAAAATTAACTAAATATTAATAGAATATTATTACTACCAATATAAACGAACAATTTTTAAAAAATCTATTTTTATTTCAATTAGTAATTATTTTATCCGTAATTACTAATACTTTTTATGGCATAAAATTATCGTCAATAATTACAGATAAAATATAAGTGATTTATTCGTTTTTTTTTCTGTTTTTATATTTTACAATCAACTATAGAGAATCGATGTATTTCAATATATTATTTAATCTATCTGTCACATAAATGATGATTTATTCAAATGCATAAGGACATATTTGTAACAATATTTATATCAACCTCGTTGAGGATATGTTCTGCGAAAAATGACGCAAAGCCTTCGTTTAGCCACACGTGAGACCACCATGACGGACTGACTACATTACCAAACCATTGATGCGCCATTTCATGTGCTGCTACCATCGCTACTCTTAGTTTACGATGCAGGGTATTTTCTTTTTCATCGTATGCAAAGCTAGACTCGCTAAAAATTATTTTATAACGCAGTTATATATTGTTTCTTTTTGAAAAAGTGTGCTATGCAATTAATGTTTACATATTAAAATTGTTTAAGGTATACATGAGACTTTTTACGGTCTTGATAATTTGCCGTTTATAATTAGTTTTTTCTCTAATTTTTTTAAATTTTGAATATGACTCTATTACATTTTTATTCTTTCAATACCAGACATTTCACATCTTTCTTCACGATCGTTTAATAATTCTGTCTTAAATTTAAGTTTAAATTGATGGAAAATATTTAAAACTATTTAGGAAAATATAGTTTGAACATAAAAAGAGATAAGAGTTAATTGATTTGAAAAATCCTGAGCCTTGTTTTCTTACAAAGTTTCTATAATATACAATGTTAAACACAAACACATGCATGCATCAGTAATCTGGATAATATGTAAAATAGCAAAAAAATTCAAAGTTCTTATGTAAAGAGAATACTATACGTGTAAATCATTCTGTTAACATATCTCTTAAATTATGTTGCGTTACATGTAAATAATGAGTCCCCAATTTTCCATGGCGCCAGCTGTAAACTGCGGAACTGCTAAATGATCCATTTTTGGAACTTTATCAGTGTTGTTGGTATATTCCGTTAATATGTCTCTAGCCTTTTGAGCAACCTCCTGCGCAAATTTTGAGTGCGGAGCCAGTGCTGATCTGCACCACATGTTGAACGTTCCATCCGCGTTAGGAACACGAACAAAATCGGACACCACAAATGCTACGAGATAGGTGGACATGACGGGGGTCGTGTCAAAGTGTGTCCACATTGTATTGTCCTCGTCGTTAGATTGATCCCGTATCGGCATATTTGATACAGCTGTGTAGTTTCGATGATGTTTTATGGAGATGTTGAAGGTAGCTTTTAATGCCGGCTCGTCCCAACATGGGAACGCTCGTCGCGCCCAAGTTGCCTCGAAATGCGTTGCGGCCAACCACCTATCACATTTCAACGTAACACGCTTTCGACAACGGATAAATTCGTCAGCTACTGTTGAAGCAAGCGAAATTTTTGGAAAACTTGTAAATGCGATTTAATAAATCATATACATTTTCTTGTAATCTGGCCGCTGCATGTGTAACTTAATGCTTTTAAACGAAATTTTAAAAAGATAAATGCATATGCTTCTACAAAAATTTGATAGCCGGATTGGATCATATAACTACTGGAACAAATTAAATAAATTTGGAGTTATAATGTAGTGTTTTTAAAAATTAACTTTCTTTACAGCTAAAATATATATTACATAGTTATAAGTATGTAGAAAGATATTTCGGATAAAATTCTGTTCAAAAAGTACAGATAAATATATAATTGTAAATGTAAGTAAAAATGTAAAATATAATAACGTATTTACAGAAAATATGTTTAATTATATAAAGGGGATAGAGTATTTAAAATACTGTATATTTGCAATTATAAATCTGAGGCCTTACATCCTTTATATTAAATCTTATGTGAGTTTAAGATTTTGGCACATTATGGCGATGGTAATTGCAAAAATAACGAATAGATTATAACAAATGATATTACGAAAATAATATACAAGTATTAATAACTTTGAAATTTTAATATATACTCACACTTTATCTCCGTTTTCATTGATGTACGATGTTCTGAAGAAACCTTGCAAATCGTTGTTTAGAATACCGACGAATTGTATATTTAAACTATAAATTCCAAGCGGTAATTCATCGTCAAAGTGAAGAGTTAAGATTTCTGTTTCATTGTCATAATTATGCGCGGTCGGTACGTAGGTGACAGTATCACTGCTGACTAATGATGTCGCCGTTTCATTTATCGTCAACTCCAATGCGTGCAAACTTAAGTCTCGCGTTGCACGACGGATGTCGATGATAATATGGGATATACCATCAAAGGTAAAATTATCTTCTTCAATATACGGTATGAATGCGATGTTGTAGTGCACCGGCACTACGTTGTCTGGTAAACGGTAATTGACTGTTGCGCTCAAGTCATTCTCTGAATCTCCGTCAACAGGGAGAGCCGTTACAATGGTGAATATTAGGCCGACATTTACTAATACTTTCAGAAACCCCATACCAACTCTCATTTCAAATACCTGTATGGGCCGTACTTCATAAGAAAAGGAAGAGAACATTTACAACGTATTCTAATATTTCTTATTTTTTTCTTGTTTATTTCCTATCTTCATATTTCAATAAATTGATTTTCAAGGAGAAGGTTTGTGAAAATATGTCGGTATTTAAATTTGTGCAGCTATCGTCTTAGTTTGCAAATAAAAGAGAAGAATACAAAAATTATTTTAATGTTTCTAACACAAAAAGATGTATGTATATAAAAAATTTTTAATAAAAAAATAATTTTTAATCTATGTATATACCTATAATATGTTATAGTTTTAGTAATTTAGTAAAGGGTCTTGATAAACACAATAAAATTCGTTTTATTCGTTTTTTGCTTCCTCATAGAGGAAGCTTTGTTTTCGTAAAAAAAATTTTTTTTTGCTTTTGCCAATGTGTTTAGAATGTTCTAAAACGTCGAAAAATTGCTATTTTAAAAAATGTCGATATGTGTGCATGTGTGTATGTATGTGTGTATGTATGTATGTATGTGCCAAATTTACCGATATTTCTATAACTCTAGAACTAATCAACCAAATTTTAAAAAATTATATATGAAATAGGGGTAGAAAAGACTGAAGAATATAATAGAATTAATAAAAATTGTTAATAATAAAGGGGTTACCGATTTCTGTTAGGTCTAAGTCCGATTCAGACTGTTGCGCCATTGGATTGGATAGTAGGGATCATTTTAGTAAAAACATTAATTATTTAATTAATTTTTGTAATAGTATAACACATATTAGTACAACAGATATTAGTATAACAGATATTATAGTATTAGTCGCAATAAAGCTTATCACAATAAAAAAAGTGTGCAAGTAGAAACTTGCACATTGCTTCCTCATAGTTTTTAAGTGTGCAAGTAGAAACTTGCACATTGCTTCCTCACAGTTTTTAAGTATGCAAGTAGAAACCTGCACATTGCTTCCTTATAGTTTTTAAGTGTGCAAGTAGAAACTTGCACATTGCTTCCTTATAGTTTTTAAGTGTGCAAGTAGAAATCTTCGCTCACAAAGCTTCCTCTATGAGGAAGCCAAAACAAATAAATACTAATAATTATACATCGAATAACATACAAGCTTCCTCATACAGGAGCTTTGTGAGCGAAGGTTTCTACTTGCACACTTAAAAACCATAAGGAAGCAATGTGCAGGTTTCTACTTGCATACTTAAAAACTATGAGGAAGCAATGTGCAAGTTTCTACTTGCACACTTATTTAGTTATATATAGATATATATTACGGTATTAAATATAAGGGAAATGTGCCTAATATCGTATCCCATTTTTAAAAAACAAAATTTTGCCTAAAAGCTCCTATAAGAATATAACTAAACCGCATCATTTTATTCTAGGATTATCGTAATATGATCTACTTGGCATAAATGTGTTCAAAATTTACTTTAACTATCTTTTCTAAAGGAAAACGACAATATATATGCTGGAAATAGGAACAACTCAAAATAGAATACATAAGGTTGGTAAATATATCCTCTTTCTATAATGATTAAGAAAGCCCATGGGGTTTCACGAACTATAGGGTGATGTGGTCAGCATCGCGTCTGACCGATTTATTCTCAGAAAAAGATCTTGTTACTCATTGGATAGGAAACTGAGGAAGCGTTAGAGATATTCTTGAGACAGACCAGTTAGGAAAAATGGGCAGTAATGAGCATTCTTAGAGGGCGGAATTGGGAATATCACAAAGAAGAAACATAAACGGTTAAAGCATTACAACAATGGTTAGCAACAAATTTCTCTAATTTAAGAATGAAATTAGACACAATGTTACATTTTTTCATGACAGAAATTTGTTCTTGGTACCTACATATCTTTTTTGCTGTATTAATAACGGAAAACATCTCTGCAAAATTTCGAAACTTTGTTGAAACTATGAACTACTACGCTACTTTTTATATTACAATTTTGACTAAATTAAAATAAAAAATCGTCCAAAACAGCGTTGTTTAACAGCTTCCACTGCTCACTGACAGAATGCAACATATATATAACAGTCTTAATATCATAGGGTGCGAAATTAGGGACAAAAGGGCGATATTAGACACAGTTTTGCTGTTATTGAAATTTTTGTGTTTAAAAACGCAAATGTAGATAATGTCACGGTTATATATAGAGTTATATCGAGAATGTATATTGACATTTGAATCTAAATTTGTGATAATTATCGAGAGCCTGGCGAAATGCTCGACGAGATAATTCTCGCGTTGTAATCAGTTTCTCATTGTTGTAACGATATATACGATGAATATATTACCTTTTGCTCTATATATTACGCGGATATAATTGCCGAAATCAAGCCGCAAAACGTCACAGCGACTAGGTCTAGATCTATTCGATAGTAAAGCGTCTCTACTTATAAAGAGAAATAGTTCTGGTCTTCAATTTATAACATTCGGTGAATACCTCGTATTCGGCATGACGATCGGATGTTCGACCAGTCATCCGTTGTTATTTCAAACGTGCCTAACGGCATGAATAATATTTATACAATTTACGTGATTGACCTATGCCTCATATTATGAAACGATGAGTTATGTCACACATTATAATTTTTAAATACACGGAAGAATATAAAATAATGTATAAATTAAACGATCTCCATTATTACACGTAGTGGAAAAAACCAAAGTTTTACACCAAAGTTTATTTTATTATTATGACTATTTTAAGGATATTCAATCCGTGTAAAGTTTTTATAAATATTGTTAACCCTTAAATGCCACACCTCTCGAGAATCTCGTAAATGACACATGGGGTTTAAAAGACCCCAGCATGAAAAATGTCTCCTTACTTATTGATTTTTTGATATTTAGTTATGAAAATTATTTTCAATGTTGTTCAAGGCTTAGAAAAGAGAATAAAATGCTTATATTGTTAAAATTTCAATTTCAACATAGTATAAAAAATTAAGATCGCCAAGAGTTAAAATACTGGCTCCAAAATAAAAAAAAATAAAAAGTAATAAATAAATAAATATGAGCTCCATTTTTGGCGGGAACATTTGAAAATATATCATTCTAAAGGGTCTGGGGTCCGCTGGACCCCGCGGGGCATTTAAGGGTTAATATTTACGTTATAATAATTATACGCTTTGCACTGGAAACGTGCATTTTATTAATCCTTCCCAAACTATATGTAGTAACACAAATAATTATTACAGGAGAAATGACTAGATATCGAGCAGTAGTGAGGTTAAAAAGAAATCTCATAATTTAAGGAATTTGTTTATTCTAAATTGCTACAAGCTTACGTTTCGACCGTATTTGGTCTTCTTCAGAGCATTTAAGAAATGATATAAAAATAATATAAATAATAATAAATATTGGAGATTACATTTAAAACGTTGGAATAAGTATTAAAACAGCGCGGAAGATCAAAGTCAAATATAAATCAATGATTAGAATTAAAATCTACATTTAAGTCAAGAGTTAAAATTAAAATTTAAAATAAAACTTTTGTGGAGAAGTTCCATAGTGAGATAATAACGCTTCAATGGTGGAAATCCGTCGCAGGTAACTCGGTCGCAGATAACAACCACGCCGGTGTAATGTTGACACCCTATTTTTTAGCACCGCAAGTTCTTATGCAATTCTATTTGCTCCCAATAGTTCTACAATTTCTGATAGATTATAGCAATAGTTTCGTCAAATTAGTAAACAAAATCGCACTTTAAAAATATGAGGTGCCAACTTCCCATAGCACAGCAAACCTCAAAAAAATCAATTCAACTATATAATTATAATCTATAGTTCTCGAAGAGTTCTATAGTTTCTGATATGTTTTAGCGAAAATTCCGGCCTCTAATTATTTGTAAATAATTATTTCATCTCACCGCTGGCACTGCTTTCAAGAGTAAACTCGGAGGTTTAGGCGGTTCTGATCAATTCTTTAACATTTTAGTATGATTCTGTAATAGTTTCGTAGAATCCGGTAGGTTTCGAGCACAGTTTCGACCTTAAATATTTTTAGACAATTTTTTTAAGAATTGGCACTTCTTTTTTAAGAACTATGATGTGTTAAAGATATTTTCTTTTTTTTTTTGTATTTTTTTAGTTTTTAAAACATTTTTAATATTTAATGTTAATCTTACATGCTAATGTTGTAAAATAATTTTAAAAGCTAATCTTAAAATTTTAAATCTTCGAAATTCAAGAATCTAAAGAGTAATCTTAAAATTTTTTAAATAACATTTTAAGAAATTATAATTTAAAATTATTATAATCTTAGAAATAAGTTGTCTTAAAATATACAAAATAAAGTTAAAGAAAATTAGAAATATATGATAATGTTAGAAGTAAGTAATCTTAACAAGAAAAATTCTATTTTTAATCGACAATATTTGGCAATGTCGTGACAATTCAACCATTGGTTTTGGTCGGGTTAATCGTCACGTTTCGACCATAGGTTTTGATCTTTTCTAAATTAAAGACTAAAACCCATAGTCGAAACGTGACGATTAATCTGACCAAAACCAATGGTCGAATTGTCACGACATTGTCAAATGTTGTCGATTAAAAATAAGGTTTTTCTTGTTAATCACTTATTGGCAGAACAAACATACACTCTCAGAAAAAATACAATACAAGATACAATACTATTAGGATCGAAATATGGCCAATCATATTTAGTATTGAAAGAAGAATATAACTTCTAGAAAGAAGAATATTTTAATCTTAAATAGAGAAATTCTTAAATCTAGAATAAAATAATCTTGATGCTATCCCTCTAATTTTCTCAGAATTATTCTAAATTTAAGAATTCCTCTATTTAAGATTAAAATATTCTTCTTTCAATACTAAATATAATTGGCCCTATATTTCGATCCTAATAGTATTGTATCTAGAATTCTTTTCTGTGGGTGTATACTTTTCTGTAAGTAATCTTAAGATCTTAGAAATAAAATTAAGAAAAAGTAAAAATATGCTCTGAGATTAAAGAACTGTCAGAACTATGCGAGAACTGTCAGAAACTGTCAAAAAATTGCGAAAACAGCCATCAGCACCTCGTAGTTCTCTAGAAGGTGAGATGTCAGCTCTGAGATTAATAAAGTGTTTAAAAATAAAATTAGAGGCCGGAATTTTTGCTTAAACATATCAGGGACTATGGAATTATAGTTCTCTTCGAGAATTAGGGTAACTCCGGTATATAAGCCGCACCTAAGAAAAACTTAATTTGTCGAGTACTATTTAAGGCAAATGAGTTACGCCAATAAAAACTTTATATTGTCTATTGCGATAAAAGAATTAGAAATATGAAATATTTATTCTTTGTATTTAATAAAAAAAATTTTAGAAACTCCTGCATCTTTGCCATATATCTCATAGGAATGGGATATATGACATTTATGGGTTGAATATATGCCTTATAAAAAATTACAAATAATGTTTATAAATAAGGCAATAAAATGTCGTAATAAGTTATAAAATGTGTGTAAGAAGTTTATTAAGATGTAAGAATAATAAACAAATTATAAAACTAAAAAATTTTTAAAAGAAAATAGAAGAACGATACCTAGATACATTAACCCTCAGGGTACGGACTATAAAAAAATTACGTTCCGTACGGACATGGGTTAGCCTAACCCGGCGACTTTGATTGACTGTATATCGGGCTGTAATTTGTCAATTGAAACAATTTTTTTTTTTTGGATCGAAAATTTTCTCAAAAATACAAAGGCGTTGATAGATTTATTACATTATTTGTTTAAACAAAGATACATTTGAAAATTGAAACAATTCTCAAAAAATTTTCATAAAAATTTATTTTTTCTTTTAAATTGCATAACTTTATGAAAAAAAAAAAGATATCGACATTTTATAAGTCGCGTTTGAAAGCTAAAAAGTTGTTCTTTGAAATGGCTGAATTCGTTTTTTGATCCATTCCAAAAAGTATATTTTTTTTGAACTATGAAAATACCCGTTTTTTTGCGATAGCGATATAACGTTACTTGCTTGATTTATCGTAATAACGCAAAAAAAAAAATATCTTAAAGTAAAAATAGTTCTTTTGGATGTTGTTGATTAGTATAATATAAATAAATAACAAAAATTGATTATTAAATACGTTATGCTGGTATGCTACAGAGCATCATTTTGAGGTTAGAATGCACAAAAGTATATTAAAAATAGTAAATTATACATACCAGAATACTCTACTGCAGCAAATACTCGAAAAACACAAATTTTTTTTTTTTTTTTTTTTTTTTGAAAAACACGGATTTTGTAACGTTCCGTACGGACTGGGTGTAGACTACCCGAGTTCAATTTTCAAAATCGTATAACTTGAGCACCAAACGTAGACTGACGCTGCCCCTTGGCGCTCACATAGTAGCTACCTCAAAGATTCCCCCCCCCCCCCCCCCGGTACGGACCCCCACCATTCACTTCCTTTGAAATGGCGCTACTTTCAAAATTCGCTCGGGTTACGCTAACCCAGTCCGTACCCTGAGGGTTAAAGGTTATTGGTATACGATCCAAGAAAAAGAAAGAAAAAGAACACATAGGAGATTTCGAGTTTTACAAAGTGTCTATACTATGGCATAAATCCCGCATGCTAATTTGCCGTATATCCTAAACAGGAGGGATATATAAGATATTAAGAGCTATGCACTTGTATTTTGCTGTATTCCATTATTTACTATTCCTCTACACTTATTGTTAGTATCATGAAATAACCATTAAACCTTTTGCATTCCCTACAGTAATCATTTTACGTAGATCGTAACACAAGATCGCACTTCTTACTACAGTGAGAAATTGATTCAACTCACGACAGTTTCTAGAGATAGGCTTCATTAATATTAACAGTATTAATTTTAAAGAACTGAAATTACAACATAATACTAATATGGCATAAAGGCACATAACAGAATAATTGCGAGCAAGTACCTTCATTCCTTCTATTTTTTCTGACATCTGTGGCGTAAAACCCCGCGCGGCGTAAATACCGGCGTAGTTACCCTACACGAAAATAAAAATATAAAATTACTTATTCATATACATTATGATTAAAATCCCAGAAACGCGGTCAATCTTAGGATTGACTAACCAATTCTGCCGAACGGTCAAGCTTCTTGATCAAAGTTTTGAAATAGTTTGTTGATATGTGTGTATAAACAGTACACAAATAGGCGGAGAAGCCTATTCACCCGCATAAAAAAACTAATCTAACTCCCAGCCTATCTCTAGAAACTGCTTTAATCAAGACGCTTTTATAAATGTAATGTTGAATTTTTTTGTGCCACTGCACTGCTAGAAGGTATGTTTAATTTTGCGTTCAAATGTATTGTTATTGTTTGACCTAAACCTAATGGATAACGAGATATTCAAAGAAACAAAAAGTAACAAGGAGTTGGAAATTAATATCTTAGAGACTTAGATGAATGTAGTAAGATGAACAAGCCAACGGTATTTCCTAAGTAATGTTTATCAACACGAGTAAACAATTCTCATCGATGTCATTCAGTATGAATGATATCGTCGATCTCATACGCATCGCAGAAATGAAATTTACTAGTAGTGAAGAGGTAACTAGATATGCTTTGATTTATTATGCATGAGATGAAAATGCAACAAGAGCTAAAATTATGCATGCTAACAAATATCCTGAACGAAATCTCGATGAATATTTTACAGACTTTGCCAAACTCTTTGAGAAACTGGTTACTTTAATGTTACCAAGCGTATGACATAGATCGGGGATATCATCATACTGAATTGAATGACATGGATGAGAATCATTTACTCATGTTGATAAACGTTACTTAGGAAATACCTTTGGCTTATTCATCTTACTATACTCATCTAAGATATTAAACTTCCAATTTCTTGTTACTTTTTGTTTCCTTGAATATCTTGTTATCTATTAGGTTTAAGCTAATCAATAATAATATATTTAAACGCAAATTTAACCCTAATCCCTCCGACCATGCCCTTTCGTGTCCCACGAATTTCTAACAATCGTTTGTTCCAAAAAACAAACGAGCGTGGGATTATCCCCCCTACTCCTAAAAAAAGTTGTTGTGGTAGGGAACCTCAGGCAGTAACTTCAGAGCCGTAGCTCATTTGTTCTCGAAACGGCAAACAATCAAAATTTCGGTGGGACACGAAAGTGCACGGTTGGAGGATTACGTCAGTGTTGTGTGAAAAATTAGTGAAAAATTTCTTTTTGATAAAAGTGTATTTTTGTATACAATTTAAGGAGATTCAGTGGCTACAAAAAAATGCAGCCAGTTTCATGACATTTTAATATGTTGTTCTGGAATGCAAAATAAAATTATGTGAATTTTTTGGGAATTTTTCACCGTCCCGTTTTGAAAAAAATCTACTCCAAAAATTGTACTTTTTAACATAGGTTCTCATGGGAAATGACATATTGCATACCTTCAGAATGAAATAAGTGCAAGAAAAAATGAAAATGATAAGGAAAAAAAAATATGCACATGTAACTTAATAATTTACAAATAAATGAGTGAAAGAAAGGGGAAGGTTACCGCACATTTCGTAGAAAAATTAATTATTAAAGGATAAATTGCTTGATTTTCGTCTGCTAGACTGCCACGGTCGTCCCCTCAGGAGTCGGGGGCTGACTCCGGGGGCCCAATTGAGGGCTTTCCGGGCTGCCCCCGATACGGGTTTTGCGAACCCGAGGTACCCGAGCACACCAGTACCGTAATCTTCGTCAGTCTTCGGACTGGCGAAGACCGGGGAGTCCCCTCGGGGACTCGCGAGGTAGGCGGCCTCTATAAAAAGTCCGCCCGGTCGGACGGGACCATGAGGGACGAGTTAGCTTAGGCTGGTCTCGCTGCCCGGCCGTCCTATGGGAAGGAAAACCCGGACAGAAAACCGGGGGTCCGGCCGCCCTGCTTAGGAGTCTGGATCTGGCTTCGGCCATCCAGACTCCGACGGCCGGTAGGGGAAGGCGACCCCGAGTTCAAACGCCCGGACGGCCGGGACCGTTAGGGGGGAGTTTCTACTCCCCCCGCCGGCCTAGAGAAAGGACACCTCGATAAAAAACCAGGGGAGAGGTGGGATTGGATCCCCAGACCATTGCACGCCGGTGCTGCGGCAGGTCTGGGGATCCGGGGTCTCATCGGTTGGCAGCCCGGGCCGCTCGGGCGTATTCTGAGGTCGGGGCCGGGCTGCCAAGGAGGGAGGACCCACCGGGCCATCCGGACGGGACCCGGACTAGGGCCGGTGGTGTCCTGTCGCCGGACGAAAGGGCCGGCGACAAGTATGGTGGCCCGCCGCTCGGTGGCCGGTCGGGGGTTTTCCCTGTGCCTGCCCTCTCGCGGGTGGCGGGGGGCCGGGATCGAGCTTGCTCGGCCGGTCCCTCCGTTGCGCGCGGGGGGATATGGTGGGAGCCCTCGATCGGGGCCGGGCAGGGGGCGGCGACCCCAAGGGTCGGGGGCGGTCTCTGGGGTCCTTCGAGGCTCTGGGGGGCGTCGTCGATACGGGTGTAGCGAACCCGGGGTGCCTGAGCTCGGGTAGGCTGGACCCGTAAGGCCGGGAGAGCCAACCAGCCTAGGGGAAGGAAAACCCCGAAATAAAACCAACTGATGAATATATGAATATGGTCGGAAAGAAGAAGAACGTACCACCCCAGAGTGATCGGACACTCAGGGGTCGGCGGGGGGGGGGGGGGGTACTGTCCCGGCCCACTCCTCGTCGTCATCGGACGACGGGCAATCTCCCAGGTTAAAGGCGAGCTTGGGGGCCGAAAAGGTGATCGCCTTAATGGAGGGAAACCTCCTGGAGGGGTTGAGTCCCCGGATGAAGGAGTTGCTGCCGGAGATGCTGTCAGACCTAGGGTTGGAACCCGGGAAGAAGCCCGACTGGGCCAAAGATATGTCGAACGAGGAATTCGTGGAGGAAATAGCCCTTAGGATCAAGAGCTTGATAGAGGAGAAAGAGTCAGACTCCACCGTGTCGGGTTCGGACGAGGACGGGCTGTGGAGCCTGGGCAGAAAGGAAATGTTAAAGAAGGCGGAAGAGGAAAGTAGGAAACGGGAAGGCGAAAAGAAGGAAGCTTCCCTGAACCCCGCAGCGCCAGGGTCCAGTCGGGATCCACAACTGGGTCTCCCTCCGGCTTCAGTGCCAAAGGGAAAGAAGAGGGGGTTAGAACAGGACAAGGATCAGGCGGCGAAAGGCGTGAAGGTAAGGGTCCAGCCAAAAGAAGGTCCAACGTGGACAAGGTGACGGACAAAGAAGTGGAAGATATAGATATAGAGGAGGCTGAAGAAGAAAGAGCGGAACGGGAGAAATGGGAGCGTATAGAGAAGAAAGTAGGCTTCCGCGGACCCCTCACGACAGAGGCAATGGAGGAAATGTCCATTAAGGACTTAGAAAGGAGAGTGGAGGATATTGTACAGAGAAGGATGATTATTCATGCTGAGGAGGGTTGCAAGGAAGTACTGGAATTGGACGTAGAAGCGGCCCTTGCAACGGTCAACGAGATGAGGATGAGAGCAGAGAAGGCAGAAAGGGTAAAACCGTCAGTAGAAAAGAAGAGTGACGAGAAGAGTGAGACAGCTATAGCAAAGAAAGAGTTGGAAAAAGATATGAGGGAGCTAAAAAAGATGCAGGAGGAACTAAAGAGACAGACGATCGAGATGAGGAAAGAGTTCGATAGGAGGGAGAAGCTCCTGAAGGAAAGGGAGAAGAGGCTGAGAGAGAGGGAAGAGGCGGTGCGGACGAAGGAGGCGGCCGTAACCGCAAATCGCATGGAGACGGATGAGCCCCTGAGGAGAAGGGACTCGGAAATGCAGACGGATGAATGTGGAAACGGAATGGAGGAGTTGAAGGATTTAATCCGGTCCCTCGAGAGGAGGGTTACCGGATTGACAAAAGAAGTGGGTGCGATGAAGGGAAATAGGGAGAGTAGGGGGGAGGAAAGGAGCGTTGGACCTCCTTTGGCTCCAACGAATAGAGGCGAGCCCCTTATACGTCCTTCGATCTATGCCGGTGCGGTACGGGCCGGGGGAGCGGTATTGGGACAGAACAGTGGAGGCAGAAGAAGAAGTAGGTCGCGGGTGCCGTCTACCCCTAGAACGGCCGCGGTGGGGGTCACCGTGGTGCCTGGGGGGGATGGCACCTACGCGCAAGTGATGAGGACCGCCAGGGAGAAGATCTCCCTGGCGGAGATAGGGATAGAAAACCTCCGGTGTAGAAGGGGGGTTACGGGGTCTCTCCTTTGGGAGATCCCGGGGGAGGGAGCGGAAGAGAAGGCGGACCAGCTTGCGGCCCGCCTCCGCGACACTTTCAGGGGTGAGGGAGTACGGGTCACCCGGCCCTCCATGCAGACGCGTCGAAATACGCGTCGGAGGGCTGGACGACTCCGTGACGGAAGAGGAGGTCGGGAGGGCGCTGTCCGTGGCAGGTCAATGCCCTCTCGAGGAGGTAAAAACCGGTGCGATCCGTCGGCTCCCGCGTGAGCTGGGAGTAATGTGGGCACAATGTCCCGCCGGAGTCGCATCGGTGGTAATTAGAGAGGGTCTCCATGTCGGGTGGGTTAAAGCCCGCGTGGAATTGCTTCCATCCCGCCCCCTCCGGTGCTATGTTACCGCTGCGGGGAGGGGGGTCACCAGGCCCTCCTCTGTCCGGCGGCCTCTCCGCACTGCCCGCTGTGTGCGGGGGCGGGGATGTCCGCCGGGCACCGAATGGGGGGGGGGGGGATGCACGGAGGGGATGGGAAAGGAAGAGGAACGAGGGCCCTCAATTTTTAATCCGAGGGTTTCTCCTCCCCCTCGATTGCGGACGTAGTCCGCACGGATAGGGGCGGAGGGCCGGGTGGTTGCTTGGGCGGGGTCCCTGTCACGGGTGCTCCCCCCGGCCCTCTTGGGAGTCGGGGCTCGGGATTTAAGTCTCGGGCTCGGGCTCCCTGCCCTCTTTGGAGGGCGCGGTGAGGAGAGGGGCTCCGCCCCCGTGGTGGCGGCCTGACTGGTGCCGGGGCGCTCCCCGACGGCCGTAGTTCCGTATGGCAAGGCCCGACTGGTTGCCCCGGCATTTCACGATGGTTTGTCGTCGCGGGGGGGGGGGCGAATGTCCCCTCTCCTCTACCGCCTGGAGGGGGGGGGGGCGCGTGGAGCGGGTCCGCCACGCGTCTCAGCTGGCCCTGACTGGTTGCCTTCGGGCGCTCCCCGAGGGGCCAGCACCCCCAGAGTGGGGGGGTGGTTGGGTTGGGGTTAGTCCCCCCAACCCCCACTTGTTTAGATTCTGTCCATAAGGACAGGGGGGGCTTATGCTCCCCCAGGAGGGAGCCCCTTAAGGGCTGGCGTGGGGGAGGGCGCGGAAGTGATCAGTGCGGTACCCAGCCCTCCCCCTATATAACGCCAAGGAGGGACTGATGGGGGTTTTAGTTGGTAGGCCATGGCTGACGTCGCTCCTTTAACGGGGGCGATATGCGGCCGTGGAATCCAACATAGTTCCGCCTCCCGGCCTGGGGAGGCGGGCAGTCTTTGGAAGATTTCCCCCATCTAAAAAAAAAAAAAAAAAAAGACTGCCACGGTCGTGAACGACGTAAACAGCAGCACGCACTATACACGCGGCGACCAATCAGAGCAATTTCCTTCACTCCCACTACTTCAAACGCTAGTGCGCTGTTGCCAGAACCCCCGCGTCCCACTACTCCCCCCGATGAAGCCATCGAGCCTCCTTAAGCGTATTTAAAATATTTTTGTTGTTAAAAAGAAATTGACATTCCACAGATGAGGACTCAGAGGCAGGCGGAAGAGGTGGGGACGAGCATGCGATTATAAAAAAAATATAATTTTTTTACATAAAAAATATCTTTTACACTCCAAATAGTCCAAATTCGTCTTTTCTTATTCAGAAATTCTTTTTCTATCATCCTTAAAGTCCTTCTGTACCATTTAAAAATTACCAAATTTGGGGCGACAAAATTAAGTATTCCTATTTAATTAATAATTATCTCATTTTTTTTCTCATTCGCACTACTTTTAGCTTTAATTTGTGCTTTGAAGCATTAAATTTCGTCAATTTGTTCGTGAGTTATGATTTTTTAAATAAAACAAGTCGTAACGTGCGTCTTTCAACATATAATTGTTGTAAAAAAATATTTAAATAAATAATTTCCAAATCTTCTTTACATTGATTTTTAGTCGAAGGTATAAAGATACTATAATAATATTTTGAGAATTTTTCAAAGCTATTAACAGAACTGAAAAATGCGTGGGACACGAAAGTGCATGGTTGGAGGAAAAGAGGCGGAAAAAACGTTGGAGGGATTAGGGTTAAACATACCTTCTAACAGTGACACAAAAAATATAACATTTTATTGGGAAAAAAAGTTGACCTTGAAATTGTTTAAACGACTCACTTATTTAAAAAATGTATACACTATGTAATAACTCCCTCGAAGTCATGCAACTTTTGTATATAATAATTTTTCATACACTTATAATGTACAAGTTTTTCGAAGTGTGTATGAGTTACCTGTGCTCTATATTCTGTATTAATTATTTATGTTATAGGTATACATATAATAGAAGATATTGGTATAAAATAATATCTTAACATATTGTAAGTTAAAAAAAGAGAAAAGGGACTCTTTCTGATGAACTTAAGAACTAATATTAAAAATACACATAGATACATATACATATCTATACTGTAATTATTTTCTTCTAATTGGTTATGGTTTTATTCTACAGATTTATTTTCTTTTATTATAAATGGTGAAAATTTGTCAAGTCCATTCGCCAGTTTAGACTGTCGATGTTTTATTACACGTTGAATATATGTGAGTACTTTTTCTTCGAATTTACTTTTCACGAAGTCGTTGAGCTACACCACAAATTAATATTAAATTTATTATTATATATTTAATTATATGCATTATAAAAAACTGATAAAATATTTGTCCATAAATCATTATTTTAACAAAATCAGGAATTATAAATAATTTATTTTTCTCAGAAAAAGCTTAAAAAATAACGTAATAAATGATAGCGCAATGTATAAGATTCTTACTTTATAATTATTTAATTTGAGTTTATAACTCTGCCATTTGTGTAATATTATATACTAATTAGTTAATATCAAACTTATAAAAAAGATTAATAAACTGTGGTCTTTTGTTTGTTGTAAGTACTAATAAACTCTTCAAAATTTTAATATTTTTTAACAAACAAACATATATATCGTTTTAATTATCTAATTATTAGTCTAATAATAATGGTATAATATGGAAATTTAGTCTTTATAGTTGTTCATGGTAAAATAAAAGTATATAAATTTAATTATGAATAAATATGTCATCTAAGATAATTTACCTTGTCAAGTCGTTCACGAGAATGCACACCATAGATAATATTAATTAATATTTCTTTCTTATGGCACATCCTATAATAGAAATTAAGAAGTTTATAACTAGTAAATAAAAGACACAATGCTTATAAAGTAAAACATATTATTACCATGTGTTATTATATGTAATTTCATCTAAATTTGATAACATATAGTCCAGTACTACGTCGTCGTCTGAATGTTTCTAGCCTAATACATAGGGGAGACCGGGGCTAAACCGCCAACGGGGTTGAACCGCCAAATCAAATATTTCGGAACCTGTATATTGTGCGAACTCGCTATTAACATTGTAAACGCTGCTTATGGTACCCATGTGACCAACGGAGTTTCGGCAGGTTACCTGCCGTGTTATGGTTTTTACGAAGGCAAACGTGTTTTCGGAAGGTGAAAGTGAAATTTTCTGCGCGTGGAAATTTTGTAATATCTTGAATATTATTGTATCACCGAATCTCAAAGTAAGTGATTATAAAGAGTAATGCATGCTGAACACGAATCCAGTGTAGTTTTTTCATTATCGTTGATGTCTAATATTTCGTGGGCGATCAAACCTGAAACTTATGTTTGGGGCTTATCCGCCAGTAAGCACCCGGGGCTGATCCGCCAGTCTCGTCACTGTGGCGTGCCGGGCGCACGACTTCAGCTCACGGCGATTTCAGGTTAGGTTTCCCTCGAGCGTGATTCTGTCTTCCCTTGCACGTGCGTCAGTTTGTATAGGAGGGAAATGGTACGCACGTTTCGTCGCAAAACGACTCCCGTCGACAAGGAGCAACTCAAGAAGGCAGTTCTTGCGGTGAGAAAAGATAAAATGAGCGCTTACGCAGCCGCAAAACAATTCGATGTCCGGAGAACCACGTTGAACGACTTGAAAAAAATGCCACACAAACAGAACCGCAGCCTTCGACGAGCAGTAGGCGTAAATCGAAATCAAGGAAGCAGCAGCGGTCGGATTCTGACGAAGACTTGGATAATACGTGCTGCGTGTGCTCAGAGAAGTTGAAAATAAACAGAGCACATGGGAAACAGTGCATTGCGTGCGAGCGTAGGGCACACAACACATGCGTGCGTTTGTCAGGATCTGTATTCACGTGCCTAAATTGTTTTATGGAATAAGTAAAAAAAATGTTTCGCATAAAAATTTTTAATAAATTTTTATATTTTTCTCTTAAAAAACAATTATTAAAATGTATCCTATCATTTTTCAGGATTAGATGTACGTATATGTATTGAAAATGCAGTGTGGCGGATTAGCCCCGGGGGGGTGGCGGTTCAACCCCGGCATTTTTGAGATTTCAATTTTTCCACCGTTGTCGTTTTTGCTCTATACCGGTTAAACAAAGCAACATAGATAAAAATTTCCTATATAAATTTTGTAGCTAAAGGTTCACTCTTTACAGTGGTATACCACATTTAACTAAAATTATTTATTTTGTTGTTAAAAATCGGCACCGAAAAAAAACTGGCGGTTTAGCCCCGGTCTCCCCATAATACTTAGAATAATGTTACAATAACCATTGTTTTGTATTATGGTCTCATTTGAAGCACTTGTATTTATAAAATTAATCAAAATATCAAGATTTTCAGAGCAAGCCAAGCTTTCCAATATATCATTGTCTTGTTTAATGAAATATCTATCCATTAATTTGTTCCACGTAGACACGTTGGCTTTCTTTATACCATTACAATATATCAATTCTTTTAAATCTGACGGAATTCTATATATATGTATAATAAAAAAATTAATGTGTAACTCTGCAGTACATTATTAGTAAATATAATTTATTATTACTCTGTGTCGCATATTACAACTCTATATGATTACAATAAAATTACCTATGTGTTTCGGGATTTGCAAGAAATTCATCTAATTTAACGGCGTCCATTCTCTTGCACTCGGAGTGACCGAAATTACATGCCCATTCTAGAGTGGTGGATCTCTTCAGCTTTGTAAGATCATCTTCGGCAGGATCTTCTTCGTATCCTACGTTTTTAATAATTTCATCCAAAATACGCAGTACATATTGCTATGTGTAGAAATTATAAGAAGATTAATTTGATAATACTTCTACTCTGCCTATAATTAAATTATATATATATATATATATATATATATATATATATATATATATATATATATATTAGAGTGGTCCTTAAAAAGGGTAATTTTGAATTTTGACTGCTCGAACGGTTCGGAAGGCTCGAAATAAATAAAAAAAAATCTGTGCCAAAGGGCAGCTTTCTATCTCAATTTTAACACGTGCCGCAGAGCACTTGAATTTTCGTATTAAAATCAAATAGCAAATGATTTTAGTATGAATGCAATAACAATCGGAAAAATTTGAAACTTGGCAATTCTCTTACCTATAGTTGTACCTATCTTCTGAAATTTTTATAGATTTTTATCTACATATTTCAGGTTGCTAGTGGTCGATGAAAATAATTTTTTTTTTAATTTTTTAAGCAAATAGCAAATGATTTTAGTATGAATGCAATAGCGATCGGAAAAATTTGAAACTTGGCAATTCTCTTACCTATAGTTGTATCTATCTTCTGAAATTTTTATAGATTTTTATCTACATATTTCAGGTTGCTAGTGGTCGATAAAAATAATTTTTTTTAATTTTTGAAAAATCAAAGGAATCTTGTTTATTTATTTTTTTCTATAATTTCGTTTATATATTTATTTATTTATTCGTAATCTTAAATAAAAATTCAATATGTTTATAAAATTATTTATTTCAAAAATCTTTTATGAGTGTCTCCTTTTTCGCATATATATATATTCCTGTAATGTTTTGTTAATTAATTATAATTCTGCTTTCCTTGAGATAATTAAGTTCTGGAAGTTTATGAAATTCTCTCTTGAAGTCTAATATGTTAAACAGAGGATATAATGCTACAAAATCTGTTTCCCGAGACAAGTAATTCGCGAGATCCAGAAATATCTCTATATCGAGTTGGCGTGCCATCGTAAGATGATAGGCGTCATCAATGATTTGTGCTCGATTAAGCACGTGTATTTTTGTATAATTGTCAGAATTGAGATAGTTTGCAATTTTTCGCCAATTTGAATCATCGTAATTAACACGATAGTATCCTGTTGAAAAATTAATTAACATTACAGACTACATTATTAAAGGTTTCGAGATTTATCAGGAAACATGTTTAAATATTTCTTTCTCATGTTCAAGTTGTATCGAAAAATCGCCGTCATATTATACATATATTGTTAATTATGAAATAAATTATCACTGAAGCTTTGCGGTACGAAAAATAATGTTTTTTATATTAAATTAAATTGTTGTTAAATTATTGTTATACGTAAAACATATTTACCCATTTGTTGTACGTTGACTATGACCCAGTCATTTGGATCGATTCCATCAATGCTTATATTTTTATCTTGTGGTCTTAGCCAATGAACGGGCAGAGTAGAGGAGAAGTCGGAATTCGTTTGCGGAGTAGCAAAAGTCACAGGTATCCACCATTTATCGCTATCGATATGCTCATTTTCGCTCTTTGGAAAATGTTCTTGCGTTAGTGTCATTATACCGGTAACGTAATTTCGAGTCACGTGTACCACAGGATAATGACTTTGTTTTAACCAGGTATCCATTACATCTTTCAATTTATAGGCACTATGTGGAACATCTGATTCATCAAGTACTTCTTGCAAGGCGTTCAATAAGTCGTCGGAAGTAGCCGAACTAAATTGACTATATAATGTAAAACGAATGTGGAAAATAATGCAGATTACATGTTTTTAGTTTATTAAATAAAAATGTATAATTTTATGATAGATCAATTTCTCATTAGTTTAATTTTTTGCAAGTTACGTAGAAAAGAAAGAAGTGTCAAATTAACACAGATATACTTGTATATATAGGGCAAAAATTTTTATCTTTTTATAAGAATTTCAAGTTTTTATTTTAACTTCTTTTTTTTGATTAAACTACATAAAACTTTGTTTAACTATAGGGTAACTGGGGGGAATATGCCACACTTGACAAAAATATGATTTTTTTCCTATTTTTTCTTCTCTTTGAAGTATGTATCTTTGCATACTGATTTGTTTTTTCCTTCTTTTATCTGTTATTTGTATATAATTTTAATAAAATATTTTGATTGTTTACTATTAAAAAGAAAGAAATACAAAAGTGTTGCAAAGTTACCCAACTATATATGAGTAATATGCCACATAGTATAAGGTAATATACCACGTACAAACATGTAGTAATTTAACTTCAAAAGTTAATTTATTCATAAAATAAGTAGTACAAATCAGTAGTACAAATAGTTTTTAAATAAAAAGTGAAATTTTGAAATTAAATTGTAATATTAAAATTATTGTATCTAATATTGGATTACAACGTTTAAAATTAAAATAAAAAGTAAATCCTATAAACTTTAAAACCTCTCCCTTTTAAACCTTATAAACTTTAAAACCTTATACACCTTAAATCTTACAACTTTATAAATTTTCTAACTTTGTGTTAGCTACACTTTTCTCAGCTACATTTATTTTAGCCTTACTCATATGCATTCGAAACATTCTTGTTTAAAGCATGTAAAAAAATGATTTTATTACGTTCTTTGTAATTCAATAATGTTGTGTACTACAAGTAGACTAAAATATCCGGAATAAAATTTTGCAAAATATTGAAGTATATAGCTTATTTATAGTGCATGAAATAAATATTTAGGTTTATTCATTTTCAACATTTATACGTGAAAATATTTGTTTATGCTGTTTACAACTTCCTAATCTACTGGCAGTATGTTAGAAAGCTATAATACTGTAAACAGTACTGGCATTTTACCCCTACTTATATAGTGGCATATTCCCTTAAGATGTAGTTTCATATTGTAATAAACCTGTGCAATACGGTTCTCAGTAAAACGAACCAGCGACGTACTGAATACTTTCATCCTAACCAATCTATATATATAAAGGAAGATGTCCTGACTGACTGATTCATCAACGCCCAGCCCAAACCCCTGAACCTAGAAACATGAAATTTGGAGAGTGTATTCTTCTCATGACGTAAGCACCCACTAAGAAGGGATTTTTAGAAATTTGACTTCTAACGGGGTGAAAAGAGTATATATATATAAAGACAAATGTCCTGACTGACTGACTCATCAACGCCCAGCCCAAACCCTTGAACCTAGAAACATGAAATTTGGAGAGTGTATTCCTCTCATGACGTAAGCACCCACTAAGAAGGGATTTTTAGAAATTCGACTCCTAACGGGGTGAAAAGGGTTAAAATCTATTTACACGGATTCGTTAATATCTCTTAGGCCCGATGAGATATCTACTACTCATTCGTTAGTGGACCGAATTTTTACCAAAAGTATATGAAATAGGGGTAAAATTTCCCGGGAAGTGCCATGTATAGTTATTCGTTACCGATTTTCTGGAAACCGGTTTTTTTAATTCTTCTAATTTTTCGAGAAATAATTGACCGAATCTTAAAAAATTGTATATAAAACAGGGGTAGAATTTCCCGGGAAGTGCAATAAAGTGTATAATTTTTCGTTACCGATTTTGGAAACCGGTATCAGAAGTTTTTCGAATTTTTCGGGAAATGATTGATCGAATTTTAAAGAATTGTATATAAAACAGGGGTAGAATTTCCTGGAAAGTGCTATAAACTGTATAGTTTTTCGTTACCGATTTTCTGGAAACCGGTTTTTTTAGTTTTTCTAATTTTTCGAGAAATAATTGACCGAATCTTAAAGAATTGTATATAAAACAGGAGTAGAATTTCCCGGGGAGTTCCATAAAGTGTATAATTTTTCGTTACCGATCTTTTTGGAAATTGGTATCAGAAGTTTTTCGAATTTTTCGGGAAATAATTGATCGAATTTTTAAAAATTTTATATAAAACAGGGGTAGAATTTCCCGGGGAGTGCTATAAACTGTATAGTTTTTTGTTACCGATCTTTTTGGGAACCGGTATCTTTTTGGAAATCGGTTACGAAATTTTTCCAATTCTTTAGGAAATAATTGAGTGAATCTCAGAGAATTGTACACGATGGAATTGAACTTCAGTCGATAGAAAAGTAATATTTTTCAATTTATAGCATTTTAGAGAGAGAGAGAGAGAGAGAGAGAGAGAGAGAGAGGGAGAGAGAGAGGGGGGGGAGAGGGAGAGGGAGAGGGAGAGGGAGAGGGAGAGGGAGAGAGAGGGAGAGGGAGAGGGAGACAGAGAGGGAGAGGGAGAGGGAGAGGGAGAGGGAGAGGGAGACAGAGAGGGAGAGAGGGAGAGAGAGACAGAGAGACAGAGAGAGAGAGAGAGAGAGAGAGAGAGAGAGAGAGAGACTATTTGCGTGTCTTATTACATATGTCCTCCGGGGCGAAGCCCGGGTAACCTGCTAGTATTAATATAAGGACAAGCTAATTGAGTTAAAAAAAGGGTAACGCTTGAAGAATAATTTACATAAAGCAGAAAGTTCTAAAAAGCACTTTGTCAAATGTACTTACCTCATAAAAACTATAACGCTACCAGGAAATGAACAAAATTTATACAAAGCGTCAGATATAGAGCTAATGAATAATTTCATGGTATTTACAAGAGCGCTTTTAGCCATAACTTTGTTAAACATAATGAGTGGCATATTCCCCCCAATTACCCATAAATGACTTCATTCAAGCAATTTCCTTCGTTCAACGCAATATAATGTTATTTCAAGATTACATGTATATTCTTGTGTGTGTGTCCTATATACAAGTGTTAATTTGATACTTCTTTTTTTTCTATGCATAATAAATAGTAAGAGAATTAAACTGTTAATGCTACTGTAAGTAAACAATTAAACGTAACATTATTATTACATTAAATTCTTTATAGTTTTATACATTTATATTTCTAATATAAATAAATATATGTATTATAGAACTTACTATATTTATGTAAATATTTAATAATACCGTTCCGAAATATTTCAGGGGTAAGAATATGCTGTAACATGCGCAGTATAGCGGGTGCTGCGATAATTAACATTATATAAAGCGTGTACTAATATGTTATAATAAAGACACCATTCATAAGTTCGCAAACGTAACTGACGAGATAGCAAAAAATTTAATTTTTGCAATTTAAAGTAGAATAAATATTTCTTTACATTCTTAAGAAAAACTTAATATATAAATAAATAGCATATTTATATATAAGATTCCTTTTTATCGTTTTTTTTTTTTGTTTTAATTCCTATTTTGTGTCATATACGTTTGGGAACTTGGGGATTGAATTACATTTACTTAATCTCACCCTTGCCGTAAATGGAATAAGAGAAGTGTAAGTCAAGTTCTTCACGATTTTTGGCTTCGAATGTAATAGGTTGTATATTCTTAGCAATGTCATAATGAAGAGCTGATTGTAGAGTCTTAATAACAAAGAAGTCCATTATTCGCCATTCTTTAAAAATCTGGAAGCATACGGGGCTGTAGAAAGTTTCAATAAAGTTAACTAAATATTAATAGAATATTATTACTTTACTACCAATATAAACGAACAATTTAAAAAAATCTATTTTTATTTCAATTAGTAATTATTTTATCCGTAATTATTAATACTTTTTATGGCATAAAATTATCGTCAATAATTACAGATAAAATATAAGTGATTTATTAGTTTTTTTTCTGTTTTTATATTTTACGATCAACTATAGAGAATCGATGTATGTCAAAATATTATTTAATCTATCTGTCACATAAATGATGATTTATTCAAATGCATAAGGACATATTTGTAACAATATTTATATCAACCTCGTTGAGGACATATTCTTCGAAGAATGACGCAAAGCCTTCGTTTAGCCACATGTGAGACCACCATGACGGGCTGACTACATTACCAAACCATTGATGCGCCATCTCATGTGCTGCTGTGACCGCTACTTTTAGTTTACGATGCAGCGTATTTTCTTTTTTATCGTATGCAAAGCTAGACTCGCTAGAAATTATTTTATAACGCAGTTATATATTGTTTCTTTTCGAAAAAGTATACTGTGTAATTAATGTTTACATATTAAAATTGTTTATGGTTAGGTTGAGGATATATGAGACTTTTTACGGTCTTGATAATTTGCCGTTTATAATTGGAGGGGTTAAAGCCATAGTGGTGTAAGTCACTTTTTTTAACCTATCGAGTTAAGTTCATAGATGCAGTCTACACATGCAGATATGTTGAAAGAAGAAGAAAAAGAAGTGGTCAAAAAAATTGACTTACACCACTATGGCTTTAACCCCTCCAATTAGAGAATTTTTTCTCTAATTTTTTTTAATTTCGAATATGACTATTATATTTTTATTCTTTCAATATCAGACATTTCTCATCTTTCTTCACGATCGTTTAATAATTCTGTCTTAAATTTAAGTTTAAATTGATGGAATATGTTTAAAACTATTTAGGAAAATATAGTTTGAACATAAAAAGAGATAAAAATTAATTAATTTGAAAAATCCTAAGCCTTGTTTTCTTACAAAGTTTCTATAATATCAATGATAAACACAAACATGCATGCATCAGTAAGCTGAATAATATGTAAAATAGCAAAAAATTTCAAAGTTTTTATGTAAAGAGAATACTATACGTGTAAGTCATTCTGTTAACATATCTCTTAAACTACGTTGCGTTACATGTAAATAATGAGTCCCCAATTTTCCATGGCGCCAGCTGTAAACTGCGGAACTGCTAAATGATCCATTTTTGGAACTTTATAGGTGCTGTTGGTATATTCCGTTAATATGTCTTTAGCCTTTTGAGCAACCTCCTGCGCAAATTTTGAGTGCGGAGCCAGTGCTGATCTGCACCACATGTTGAGCGTTCCATCCGCGTTAGGAACACGAACAAAATCGGACACTGCAAATGCTATGAGATAGGTGGACATGACGGGGGTCGTGTCAAAGTGTGTCCACATTGTATCGTCCTCGTCGTTAGATTGATCCCGTATCGGCATATTTGACACAGCTGTGTAGTTTCGATGATGTTTTATGGAGATGTTGAAGGTGGCTTTTAATGCCGGTTCGTCCCAACATGGGAACGCTCGTCGCGCCCAAGTTGGCTCGAAATACGTTGCGGCCAACCACCTATCACATTTCAACGTAACACGCTTTCGATAACGGATAAATTCATCAGCTACTGTTAAAGCGAGCGAAATTTTTGGAAAACGTGTAAATGCGATTTAATAAATCATATTTAAAATCATATACATCTTGCAATCTGGCCGTGGCAACTCAATGCTTTTAAACGAAATTTTAAAAGGATAAATGCATATGCGTCTACAGAAATTTGATAGCCGAATTTTATTGGATCATATAACTACTGGAATAAATTAAATAAATTTGGTATAATGTAGTGTTTTTAAAAATTAAACTTTCTTTAACAACTAAAATTTATATTACATAGTTATAAATATGTAGAAAGATATTTTGGATAAAATTCTGTTCAAAAAGTACAGATAAATATATAATTGTAAATTTAAGTAAAAATGTAAAATATAATAACGTATTAACAGAAAATATGTTTAGTTATATAAAGGGGTAGAGTATTTAAAATATTGTATATTTGAAATTATAAATCTGAGGCCTTACATGCTTTATATTAAATCTTATGTGATTTAAGATTTTGGCACATTATGACTATGGTAATTGTAAAAATAACGAATAAATTATAACAAATGATATTACGAAAATAATATATAAATATTGATAACTTTGAAATTTTAATATATACTCACACTTTATCTCCGTTTTCATTGATGTACGATGTTCTGAAGAAAAGAAACCTTGCAAATCGTTGTTTAGAATACCGACGAATTGTATGTATAAACTATAAATTCCAAGCGGTAATTCATCGTCAAAGTGAAGAGTTAAGATTTCTGTTTCATTGTCATAATTATGCGCGGTCGGTGCGTAGGTGACAGTATCACTGCTGACTAATGATGTCGCCGTTTCATTTATCGTCAACTCCAATGCGTGCAAACTTAAGTCTCGCGTTGCGCGACGGATGTCGATGATGATATGGGATATACCATCGAAGGTAAAATTATCCTCTTCAATATACGGTATCAATGCGATGTCGTAGTGCACCGGCACTACGTTGTCTGGTAAACGGTAATTTACTACCGCACTCAAATCATTCTCTAATTTTCCGTCAACAGGGAGAGCCGTTGCAGTGGTGAATATTAGGCCGACATTTACTAATACTTTCAGAAACTCCATACCAACTCTCATTTCAAATACCTGTATGGAAATACCGTACTTTATAAGAAAAGGAAGAGAACATTTACAACGTATTCTAATATTTTTTCTTGTTTATTTCCAATCTTCATATTTTAATGAATTGATTCTCGAGGAGGTTTGTATAAATATCGTCGATATAAATTTTGTGCAGTTCAACATAGTTTCTAAATAATCAACATAGTTTCTAAATAAAGAGAAGAATACAGAAATATATATATATCTCAATGTTTCTAACAAAAACAGATGTATATAAAAAATTTTAAATAAAAGACATGATTTTTTATCTATATAGGGGAGACCGGGGCGGAGTCGTCACCGAATCGTCACTACAATTATCTCGAAATCTGTATGTTGTGTGAACTCGCCATTAATATTGTAAACACTACTTATGATGCCCATGTGACCAACGGAGTTTAGTGAAATTATATGCCATGTTGTAATTTTTATTAAGGCAAACGTATTTTCCGAGGTCAAAAGTAAAATTTTTTGCGCGTCAAAAATTTTAAATATTTTTTAACTATTATTTTATCTCCGAATCTCGAGATAAATGATTCTGAAGAGTAATGCATGCTGAACACACACAAATCCAGTAAATTTTTTTTATTTTCGTTGATTTCTAATATTTCATGAGCGATCAAACTTAAAATCTGTGTTCGGGGCGAAGTCGGCACGAAGCCATATCATGGAGGCTTCGGGCGGAAATCAAAGTCAAAGAAGTAGCAGTAGTCGGATTCCGGCGAGGACTTGGATAATATGTGCTGCGTGTGCTCAGAGATGACAGAATAGAGTTGACGAGAAACAGTGCATTTTGTGCGAGCGTAGGGCACATAAGTGTGTGCGCTTTTCTTGTAATTATTCTCCGCCATCGTGTTTTTAATTAATGTTTCCATTTTTCTATTAAAATATAATTAATAAAATGTATCCTATCATTTTTCATGATCGGAATTATGAATTTTCATTTAAAATTCAGTCCGAGAATGGAGTGATGACTCCGCCCCGGCAATTTTGACATTTCAATTTTTGTACCTTTGTCGTTTTCACTCTATACCAGTTGAACAAAGCGACGTAGACCAAAAATGTCCTCATAAATTTTGTAGCCGAGGGTTTACTCTTTACAACGGTTTACCACATTTTACTAAAATTATTTGTTTTGTTGTTAAAAATCGGCACTGAAAAAATAGTGACGATTTTGCCCCGGTCTCCCCCACCTAAGATATGTTATAGTTTTACCTAAGATATGTTTTGTTTATTTAATCTGATGGGTCTTGACATACAATCAAATTCGTTTTTTTTAGTTATATGTACTATATTACGGTATTAAATATATTGTAAAAAGTCTTGTGTTCAAAAACACGACTGTGGATAATGTCACGGTTATATATATCAAGAATATATATTGGAATCTAAATTCGTGATAATTATCGAGAGCCTGGCGAAATGTCAACGAGATAATTCTCGCGTTGGAATCAGTTTCTCATTGTGACTATATACAATGAATATTACCTTTCTGTTCTATATATGGCGCAGATATAATTGTCGAAATCAAGCCGCGAAACGTTGCAGCGGCTAAGTCTTACTACTCGATAGCAAAGCTCCTCTACTTATGAAGATAAATGGCTCCTGAACTTCAATTTATAACATTCGGTGAATACCTCGTATTGGGCATGACGATCGAACAGTTCGATAGTCATTTATTGTTATTTCAAACATGTCATACGGCATGAATAATTTACTATTTACATGATTGACCTATGAAACGATGAATTATGTCACACATTATAATTTTTAAATACACGGAAGAATATAAAATAATGTATAAACTAAGCGATTTTTAGCTTTATTACACGTAGTGAAAAAAAATCAAAGTTTTACACCAAAGTTTATTTAATATCAGGAAGATGTTAAGAAGCAGAAAAGTGCCCGGAATAAATCCGTCGGATTGTGAATATGTTGTACAGTGATAAAGCGGTGTCCAGCTGAGCATGTTCAGTCGAAACGGTGTCCAATCGTTATGTGGTCAAACAGGTGCCACTCATATATATATATATATATATATTTTATATATATATATATATATATATATATATATGGGGCATTCCATGCCAACTCGACCAATGATTGACCCCGACCATTTTTGATTTGGCCGAAAATTTTTTGTGTTTTCATACTAAATGAAAGTAGCTTCCATGATTTTTTTTAGATTTTTATCTCTACTCATACTTAAGTTATGGATTTTTAAAGAAAAACGCAGTTTAAAATTTGACAAATTTCAAATGCCTGTAACTTTAAGAAGAAAAAAGATATTGTAAAAAAAAAGGTGGGCTTTCTTTTCGTTTTTGAATGTACTTTTCGAAGAAAATATCGAAAAAATGTTTAATGCGCAATATGACTGTTTTTTTTTAGGATTTAAGTAAAAAATGTTTGTTTTTCTCAGTGCGACCGTTTTGATTTTTTTCAAAAAAATCTCATAAATTCTAGACTTAATTTCAAAATTTTTAAGACTTGGATGAAAATGGGATTCCAATAACTTCGATTTTTTAAGGGACTTTTTCTTCATTTTTTTCGAAAATAATTTTTTTAAAAATAAGATAGACTCTACCGATGGCTATCAAAAAATTTGATAAATTTACAGACAACAATCCTGAAATTTCGATCTATAGGTAAAGAGGAAATTCGAATATTTTCTATTTTTTAATTGCATTTTTACTTATTTTTATTATTGAATTACTTTTTCTTAATGGAATATTATAAATTGGGGTACTTTAACGGATAGCATGTAACAATTAAATCATATTTAATAAAAAAAAACACGTATATTATCTATGAAAATAGCAATCAGATTTATTTAAAAATAAAATAAACTGATTAAAATTAAAATTAAAAATAAACAAAATAAATGATAAATATATCAAAAAATTATGCCAAAATAAATAAATAGTATAAACGTTGTTATATAACATGGCATAATTTTTTGATATATTTATCATTTATTTTGTTAATTTTTAATTTTAATTTTAATTAATTTATTTTATTTTCAAATAAATCTGATTGCTATTTTCACAGATAATATACGTGTTTTTTTCATTAAATATGATTTAATTGTTACATGCTATCCGTTAAAGTACCCCAATTTATAATATTCCATTAAGAAAAAATAATTCAATAATAAAAATAAGTAAAAATGCAATTAAAAAATAGAAAATATTCGAATTTCCTCTTTACCTATAGATCGAAATTTCAGGATTGTTGTCTGTAAATTTATCAAATTTTTTGATAGCCATCGGTAGAGTCTATCTTATTTTTAAAAAAATTATTTTCGAAAAAAATTGAAGAAAAAGTCCCTTAAAAAATCGAAGTTATTGGAATCCCATTTTCATCCAAGTCTTAAAAATTTTGAAATTAAGTCTAGAATTTATGAGATTTTTTTGAAAAAAATCAAAACGGTCGCACTGAGAAAAACAAACATTTTTTACTTAAATCCTAAAAAAAAACAGTCATATTGCGCATTAAACATTTTTTCGATATTTTCTTCGAAAAGTACATTCAAAAACGAAAAGAAAGCCCACCTTTTTTTTTACAATATCTTTTTTCTTCTTAAAGTTACAGGCATTTGAAATTTGTCAAATTTTAAACTGCGTTTTTCTTTAAAAATCCATAACTTGAGTATGAGTAGAGATAAAAATCTAAAAAAAATCATGGAAGCTACTTTCATTTAGTATGAAAACACAAAAAATTTTCGGCCAAATCAAAAATGGTCGGGGTCAATCATTGGTCGAGTTGGCATGGAATGCCCCATATATATATATATATATATGTATATATATATTAGAGTGGTCCTTAAAAAGGGTAATTTTGAATTTTGACTGCTCGAACGGTTCGGAAGGCTCGAAATAAATAAAAAAAAATCTGTGCCAAAGGGCAGCTTTCTATCTCAATTTTAACACGTGCCGCAGAGCACTTGAATTTTCGTATTAAAATCAAATAGCAAATGATTTTAGTATGAATGCAATAACAATCGGAAAAATTTGAAACTTGGCAATTCTCTTACCTATAGTTGTACCTATCTTCTGAAATTTTTATAGATTTTCATCTACATATTTCAGGTTGCTAGTGGTCAATGAAAATAATTTTTTTTTTTTAATTTTTTAAGCAAATAGCAAATAATTTTAGTATGAATGCAATAACGCTCGGAAAAATTTGAAACTTGGCAATTCTCTTACCTACAGTTGTACCTATCTTCTGAAATTTTTATAGATTTTTATCTACATATTTCAGGTTGCTAGTGGTCGATGAAAATAATTTTTTTTAATTTTTGAAAAATCAAAGGAATCTTGTTTATTTATTTTTTTCTATAATTTCGTTTATATATTTATTTATTTATTCGTAGTCTTAAATAAAAATTCAATATTTTTATAAAATTATTTATTTCAAAAATCTTTCATGAGCGTCTCCTTTTTCGCATCAAAATATTTTTTTTTTATATAATCCTGCCAAAATATAAAAAAGTGGCTAGAAACATAATTTATTTAATTTTTTACAGTTAATATCAGAATATAATAATATTTTAACAAAAAACGAAGATCAGAAACAATTTATTGTCCAAATAGTAAAAAAATATTAAAAAATATATTCCGATGCGAAAAAGGAGACACTCATAACAGATTTTTGAAATAAATAATTTTATAAAAATATTGAATTTTTATTTAAGACTACGAATAAATAAATAAATATATAAACGAAATTATAGAAAAAAATAAATAAACAAGATTCCTTTGATTTTTCAAAAATTAAAAAAAATTATTTTTATTGACCACTAGCAACCTGAAATATGTAGATAAAAATCTATAAAAATTTCAGAAGATAGGTACAACTATAGGTAAGAGAATTGCCAAGTTTCAAATTTTTCCGATCGCTATTGCATTCATACTAAAATCATTTGCTATTTGCTTAAAAAATTAAAAAAAAAAATTATTTTCATCGACCACTAGCAACCTGAAATATGTAGATAAAATCTATAAAAATTTCAGAAGATAGATACAACTATAGGTAAGAGAATTGTCAAGTTTCAAATTTTTCCGATTGTTATTGCATTCATACTAAAATCATTTGCTATTTGATTTTAATAGGAAAATTCAAGTGCTCTGCGGCACGTGTTAAAATTGAGATAGGAAGCTGCCCTTTGGCACAGATTTTTTTTATTTATTTCGAGCCTTCCGAACCGTTCGAGCAGTCAAAATTCAAAATTACCCTTTTTAAGGACCACTCTAATATATATATATATATATATATATATATATATATATATATATATATATATATAAATTTATATTATAGGTATACATAGATGATATTGGTATAAAATAATATCTTAACTTATTGTAAGTTGAAAAGAGAGATAAGAGACTCTTTCTGATAAGCTTAAGATAAGAACTAATATTAAAAATACACGTAGATACATATACATATCTATACTGTAATTATTTTCTTCTAATTGGTTATGGTTCTTCTACAGATTTATTTCCTTTTATTATAAATGGTGAAAATTTGTTAAGTACATTCGCCAATTCAGATTTTTGGCGTTCCATTACACGTTGAATATTTTCAGGTACTTTTTCTTCGAATTTACTTTTCACGAAGTCGTTGATCTACATCACAAATTAATATTAATTTTATTATTATATATTTAATTATATACATCATAAAAACTGATATAAAGTATTTGTCCATAAATCATTATTTTAACAATATCAGGAATTATAGATATGTTAAATATAATGATTTTTTCAGAAAAAGTTTAAGAGAATAATGTAATAAATGATAAGGGTAAATATTTACTCTTACGACTTCCGCCCCCCCGTCTCTCAATGACTTTATCCTTCATAGATATTCACTATCCTGATGAGAACATCCTGAGAGCACTGTTCATAAATTTTTAATAAAAAACGAGCTACGGCTAAAATCTTTTGAAGGTTTTAATCTCGTTGCTTGTTTTTTATTAAAAAATTATGAACAAATATAACTGAGAAATATAACAGTTTGTGTCAGTACTAAGAGAAGTAATTTGCTGGCATGTGTGTATATATAGACAGTACACATGTAGGCGGGAGAGAAGCTTCGCCCTTCCCCCTGCAATAACGATGGATAGAGGTGGACCTTGTTTCACGTGGATAGTTGAAAATCCGAAACGTACAATGATAGACCTCATCGTTTTGCTCTGTAAGCAGAAGTGGAGGAGAGAGGTGAAACTGGCTTCGCGTGAATGATTTTCTGGACAGTAGTGTACTTTTCAAACAAAGCGAGATACACCCTACCCCTGCTTATAAGGTGAAACGAGGTCTATGATTGTACAGTTCGGGTTTTCAACTTTTCACGCGAACCGAGGTTCACTCTCACTCATCTGCTTGCTATGGAGGAGCGGCAGCCCCTTCTCCGCCTACATGTGTGCTGTCTATACACACATATCAGCAAATTACTTCCCTTAACACTGAAACTATTATATTTCTTAAACTCTTTTGTTCATAATTTTTTAATAAACAACGAGCGACGGCTAAAACCTTCTGAAGATTATTCAAGAAAATAACCTCTATAATATATGTGTAGGAGAAGGTCATTGAGGGGGGGAGAGTCGTAAGGGTAAATATTTACCTATTAATGTATTAGAGGAAAGTCCCCTATTATGAGATAGGCTCCTAATATGCGACAGCGAGGTTTCTGCTAAACTAATAGGCCCTATCTGTTGGTTCCACCATGAACTTATTGCCCTTGGAGTAAAACCTATTTAGTGGAAAATTCATTGTTTGATCGTGCGTGTAGTCGTTGCAGAGAAAGAAATTGTGAAATTGGATGTTGTCAAGTGTCATGAATATGAGTCTTTAAACCTTGTTTATTATATAATTAATAAATATTTGGCAATAAATTCTGCATGCAGCGATAGAGTAAAGTCGTATTAATGGGAAAATACGGGATATGTTGAGTTGCTCAATTGTAGAGATTAGATTTGGTGATCGCGAAACCGCAAGGCGTGGTGCTCGTAACATGAGATACTCAGGGTACTCCTGGGTTGCTGGAGTATGAAAGTTATTGTATAGTAATAAAAGAAGAGAAAATACTATATTAACGTTAAGGGAAGGTTTATACGAATTTATAAGACTGTGCTGACCTTGATTTAAGGGGGAAGGGTGGAGGGGGAAGATTAGGTACAATATTGAGTATAAGTGGGTTTACGATTGTTGCAAATATGCTTCTCCATTACATTTGTCTTTTAAAAACTTTAAATAAAGTTTTGTAATTGCAATATGATGTATTTTGCACTTTATTAGCGATTTCCCAGGGTCTCTCATATTAGGAGCACACTTTTTCGATTTTTTTGAAAGCTCATTTTTTACATTTTTCTAATTTTCAGAAAAATCAATATTTAAATTAAATTTTACATTTCAGCATCTTAAAGCTTATTAAATTCCCTTCAAAATGACCTACTATATTTTTCAATTCTGCCCATAGACTTCCGGCAATCACAAAATAGATATGGTATCTCATAATCGGGTACTTTCCTCTAATAAATTAATATCAAACTTATAAAAGAAATTAATAAATTGTGACCTTTTGTTTGTTGTAAGTATATACTAACAAACTTCAAAATTTTGATTTTTTTAACAAGCAAACGTATATATCGTTTTAATTATCTTATTATTATTCTAATAATGATGGTGTAATATCAAAATTTAGTCTTTATAGTTGTTGATGGTAAAATAGAAGTAAATAAATTTAATTATAAATAAATATGTAACATCTAAGATAATTTACCTTGTCAAGTCGTTCACGAGAATGCACGCTATAGATAATACCAATTAATATTCTTTCATTATTGCGCACCCTATAAAAGAAATTAAGAAATTACAACTAGTAGGTAAAAGACACAATGCTCATAATTAGTCAAACATATTATTACCTTGTGTAATTATATGTTATTTCGTCTAAATTTGCTAACATATAATCCAATACTGCGTCATTGTCTGAATGTTTCTGAATAATACTTGGAATAATGTCATAGTAACCATTATTTTGTATTATGATGTCATTCGAGGCACTTGTATTTATAAAATTAATCAAAATATCAGGATTTTCAGAACAAGCCAAGTATTCTAGTATATCATTGTCTTGTTTGATGAAATATATATCTATTAATTTGTTCCACGTAGACGCGTTGGCTTTCATTATACCATTACAATATATCCATTCTTTTAAGTCTGAGGGAATTCTATATATATGTATAATAAAAAAATTAGTGCGTAACTCTGCAGTACATTATTACTAAATATAATTTATTATTACTCTGTGTCGCATATTACAATTCTATATGATTACAATAAAATTACCTATGTGTTTCAGGATTTGCAAGAAATTGATCTAATTTAACGGTGGCCATTCTCTTGCACTCGGAGTGACCGAAATTACATGCCCATTTTAGAGTGGTGGATCTCTTCAGCTTTGTAAGATCATCTTCGGCAGGATCTTCTTCGTATCCTACGTTTTCAATAATTTCATCCAAAATACGCAGTACATATTGCTATGTGTAGAAATTATAAAAAGATTAATTTGTATGTGATAATACTTCTATTCTGCCTATAATTAAATTTTAAATATATATATGTATATATGGAGGGGTAAAAACCACAGTGGTGTAAGTCAAATTTTTGAAAATATTTTCTCGTGTGCATAAATGCACTTTATATTGTACAGATTGCATCTATGCACACGAGAAAATATTTAAAAAAATTTGACTTACACCACTATAGTTTTTACCCCTCCATATATGTTTTATTAATTAATTATAATTCTGCTTACCTTGAAATAATTAGTTCCTGGAAGTTTGTAAAATTCTACCGTAAAGTCTAATATATTAAACATAGGATATAACGCTATAAAATCTGTTTCTCGAGATAGGTAATTTGCGAGATCCAGAAATATCTCGATATTGAGTTGACGTGCCATCATAAGATGATAGGCGTCATCAATGATTTGTGCTCGATTAAGCACGTGTATTTTTGTATAATTGTCAGAATTGAGATAGTTTGCAATTTTTCGCCAATTTGAATCATCGTAATTAACACGATAGTATCCTGTTGAAAAATTAATTAAAAATTAAATTACAGACCACATTATTAAATGTTTTCCAGATTTATTAGGAAACATGTTTAAATATGTATTTCTCATGTTCAAGTTGTATCGAAAAATCGTCGTCATATTATACATAGATTGTTAATTATGAAATAAATTATTACTGAAGCTTTGCGGTACGAAAAATAATGTTTTTTATATTAAATTAAATTGTTGTTAAATTATTGTTATACGTAACACATATTTACCCATTTGTTGTACGTTGACTATGACCCAGTCATTTGGATCGATTCCATCAATGCTTATATTTTTATCTTGTGGTCTTAGCCAATGAGTGGGCAGAGTAGAGGAGAAGTCGGAATTTATTTGCGGAGTAGCAAAAGTCACAGGTATCCACCATTTATCATTATCGATATGCTCATTTTCGCTCTTTGGAAAATGTTCTTGCGTTAGTGTCATTTTACCGGTAACGTAATTTCGAGTCACGTGTACCACAGGATAATGACTTTGTTTTAACCAGATATCCATTACATCTTTCAATTTATAGGCATTGTGTGGTACATCTGATTCATCAAGGGCTACTTGCAAGGCGTTCCATAAGTCGTCGGAAGTTGCCGAACTAAATTGACTATGTAATGCAAAACAAACGTGAAAGATAATGCAGATTACATATTTGTAGTTTATTAAATAATATAATTTTATTATTGAACAATTTTTCATTAATTTAATTTCTTACAAATTACACAGAAAAGAAAGAAGTGTCAAATTTACACTGACGTACTTGTATATACGCAAGAATATATGGAGGGGTAAAAGCCATAGTGGTGTAAGTCAAAATTTTTAAAATATTAACTCGTGTGCATAGATGCAATTTATATATTGTATAGATTGCATCTATGCACACGAGTCAATATTATAAAAAATGTGATTTACACCATTATGGCTTTCACCTCTCCATATAATTTTTTAATAAGAATATCATCTTTCCATTTTAACTTTCTTTTTCTTGATTGAACCATATAAATGACTTTATTTAACAAAGTTTTCTTCGTTTAACACGATATAATCTTATATCATGATTATATATTCTTGCGTATATACATGTATATCAGTGCTAATTTGACACTTTTTTTCTGTGCATAAAAAGTAAGAAAATTAAACTGTTAATGCTACTATAAATAAAGAATTAAACGTAAGATTATTATTACATTGAATGCCTTATATACATTTATATTTCTATAATATAAATAAATATATTATAGAACTTACTGTTTGCGTAAATATTTAATAATACCGTTCCGAAATACCTCAGGGGTAAGAGTATGCTGTACCATGCGCAGTATAGCGGGTGCTGCGATAATTAACACTATAAAGCGTGTACTAGTAGTTAAGACAACGATACCATCCGCATAAGTTCGCAAATGTAACTGACATGAGAGCAAAAAAATCAATTTTTGCAATTTAAATTAGAATAAATATTTTTTTGCATTCTTATGACAAACTTAATACATAAATAAATAGCAAATATTTATATAATCTTTTTATCATTACTCTTCTCTCTTTCTTACTTTGTGTTATATATACGTTTGGGAACTTGAGGATTCATTTACATCTACTTAATCTCACCCTTGCCGTAATTGGAATAAGAGAAGAGTGACTGAATTTCTATGCGATTGTTAACTTCGAATGTAATAGGTTTCATATGCTTAGCAATGTCATTATGAAGAGCTGATTGCTGAGTCTTGATAACAAAGAAGTCCATTATTCGCCATTCTTTGAAAATCTAGAAGCATACAGAACTCTAGAAAGTTTCAATAAAATTAACTAAATATTAATAGAATATTATTACTACCAATATAAACAAACAATTTTAAAAAAATCTATTTTTATTTCAATTAGTAATTATTTTATCCGTAATTATTAATACTTTTTATGGCATAAAATTATCGTCAATAATTACAGATAAAATATAAGTGATTCATTAGTTTTTTTTTCTGTTTTTATATTTTACAATCAACTATAGAGAATCAATGTATTTTAATATATTATTTAATCTATCTATAACATAAATATTATGATTTATTCAAATGTATAAGGACATATTTGTAACAATATTTATATCAACCTCGTTGAGGACATATTCTTCGAAGAATGACGCAAAGCCTTCGTTTAGCCACACGTAAGACCACCAAAACGGACTGACTACATTACCAAACCATTGATGCGCCATTTCATGTGCTACTGTCACCGCTACTGCTAGTTTACGATGCAACGTATCTTTCTTTTCATCGTATGCAAATTCATGTTCGCTAAAAATTATTTTATAACACAGTTATATGTTGTTCCTTTTCGTAAAAGTGTGCTATATAATTAATGTTTACATATTATAAATGTTTAAGATAAATATTAGACTTTTTATGGTCTTAATAATAATTTGCCGCTTATAATTTGAGAATTCTCTTCCCCAATTTTTTTCAATCTCGAATATAACTCTATTATATTTTTATTATTTCTATGTCAGACATTTCATATCTTCTTCACGATTGCTTAATAATTGTTTTAAATTCCGGTTTAAATTGATAGAAAACGTTTAAAACTATATTTATAAAAATATATAGTTTGAACATAAAAAGGGATAAGAGTTGATTTGAAAATTTCTGAGTCTATTTTCTTACAGAGTTTCTATAAAATACAATATTAAACACAAACATGCATTTATCAGTAATCTGGCTATATGTAAAATAGCAAAAAAATTTGTTTCATGTAAAGAGAATACTACATGTGTAAGTCATTCTGTTAACATCTCTCTTAAATTACGTTGCTTTACATGTAAATAATGAGTCCCCAATTTTCCATGGCGCCAGCTGTCAGCCGCGGAACTGCTAAATGATCCATTTTCGGAACTTTATCGGTGCTATTGGTATATTCCGTTAATATGTCTCTAGCCTTTTGAGCAACCTCCTGCACAAATTTTGAGTGCGGCGCCAGTGCTGATCTGCACCACATATTGAGCGTTCCATCCGCGTTAGGAACACGAACAAAATCGGACACTACAAATGCTACGAGATAAGTGGACATGACGGGGGTCGTGTCAAAGTGTGTCCACATCATATCATCCCCGTCGTTCGATTGATCCCGTATCGGCATATTTGACACAGCTGTGTAGTTTCGATGATGTTTTATGGAGATATTGAAGGTGGCTTTTAATGCCGGCTCGTCCCAACATGGGAACGCTCTTCGCGCCCAAGTTGCCTCGAAATGCGTTGCGGCCAACCACCTATCACATTTCAATGTAACACGCTTTCGATAACGGATAAATTCATCAGTTTACTGTTAAAACGAGCAAAATGTTTGGAGAACGTGTAAATGCGGTTTATAAATCATATTTGAACTATATACATTCCTTGTAATCTGGCCGCGACAAGTGTCACTCGATGCTTTCAAACGAAATTTTAGAGCGATAAATGCATATGCTTTTTCAGGAATTTGATAACCGGATTTTATTGGAATGATTGGAATAAATTTAATTTGACATAATGGAGAATGTTTTTAAAAATTAATTTTTTGTTTACAACTTATAAAATTTATATTACATGGTTATATATATTTAGAAAAATATTTTTTCACAACACCTTTACGGAAAGTTCGACTTTCCATGCCTGTAGAGAGGGGCGAAAGTGACCAATTTCACGCCAGGGCGGCATAGCGGGAGGAAAGTGAGCACTTTCCTCCCTAGGGAGGAAAGTGCTCACTTTCCTCCCGCTATGCCGCCCTGGCGTGAAATTGGTCACTTTCGCCCCTCTCTACAGGCATGGAAGTCGAACTTTCCGTAAAGCTATTGTGAAAAATAACGTGTGCACCTCGGGTCGAAAGCTTTTTCAGACTCGTGTGATTGCCGCCCTCGCCTTCGGCTCGGGCAGCAAACTTCACACTCGTCTGAAAAACGCTACTTTCGCCCCTTGGTGCACAATATACTATAGATAACATTTTGTTCAAAAAATGCAAGGAAATATATGATTGTAAATTTAAATAAAAAATGTAAAATATAATAACGTATTTACAGAAAAAATGTTTAATTATATAAAGGAATAAAGCATTTTTAAAATATTACGGTAATTGCAAAAATAACAAGAAGATTATAATAAGTGTGATTGCGAAGATAATACATAAAAGAAGTTTGCAAATTAGAAACTTACTTTCTCATTATTTTTTACGCTTATAAATCTTTCTCTATGAATTACCAAAATTATTAGCATATAATAGATTGACTTCCTTATAGAGAAAACTTTATTAGCGAGAAAAATGATGAGAAAGCAATGTGCAAGTTTCTAATTTGCACACTTTTTTATTTTTATATAATCTTTACAGGAAATGGACAATAAACAAAGAAACTTAATTTGAATAACAATTTGACATTTTCTGGGAGAGAGAGAATTGGTAGTGGGTCAGCTCAGTAGCACAGGTGGGATTTTACAATCAGGACAATGTCAAACCGATATTGGCTTTGGGAGTTCAAATGTTGCAAGAACATCGAGCCGATATGTGCCCATGTTTCCAATGTTAGAAAACCCCATCTAGGATGTTATAAAAATATTATTTATAAAAAATGTAAAAGAAGGATGTGTAAAAGTCGTAGATTTTTTGCCCTCAGCCGGCAAGTAAAATTTGTATGTTTTTTAAATAATTTTTAGGCTGCAGAATCACGTGATGCAATTAGTGTTCAATAAACACGAAGGGAACATATGTAAAAATTTGAAAGAAGTGAGAAGGTATAATGAGCACGGATGTGCCATAAGAATGAGATACATAATGATCTTTTTTACGGAATGTTCTTAATCCTCGAGAACCATCAAATGTCCCATATAGGAGTTGCCAGACGTTACAATGAAACCAACGCTTGGCCAATGCTACGGCAGTCAATTGTCGGCCAAGGTTCTATCAACCAGTGCTGGGCCATCACTGGCAAATAACTGGCTGCCTACCTATATAGAATAATCCGGCATTACAACGAAGACCAACGCTTGGCCGATGGTTGGCAGCCGTACGTCGCCCAACATTCTGTCAGACAGTACCGGGCCATCGCTGGCAAATAACTGGCTGCCTACCTATATAGAATAATCTGGCATTATAATGAAGACCAACGCTTGGCCGATGGTTGGCAGCCGTACGTCGCCCAATATTCTGTCAGACAGTACTGGGCCATCACTGACAAATGACTGAATGCCACACGTGTGGCATTTTGTTGTGATAGAGTTCGAATATAAAAAGAAATAAACCTACGAAAATTCGGAGAATGTGTAAGACGAAAGTCAGATACACGCGCTTCGCACGTCATCTTTGCGCCCCTCTGTGACGTGTAAAGCGCGAGTATTCTTCGAGTTTTCGTAGGTATATTTCCTTTTACATTCGAACTCTATCACAACAAAATGTCGTACAATTGATGATTTTTGAGAGTTAGAACATTCCGTAAAAGAGATCATTAGGTATCTCATTTTTATGGCACATCCGTGCTTATTTACTCACTTCTTTCACATTTTTACACATGTTTCCTTCATGTTTATGGAAAACTAATTGCATCATGTGATTCTGCAGCCTAAAAACTATAAAAAACATACAAATTTCACTTGCCGGTTGGGGGCAAAAATCGACGACTTTTACACATTCTCCTTTACATTTAAAAAAATTTTAAGTTCAGAATTTTATAAAAAAATAAACTTTTTCACCAATTTTCATCAAAATCAAAACCAACCATTCTTTAATAGTACTCTATTTATTTTACAAAATTCAGCCCGATATCTCAAAACTTGCGGAAGTTAGAACTTTCACAGACATTTTTTAAAAAATTGAAACTTTCTTAAAATATAAAACTGTGTAAATTTTTATGTGTATTTTAATGTGTATTATGTAAATTTTAACTGTGTAAAAATGACAGTAAATAAAAGTGTACTACTTTATTTGTGTGCCAATAAGGAGCAACACTGTAGCTCAAATAGTTCTCGAATTATAGACGTTTGAAATTTCGGGGAATCCGTACGTAAACTGCACACACGCACACACGGACAAACGCCTACATGCACGCACACATGGCCATTTTTAAAAAATGCGATTTTACAACGTTTTAGAACATTTAATTTTGAACACATTGGCATCGAAAACTAAAAAAAAACTTTTTACGAAGACAAAGTTTCCTCTATATGAGAAAGCAAAATTGATAACTTTGAAACTTTAATATGTACTCACACTTTATCTCCGTTCTCATTGATGTACGATGTTCTGAAGAAACCATGCAAATCGTTGTTTAGAATACCGACGAATTGTATATTTAAACTATAAATTCCAAGCGGTAATTCATCGTCAAAGTGAAGAGTTAAGATTTCTGTTTCATTGTCATAATTATGCGCGGTCGGTGCGTAGGTGACAGTATCACTGCTGACCAATGATGTCGCCGTTTCATTTATCGTCAACTCCAATGCGTGCAAACTTAAGTCTCGCGTTGCACGACGGATCTCGATGATAATATGGGATTTACCGTCGAAGGTAAAATTTTCCTCTTCAATATATGGTATCAATGCGATGTCGTAGTGCACCGGCACTACGTTGTCTGGTAAACGGTAATTTACTACCGCACTCAAATCATTCTCTGAATCTCCGTCAACAGGAAGAGCCGTTATACCGATCAATATTAGGCCAACATTTACTAATACTTTCAGAAACGCCATACCAACCCTCATTTCAAATACCTGTATAGACCGTATTTCGTAAGAAAAGGAAAAGATCAATTGCATTGTATTCTAATTTTTCTTGTTTATTTCCTATCTTCATATTTTAATATAAATTGATTTTTAAGGAGAAGGTTTGTATAAATATCGTCGATATAAATTTTGTGCAGTTATCAACTTAGTTTCTAAATAAAGAATAGAATGCAAAGTTATTTTAATGTTTCTAACGCAAATAGATATATATATATATATATATATATATATATATATATATATAATTTTAAATAAAGAAATGATTTTTAATCTATATATCTAAGGTATTTTACAGTTTTATTAATTTAATCCGATGGATAATGACAAACACAATAAAATTCGTTTTTTTAGTTATATGTACTATATTACGGTATTAAATATGTTGTTGAATGTAGGTGATGTCGCGGTTATATATATCAAGAATATATGTTGACATTTGAATCTAAATTCGTAATAATTATCGAGGGCCTGGCGAAATGTTGACGGGATAATTCTCGCGTTGCAATCAGTTTCTCATTATTGTCAGTGTATACGATTAATATTACCTTTCTGCCACTAATATATTATGATGTAATTGCCGAAATCAAGCCGCGAAACGTTGCAGCGGCTAAGTCTTACTACTCGGTAGTGAAGCGCCTCTACTTATGAAGGGAAATGGCTCTGGTCTTCTATTTATAACATTCGGTGAATACCTCGTATTCGGCATGACAATCGGAAGTTCGACAGTCATCCATTGTTATTTCAAACGTGCCTAACGGCATGAATAATTTACACGATTGACCTATGTCTCATATTATGAAACGATGAGTTATGTCACACATTAGAATTTTTAAATACACGGAATATAAATCAAAGTATAAAAATTAAACAATCTCCGTTATTACTCGTAGTTTAAAAAACCAAAGTTTTATTTCATTATTATGGCCATTTTAAGGATGTTCAATCCGTGTAACGTTTTTTTTTATGAATATTGTTAATATTTACATAATAATAAAAATTATACATTTTGCACTGACGACGTGCATTTTGTTAATCCCTCCCAAACTATACGTAGTAACACAAATTAATATATCTTTTATTAATACATTTTGCGATCAGGCAAATTACAATGTTGTAAAAGGCATGTTAGAGTAATCAATCAAACACATTGCAAAAAATCTTTTTATAATTTGACAATTAAAAATAATCTCTCTGTAAACATCGCAACTCGATTGTCTTTCCGCTAAAATTTGACGAAAAACGTCTTTCTCTTTCTTTATTTCGGTCATAAATAATTATAAATTAAATAAGCTACAATATAAGTGGTATAAATAGCAATCAGTATATTTACAATCATACCACGTACACACAATTATATTTAACTATATTATACGTTTTAATAATTTTTCAGCACAATTATACGGTGTTAAGTTTTTGCAGTACAGGATGGTTCTCTATATTCGGTCTCTAATCTATAATTTGTTATATATTATGATAACATGCTTATCAGCATTATCAAAAGCATCTTTGATATCTGATAAATTACAACAAATGCGCGTTTATATTATGCATTTGTTGTGATTTCAAATATGAGAAATTGGGAAAGTAATATATAATACATCTGCAGGACCTTTCTGCAATCTCATCTTCTTCTCACTTACAAAATCGAACGTGATAATGTCTCAACAATTGAATTATTGTTGAAAGAATCGGAAAAGTGTTATACATGACATCGATTTCATTGAGAAAATATGATCAAGTTTAACTCGATCAAATAAAGATATTACACACGCGACGATAAATTTGACTTTTCAATAGAATCGTGTGAGTAATAATGACGCAATCAGAAGCAACGACGCCAAAGTAATGGAACTGGCAGAGTTTTCACTTTGGCATGCTTCACAATTTTGTACTATCCATTTCTCAACTTCTTCCCGATAACTTTTAATCCAAGCAAGATTCTCTATCGCGACGGTTAATCCCTCAACTTTATCGCTCATCTGCAGTTTTCCATGTACGAGTATCGACAACTAAAATGCAAAAACGATTATTTAACAGTCTTTCCTAGGATTATTAATATTAGTCATTGATGTTATTAAATTATTTCTACAATATGATATGTTGATGACAATCGAATACATTTTGGAGAAGCAATATTTCGCAAAATTGTGAAACGTCTAATCAATCCACTCTGAGATAAGATATCTGAGCGTGATCAAGGACGAGATAGAAATGAAATGTCTCATTGGTTCTAATTACTAAAATTTAGTTACACAAAAGATACGTTATCGCAACCTGATACGTATCCACATATGGCACTTGACCACGTAGCTGTTTAAAAAAAAGTGTTTAAATTTGAGATAGTGTAAAACTGAGGGTATTAACTACCCAATGTTAATTTTCAATGGATAGATATTAATTAAATTATATTGCTGAAATTATTTATAATGAAAATTAATTTATGCTGCGTATATATGATATGTGCGATATAAATGTAAAATCTGAAGGAGTATGTCTTTCAATAAATGCTTAATTTTCTTATTTATTTTATAAAAGCATGATAGATCAAATTAGAGAGAAATTAATACGTTACCTCTATAAATTGCTCAGCTGATACGATTCTGTTAGAAAGTTTATTAAAGAGGCTAATGAGCCGCGAGTTATCTTCCTTATCTCTGTAAAGAAATCGCAATATTATCAATTTATTCACGACGTATCGTGCGTTATCAAAGTAAGCAGTGAAAAACAACTTACGCCTTTTGGATATCTTCGATATAAGTATTGATGAATTCTATGAGGACGTCGAAAGATTCGGCGTTACCCGCACATACCGAATTCATCACAGCGAAAACATCGACGACAGAATTCTCCTCAAGAGATGACTTCAGGAATCTATTGGCAATTTCTTTAGACTTGGCGCAACCAAGACCGGCCAGAATGTCCGCCTTCTCATCCTTGTCTTGGATGGTCTTGTACTTTTCTAGAGTCTTGTTCCATGTATCTACTTCTGCGTTTCGCAGCCCGGCGCAAAGAATTCCACTCCTCAGGTCCGGCACCAGGCTGAAAGCACGTAGTTTATATAGACGCAATTTATATAGATTAGATACGCATGATGATAACAAGACACGTATTCTCTTTTGTAATGCAGAGAATTTTTAACTTCACAGATTTTTTTTTAATGATTCCAGAATAAAACGTACACTGTATTTGCATCGTTGTTTTACAACATATATCTCATAAATTGTACGATAAATAGTCTAAGCAGAAATCTTATTGTTATTTGCAGCAAGTATAATGTGATCGTAATTGCGGTTTCACGAAACTGTAAATTTTTCGGACTTACATCTGTTCATTGTCATTAGGCTTCTGTTCCAACCATTTTGCGAGCGTCTCATTAACGAACTTTTCGCAGTCCTTCAGTCCATATCTACAAGCCGTGTTTAATGCCAACACTTTGGCAAGTTTATCTACATGCGTACCATTTGCCGGATCTTCGTAGTTGGCTTCTTTTACAAAATTTGCTGTCTTATTAGCGACATATGTCTGAAATTCAGTGATGCATTAAAACGAAGCTCGCAAACGTTTCCTTCTTTTGCTATTAAAACATACATTGCTAAATATTAAAGGATGAAATTTAAACCAATACCTTAAATTAAATAACATTTTGTTATTTTTAACTACCGTGTGTGTCGAAATTTATTATTTTAACACAAAATAGTATTATTTTAACTCCATTGGTTCACTTCAACTTATAGGAATGGTTAAAAATGACTCAAATTGAGTATAATTTGACACTACTTTAACAGCGTACATCTGCGATATCGCGTATATTTCTTCTTATTCAGCTTACCTGATATGCTGTATAGTTCTTCCCGCCCAGTAATACGCTGTCCAAATAATTGAGTGCTCTGGCAGCGGCATACCATGGAATATAATCAATCTCATTTGACAGATACGACGTAATATTCAATGCAGTCGTATACTTCAAGCGTCCTGCTCGCGCGAGATTTAATGCGTCGTCGATCAATTGAGCGCGGTTAGTCGCGCTTATATTTTTGTAATCAGGCGTTAATAAATACTCCGATAAAAGCACCCAGTTTTTGTCGTCATAATTTACACGATAATATCCTGTAAAATAATATTGTTTAGTATTCTTGAGTCCTACTCAATTTTTAATCATTGTCTTCGCGATAAATTTGCTTCTGTATACTTAATCATGATTATGAAACAAGCATAAGTCACTAATATAAATTAATTAATATGATAAAATAATTAAAATATAAATTAAATTAATCATATTATTTGTTTTACACATTACTGTGTACAAGACATAATTTTGTTACATAAAAGATTTACGGAAGAGAATATTTTATGATAAAATACAAAAGTCTATTTCAAAAAGCAAGACATAAACTAGTTTCATTATGAAAATAAGTCTTCAATGTGCTCTGTCACTTATAAAGAATTTACACATAACGTTAGTATTAAAATAATATCAAGTCGATTAATAGATGCACAAATATCGTTAACAATGAATAAAGATAGCGATGATCAACACATACCTGTTTGATCCTTATTAAAAAGTATCCATTTCGTCCTGTTTAAGTTTTCGATTGACGTATCTGTTTCGGGTATCAACCAGCGAGATTTTCTATCCGAGGGCAGCACTTCTTCCGGATCATCTTCCGTTACAAAATTGATGGGTACGTACCACTGAGTCTTATCTTCTTTCGGTGATTTCAAGAAAAATCGTTCCTGTGTTACATCAAATTCTTCTGATGTCGCGTTCCATTTGACGGTGACAACGGGATATCCAGGTTTGTTTACCCAGCTGTCCATAACTTTTTTAAGTGAAATACCTTCCGGCAAATAATCTGTCAGATTCTTCTTATCGGATTTTTCAATAGAGTCGAAGAGATTATCAGAAGTAACGGCCTGGCTCTTGCTAAAATCAAGAAGTTATGATTGTCTTATTATCTTATCAACTATATTTTTTTAAATGTTGCACACAACTGCAATTACGTCCAGTAATGGTCACAAGTAAAAATTAAAAAAAAATTAACTTTTAAAACTTAGATATAATTTTATTATTATAAGTATAATGATAGTCAATTCTATTTGATAGTTTTTTTTAAGATATTAGTTACATTGATTTTAAGTGAATATTAATATTAATACAATAGCTGATATAAAGATTTTGTGAGGCGTTTAAAAATGCCTCACAAAAGATAATAAGATTAAAGTGGTGAATTCATGTGCTTATTAAGTATAATTATTGCGTTGTTCAATGTTTATATAATATAAATGTTTAAGAAAACGCTTTCTTTACTTTCATAAATATAAATTTTTAAATATAAATGATTATAATAAACTTACTGTTTATTTAGATATTCTTTAAGTCCTTCCTTGAAGACGTTTTCCGTCAAAAACCCGTTCATCATATTAAGAATAGAAGCGCCTGCAAAGATGAATAATATAAATTAGAGTAATATGATTGTAGAGTAATGATGTCATTTTTATTGCGTTGTTATATAAAAGAAAGGATTAATGTACCTTTTTTGTAGGCAATGTCGTCGAACAAGCTTCGAATTTGGGCAGGAGTTTGTATACTGGTTTCAACAGGATTCAATGGACGAGTTTTACTACTTGCATCAACAACGAACGAGGATGCTTGTAAATTTTTAATAACGAATTGTTCCATAAGACGCCAATCGTCATCCTCATCCTGCAATTTAGTTTTGGCTGGTAATTTTAATTACGATAAGTGATATACCACAAGTTTTATCATATAAATTCTTTAAAAATATCGGGCTTCTATATATATACAATTTTAATGCAGTGTGATTAATTACAATGTTAATTGTAAATCGTGTTCTTTACTAACTTAAATTTATACTTAATAGCCGTTTCTTAATTCTTTAGTGCACAGAACACATTCTTATTATTATAACTTTCGAAATTAAAAATATTTGGTATTTTATGTACTTACCAATTTTGGAATAACTTTATCAGAAATATAATATTGGAAGAAGGTAGCGAATCCTTCGTTTAGCCAGATAGAATTCCACCATTTACAAGTAACTAAATTACCGAACCATTGATGAGCGAACTCGTGAGCTATTACCGTCCCTATAGCCTGCTTGTCTGCCGTGGTTGTTTTATTCTCTACGTACAGAAGTCGAGGTTCTCTGAAAAATAAATAATATGTTATTTTTTGACACTCTAATAACATTGTCGCGTTTATAATACTTATTTTAATTTGTGGCTTATATAAATTAAAATAATACTTAATGAAATATAATGGTCACGTTTGTTTTGCAGACGCATAAGGGTTGTGTAAAACAAAAGTTTTACGTTTTATGTAAAATTGATTACTTGCAAGTAATTTTAATCAATAAAACTGTTTAAAATTGTAAAAAGTATTTTGAGACAAATAGATTCGGACTAGTTTTGAACTTTATTCATCGATCAACGATCTTTGACCGACATTACCTGTACGTCACAAGACCCCAATTTTCCATAGCACCAGCCGCGAAGTCTGGAATGGCAATTTGATCCATCTTTTGCATTTGTTGTATTTTTTTGTCGTAATAATCGATGCCGGTGTAACTTTTCAGTTCCTCCAACGTTTGCCATCCATAATCAAATGCGAATTCTTTCGTGCTGTTCTTTACCGTAGGTTTCGCCAAAACGCCAAAAGTTTTTTCTTTGTTCTCCAAAGTTTCGAAATCCGAGACTACAAAAGCTACGAGGTAAGTGGACATTTTTGGCGTCGGATTGAAAACTGTGACGGTTTTGTCTTTATCATCAAGCTTTCCAAGCATATTTGAAACTGCTTTGTAACCGGGAATTGGAGGGACTTTGATAGTAATTTTAAAAGTTGCTTTCAATTCCGGTTCGTCCCAGCATGGGAAGGCCTGTCTCGCGCCTACTGGTTCAAACTGAGTTGTTGCGAGCCACCTGCAACATATAAATAATTGTAACATTTCGAACAATTTTCCATTTCTTGCATTTGGTTGTTAAAATAACATTGCTTGTTTCCAAAGAAATTATCCATTTTGATTTTAATTTGTCAGTAAAAAATTCGATTTGACATTGTTTAAAAAATTCCACAATATCCACTTTGTCTAAAAAGAGAATTAATTATTCGATTCTTATAATAGAAAATTTCGAGAAAAATTAAAAAGAGAGGAAAACAATTATTATAATTAAAAAACTGAAAAATTTCCCGTACTACTTAAATTTATAATTAAGGTTAACTTTCTTTTTTAACAATCTTGATTCAATCATTTAAACTGTAATACAGAATAAGAAAGATTTTAGATAATTTTAAGTTGATGATATAAAGCTTACACAATATACATGTACAATATAAACATTTTAGTCTTAAGTTGTTTTTTAATTATTTAGCGCACAACAAATTCTTATTATCATAAAAACAAATTTAACAATTTTTAGCGAAATAAGAGTAGAAATTTAATTGTTGTCTTACGTCTTTTCTCCGTCCTCATTCTGGTAAGAACTTCTGTAGAATCCACGTAAGTCGTCATTTAATATCCCAGTGTAACTCAAAGATAGTTTTGCATCTTTTTGTATACCAATTTCTTCTTTAAAAGTTAGTATCACAAAGTCCTTTTGCGAATCATAAACAATTTTTTCTGGTTTCGTTTGTTCGAATTTATTGTTCTTTTTATATGTTAAACTAGCTTCCGTTTCATTGAATTTAAGTTCTTTGGCATGGAACGTTATGGTTTTTGTAGCTTTTTTAATTTCGAGAGTGATTACTGACGTTCCATCGAAAGTAAAATTTTCTTTTATGGTTGACTCGAAAATCGGCTCCAATGTGATATCATAATTGGTAGGTACGACATCGCCTGGTAATCTATAGTTGTCTGGAACTTCTTGAATGAGCTGAGGAGATACGTCATCGAAAATAGGATCGCTTGCCCAGCAAGCCGCTATAACAAGTATCAATGGCAGGAAGGACTTCATCGTTAACATCGTACCTATGTAAGCGGAAAAATTTTGTGAAAACATGGATCCAATTTGCTTCTAAGAGAGTACGTAATACAAGAAAGTAATATAATTAAGATACAATCGAATAATGATAAAATGCACCAGATATTTCCCCATAAATAATTTAAGAAAAAATAATTATAAAATATTTTACATAAATAATTATCAATTTCTGAAAAATGTTTCAATTAATATTTATGTAATAGACAAAAAATCTCAAAATTTATAAATAATTTATTATTTATATTTGTTTTGTTTAAAGTTTAAAGCAAGAATTTGATAATAATAAAAAGAAAGTATAAATTCCAAGAGAAAGAAATTATATCCAACTTTATAATTTTTTTTTAATATGTTGAATGTTACTGTACAAAATAATATAAAGTTGCATCATAAACTTTTATTAACAAAAATTATTTTAATTTATAATAATTAATTGTTGCACAAGAGAGGTGTAATCGATAATGATTAATGACATACCTTAAAGCTAATTAAAGATGGAGAGCCGTGCGGGTCGATTCCTCGTCCCCGCAGAGGCGAGATTTGTTGAAAGACTGCCTGGTCAAAATTTCGGGCCTTATAAGGCCGGTAGGACGTGTCGTCGTTAAAAAAATGTCGCTGTCACTTTTAATCTTATCGCCAGGCTCTCTTAGAGCAAAAGGTATTATACTTTTCGAGGTAAAAGAGTAAGTGGACCATCTCAAACGCGACTCGCGAAATTTCCGGGACAGTTTTAACGCCGACACCGCTGATAACGCCGATAACTAAAATACAATGTTATCCGACCAATCAATGATAGGCCCGGTCAGAGATATCATGTCAGAGATCTAACTTTTTTATCATATCTTTCAGGACGTATCGAATGGTACTGCTTAAGCAATATACTACATCGATTTATGAAGAGAGTTTGTAACGCTACTATAAAAATTTTTTACTTTTGTATTGCGAAGCAATTCTCGTTAAGCAACGCTACATGTTAATCTGGAAACATGTATATGAATTCTTTAATGTACAATATTTATTATTTTCCTTCTTGATGTTTAAATGCAACTTATTACGTATTAATTTTAAGGAAAAATTATACCGAAAATAAGGCTAATTTTACATATTTTAAAAAAGCTTCAATGTAAGATTATAATAAAAATTGCTGTATTATATTTCAAATGCACTCCTGCAATATCGATACAAGCAAATTATTTTTGGTTAATTAAAAATTGAAATAATTTGTAAGAGCCCTATATTTGAATATGGCTTAAAAAAAATTGTAATTTTAACTTTTTGCTCGAAAACAGGTTATATTCGTATACTTACATATTTTCTTCAATTTTTGCTATCATTTTCCAGTTACCAACGTTAAAATGTAAATTCTACTATTATAGTCGGTCAGTATTAGTCAAGGTCGCTGGTCGAGGTTTATTCTATTGTGAAATTCTTTTCTTGTTGATTCAATAACAATTTTTTAAGTAGAGTTATATATATATTATTAATTTAAATAATAAATACATACGTGTACAAAATAATTTATTAATTAAATATTTAACAATAATATATAATACAATATAATATAATATTCGTCAGTTTTTATACATAAAAATGTATATCTTTATTAAGTAAGATTTTATGTTAACCTTTTTTTCTATTATCTCGGTATATTTACGCTGACAGAGATAAAAACTGATTGATCCATTTAGGATATCGTCTGCAAAGCATACAAGGGTTATAATATAGATACGTAAAAACCCGTTTAATTCTAACGTAATGTAACAGTTTGATCATGTTAGGTATGCATTTTTTTATAGCGTTAATAAAACATAAATGTAAATGTAAGAATAGAGTTATAGTAAGAAAACACACGCGGAAGTGTCACCCTCCGATGATGAGCGTTAATAAGGTTCTAATATTATTTCCTATAGATAAAAATAAGGGATGCGTATTATAGGAACACTTTATACGCCCGATCGCATGTTTAGGGAATAAAGCACTTTTTTGAAAAAAATTAAATTTTTTAGGGACAAATATCTCCGAAACTATAAATAAAATGTGTTTAATAAAAATTAAATGGTTTGAAAAATACTTTAAAACGATAACATAAATATTTTTTTAAATTTTAAATTTTTTAAAATACCTTCACCACACTAAACATTTATTTTCGACATTTTGAACTTTTTTAACCACCAAATTAAAGATTGTGTTTTTACGAATTCAACTATATATAACAAAGTTATGTTTAAAAAAAAAGAAGCCATTTTTCAGAATTAATTACAAAGCCCTCTCTGTACACGCGCTATCGTGACTATTCATACGCTCGATTCTTCACGCAACACGTTCTGTTCGCGTTCTGTAAAATCTTCCCATAATAGAAGATTAAAGAGATAAAAAATGGCCCCAGTACATGCGTCCCTATTATCAATTAAATCTAATGTTTCAACATTTTATGCTTTTACACACTAGTGAATAAATTCTTTCCTCTTTGTACAAAACATTTTATATAAAAAAATGTTGCCAATTTATAGTTGTCAGTAAAATCTAATGTTTCAACATTTTATGCTTTTACACAATAGTTAATAAAGTCTTTCATCATGTGTATAGAAGATTTGATATAAAAAACTGACGCCAAAATTCTGTAAAATGTGAATTACTACGCTTTAATATGAAAGCTATTATATCGTCAAATAAAACCTTACAGAAGTTTTATAATATCAGAACCTGAGACAAAAATACGTATCTATCCCTATTTTTATTTAGAAAACAACATATTAAAAGTTCACTTCCGTGTGTTTTCTTGTAAATATATGTTGTATACAAAAAAATTATCTCTATCTAAAGTTTGATTTAATAATAAAATATGTTGTGGAAAAATTCAAACGAATATATGTAACGAATAAATCAATTTCAAAGATGATTGTCATGATCAAATTGTCATGATCAAATAAAAACAAAAGATTTATCAAATGTTTATATAATTATTTATATAAATTTCATCAATTTTTACACAAGAAAGAAAATAATCTAATAACTCGTCCGATAAATCTTAATATAATTGGTCTAAAATAATATTTTTTATATCACTCAGAAAGTTGATATCAAAATAATTAATTAGACTTTCTATAAATAATATATTTTATAAAGTCAATTTTGTTCACAAAGTTGGGGAAGCAAAGTTAAGATGCAGAGTATCATAATTTTTTAATAACCCTTTATTTGTATGTGTATGTAGATTCTATTACAGATACAATGTACATTTATTGAGATATATTCTATTACATAATATATTATTATATTATGTAATATGTTATGTTATATATAACGCATTATATATAACACATTATATATACCTACATATATGTGTATATGTTATAATACATCTTTAAATAACTAACCAAATAACACTGATTTTTCGATTTCAGGTAAAAATTTATTGATCCATGCTAGGGATGCAGTAGACACGGCAATGGCTTTCTTTGCTGAATTCAATGCTGATCCTAGGTCCTCAGTGTTCTCATCAACAAATAAGCGAAGCTATAATATTATAAACATTTTACTGATTTAATATAATAAATTTCAGTAAATTATTTTGAATATCATTACTCATTAGAATATAAGAAAAATGATTGACGTATTAAATTAAATAATATATATGAATTAATACCTTGTTTAATTGGTTTTCCGTAATAACTTTATCACCTATAGCAGTAATCATTTTGGTTAAAAAATCTATTCCTCTTCTGTAAAAATAAAGATAGAATATTGACGGTATTGCAAGATTTTTTTTCTAAGTACGAGAATTAATATTGCAAATAAATAAACTATTCCATTATATTTCTCTTTGGTAGTATTTACTCTAAGTAACAAAAATTAAAATAAAAAGTTTTAATCAAATTTAATATTTTTTCACAAAAATCTATTTTCCGAGAAAACTTTTCCGATGGAAATAGTACACAATCAAATATTTGCCGTTTCAACTAAATAATGTAATAAACAATACTATCTTGGTTCTCAGATGACAATTGTTTTTGAGACAACTTGTTTGTTATTTAATAAAGGAAATAAGATGTGAAGTTATAATAAAAAATATGAATTACAAATTAGAGAAAATAAAAATGTATGATACGTACGATTTAAGAATTGTACGCAAATTATTGTGAATAAAGTCAATGGCATAAATAACGTTTTCGGGATTGCCGTTCAGAACAGCATTGACTATTGTCATTCTGTATTGTTTGCGAAGTTTGAATCCATATGTTACGGACGTATTGAGATATCTGAAAATCGATAAAATTCAGTATCTGATCTTAAACGTTTAAACTTATTAATCACTACGTGATTCGATTCTTGGAATCCACCTGTCGATTAAATGAGGAGTTTTAGTACATCCGAGTGCATTCAGTAATAGCTCCTGTTCTGCATGTAAGTCAGTGCGCAGAAACCGGTTCCAAACTGTGTGCCAATCATTATCATCACCTGAGCGAATGCCCACGCAGTACATGAAACTCTTGAAATCTGCTGGTATTGTGCTGCATATATACATAAAATATACTACTATCAATATATATATTGTGTGTTAATCAATTAATTATCTTTCTCGAAGATAAAATGTACTTCACGCAAAAATACCTATCAGAAGATAAAATATTAGAAACGATGGAAGAGTTGACGAGAATAGTTAACAAGAATCATATTATCTGTATATGCTTTAATTTGAGTATTTGGATTTATTTAAGCTTTAGTTAAAAATATTAATATTGCAGATGTATGTATACAACCGTATTGGTTGAATAAACCAGAACCTCGCCGGTAACTAACCATACCTATTCTCAGAGAAAATCCAAAAATTAAATAGAGTTTTCGATGTTCTTAAGCAGCGGTCATTGTTGACCGAGCATGCGGCAGATAAGATCAATTCCTGATGCAGCTTTGTTATCGAACTATCGACGGGACTTTCCATAAAGTTTAATAGACCGGATATCGGTCGAAGTAAGCGATTTGCGTAATTCTGCAAATTACATCGAAGCATTATTAAAGAACATCAAGAAATCAAAAAACTATCATCAGATTTTGCAATTAATAGTTTGTAATGATAAAAAAAGTTTCTTTAATAGACAATAATAATTAAAATTTGATACTGTATTTGTATTACTTCTTGTAAAACTATAAAAAAGATCAAATAGGTATAAACATTTAGAACAAGAGAGCGTGTGTTAATTTCGTTATAATACAAATAAAATATTGTGACCTACTTTTTAAATAATTAATAAATTAAATTTTGATTCGCGCGTTGCTTGTATAATAATAGAAAATAATCGCTTACCTGAAAGAGCCGTTGTACTCGCGGTGAACAGGCTAAAATATGATTGAGAAAATTGAAATTATTTACCGCAGCGACCCACGGTTCGTATTCGGTTTCACGCCTGAGATACCTCGCGAGATCAAATGGAACGGAATAATTCACATAACCGGCTCTAGCTAAATTAAAAGAGTCATCTAGAAGCGCGGCCCTGTTTATCACGTGTACGTTTTTGAAATTGTTCGACTTCAAGTAGCGGATAAGCATTTTCCAGTTATCCTCATCATAATTGACTCTGTAATATCCGACTTGCTGATTATTGAAAATCACCCAGGAGTTCAGCTCGACGGAACCGATTATCGTGCTTTTGTCTTGCGGCTTCAACCAGACAGTCGTAGTAGTTCGATCGAATGTGGAATTCGATTTTTCGGTAACGAAAGTTAACGGTATCCACCAACCCGACTTTTCGAGATCTGTTTGCGCCGCTCGGTGGTTCAAGTAAAATCGTTCTTGCGAGGCGAAGAGAGTCTTCGTCGTATAGTTTCGCGTAATGGTGACTAAAGGATATCCCGGCTGGTTTGCCCAAGATTCTACGAAGTCTTTTATAGATACTTGCTCGTACAATTGTCCTGATCTATTTAATGCGGCCTGCAAGTGTCGATACAAGTCGAATGGAGTGGCTGCTTGATACGACCTAATAATAGAAATAAATTTTTGCAATGAGAACAATGTTAACGACAAAAAACAAAAGAGTTGTTATCACTTTGAAAAAATAAAATAATTGCATGCATCACGATTGTGCGTTTACGTTAAAAAAACATCGATAAAAATTTAGAAACATTTTTGTAATACAGACACCTACATCTCGCGCAAGTAATTTTGTAATCCTAACTGGAATGCTGTGCTTCCGATGGTATGATTGATCATGCGAATTATGGATGCACCTGAAAACAATATAACAATTTGATAATATTACAATCTATTTTTATTATGCGAGTCTTTCGGAAGCCAAATTATGATTAATTCTATGTTTTATAAATTTCTTTTTATAAATTTTAGTAAAAACTTAGTGTATGATCAGTTTATAACTTTATCAATTTTCTCTATTATTTACTTTATACAGTTGATTATTATAAATTTGGCGTCTAAAACGCTTATATGTAAAAATATTATATATTATTATACACTTTTAGATATTAAAAGATTAAAAAGTAAAATATATATAAAATAAAAAGAAAATATCTTGTATACAATATCATACATTTGCATTAATATCATTCATTAACCCTCAATTTAGCACACCTCGGTTGGGCCACCTCAAAAAGCACACTAGTGCGATTTGTGATTTTGACAACTTTTAACTGTCATATCTCAGTCATTTTTAATAAAAATTTATGTAAAATTTCCCTAGCAATCGAGTAGTGCACTTTTTTTTAGGAAAAAGAAATGATTTTTATATGAAAAATTGAAATATATAAAGTGGTGAACAAGAAAAAAGTGGTGCGAATTAGCACATGTGTGCTAATTGAGGGTTAATATGTTCCGTGCAAACTGAACTTTCCGTTCAGGCCGTTTAATATTTTGGTTTTTTGATTATTAATAAGTATTTTCATATTAAATGTTAATAATAAATAAATGTTTAATAAAATATTTTCTTTGTATTTTTGCATTGCATTTTGTACACTACGTCTTTTTCATTATAATAATAATTTCTTTAGTTTTGTAATTATTATGAAACACAATTTACTTAACAACTATAATGAACATATACTGCGCGGGTCACCGGTAACCTACGCGGCGTAGAGAATAAATCACGTAAAATTAGTCCGGCACGGAACGTGTTAAAATTAATATATTCATATGAAAAATTGTATATTTAAATATAAAACAATTTTATATTCAAACAGCATAATTAACTTTGTGAGTGTTTAATTTTTAGTATAATGTAGATGAACATACGTAAGTTCTTGCGGTTTTTGTGTAATCGCTATTTTAATTGAAATTGTAAATGAGGAACATGTGTAATTAAAGTTTTAATTCGTACGAAGTTGCTAAAATACAAAAATAATAGCAACGTACAATATTAAAGATAAAGATATTAAAAATTACATCCGGCCGCCAATAATTAATTTCTTGCGTGTATGATTTAAATAAGTATAATCATTGGTGAGAATAAATTATCACATGATCGAAAGATAGCCCTATCTATTTTGTGGAATCGTTACACGTACAGCGATATGATCGAATTGCGTAAAAAACAGATGACGCACAACTGTACACATAACTAAATGATCGAAGGTGATCGAGTACGAATCAGGTTCAAAAATTATTTGGCGAAATTCCTACCTCTCCTCATTTCGTTCTGGTATTGAAATTCAACAATTAGTGAAAATATTTTCAATGTAAATACCATCAAGTTCACGAAAATAAATGATCACGCATGTTCTGTGAACATATACCTTTTTTATAAGAGACAAAATCCAATGTAGCCCTAACGCTGTCACGGCTTCCAACTTCTCGACCGTTCAACGTGCGCGAATGATTGTCGGAATCTGCGAGCAGGGCTGGCTGCAGGCAATCTACTACGAATACATTCATCATTCTCAGATCCGGCTCCGCTAAGGACACGCCGAAGTATTGGAAATACGTGGCGAAGCCCTCTTTCAGCCAGACGACGTCCCAGAATTCGGGTGTCACCAGATTGCCGAACCAACTGTGCGCGTACTCGTGCGCCATCGTCGACAGTCCGTTCACCGCTTTTCTCGTCGGGGTCCCGTCCTCGTGCAGCACCACGGATTCCCTGTAAGTGACGAGGCCCCAATTCTCCATCGCGTTGAAAGTGAAATCCGGTATTGCGAATTGATCGACCTTGACGAGCGGGCTCTTCACCGATAACCACGTCTGCAGCGCCGCGTAAACCGCCCGGCCGCGATTCAAGGCCATCGATCCGCGAAACTTCATGGAGTCTCTCGTCCACATCTTGAAGTCCTCCGAAATTCTCGATCGTTCCGGGACAAAGTTGTGCACCGTCCATCCCACCAAGTATGTGGAGATTCGCGGCGTGCGGCGGAATGTGGTCACGCGGTAGGTACCATTTCTGTATAATTTTTTGCAATTATTGCGATAGCGAGACAGTCCAATTTTTGTTTCCTATTCTTCATGCTGTATCTTTGCATACACAGTAAATAACATATTGTATTTAAGTTCTATCCGTGTAGAAATTTTTGTGTTAAATTTTTAACATACATTGGTGTTAATGTAACAGATTGTCATTGTGTTACTTTGACTTTTCTGCGTTAAGTTGATATTCAACGTTTCTAAGTGTTAAAATAACACAATTTATATAGTAATTAAAATAAACACCTAAGTTGTGTTACTTTCCTCTCTCATAAGAGTTTCCCTCTGTTAAATCAAAATTTTCTTATGTTAATTATTTATTATAAAAAAAATGTATCACTATCTTCTATTATTTGCAAGAAAAAAAAGACAGAATAACATTTTATTTTAATTAAATTTAACTTACTTCTTACCTAATTAAATAAACTTTGCTTCCAGATAGCGTCCATGTGTTATAATTTTGTGTTAATTTTTCACATATTGTGTTATTTATTTACATATTTGCCTTCTGTTAAATTAACATAAAAATTAGAGTAGCTAAATTTGGACATGTAAACCGTATTAAATTTAACACACCATTTTTTCCTGAGCATATTTTTTAGTTTGATAAGATTCGAAAAATTATATACTAACTCTATTCGTACAGATTCCACTGGAGTATTACTCGTCGCCTTTTGATCCTTATGATGGCCTATATGCAATTGGAATTCCGCTTTTAAATACGGCTCGTCCATGCAAGGAAATGCGCGACGTGCGTATGTGGGTGAAAATTGAGTTACGCCTATTCGTCTAAAAAATACGAACGGCAGTAAAAGAAATTAGAATAAATGTCAAAATTTGTTCTTATTGTTATAAACAAATATCTATAAATAATTGCTTTGCCACTTTCTATTGAGCAACAAACTATAATTAAAACATAGGAAATTAAATACACACAATAAATAAGATATTTATAAAGTTATCTTATAAAAGTTCATATAAGTTAATTGTTATAAATAACGCGAGATAAATATCGTGCTAATAATTATTATAGTTTTAAAGGAATCCTAATGAAGCGTTTCATGGAGCTCTTCATATATCTTTGCACAAACTTCTCGTCCTGTTCGGATTTTATTCCGAACTACTTGGCGTGTAGCAGCTCTAAAATATGTCATATGTAACAGTCCTCTCAGAATATTACCTCAGTTTTCCATCAACTTCGTACAGACTTGCGTAAAAGCCGAATACGTCATTTGCGATGTGTCCTTTGAAGGATACTTCTAACGTGTATTTCGCTGGGTCTAGTGCGCGCTCGAGCTTAATCGTAAGCATTTGTGTTTCTTCATCGTGAATATAACGCAAAATCCGAGTCAGCTGACCCGATCTATCCGCTAAAGATGCATTTGCTTGTACGTTTAATGTATCCGTGTGCAGCACGATAAAATCTGTTTTTTTGAGCACTCGCAGGATAATCCGTACGTGGCCATTGTAATCCGCGTCAGTGGGGTGCGTGTAGATCGATAGATCGTAGGATATGGGAACGATTTTCTTGGGTAGTCGATACCGCGCGGAAATATCGTGCGAATTTTCATTTTTATCATACGCAAATGTCAGACTTAAAGCGACGAAAATAGTTAATAAGAATAATGGAGTGCGATTAGTCATGATTGTCAGCACAGAGAATGAATTTTTGTTCGATCGATTTTTAGAAATCTCCTTTATCAATTTCTTTGGCTCATATAAAATTCGTGGAGAGATATCACGTTATGATATACTTGAGATAGATAAAAATTGACGCATGCACACACACACACAGACATACGCGTACTCACGCACGCACGCACAGTCACATTCGCGTACGCGTGAATCTAGAATATGATCAGTACTATTCTTATTACTGATATTGTCACAACATAATATTTTTTAACTTATTGTGATTGGGTTCACGGAATTAAAGTCCACGAAAGGTTTAATTATACAACGGCAACGCTCAGCAATGTTTATGCTGCGTTGTCGACTTAAGACTATATGCTTTTTAAAATTACTGCGTAGTTGTTATACTGGCTGCGTTCAGATATTCGTTGTCAGTAATGAAAATCTGTAGTATACGTGACGTAAACTATAGCTTTTCAGTACTGACAGTGAATATCGGAACGCAGCCATTATTTATCATTAACGATCTCTCTCTCTTTCTCCCCCCCCCCCCTCTCTCTCTCTCTCTCTCTCTCTCTCTCTCTCTGTCACAAGTAGATCGTCATCGATCGCGATCAAACATGTAATGAGGTAATATTTACCTGTCTCAGATGATGGAGATAACAAATTTCAATGAGAACACAATGGGACATAATTATACTGTACATATATGTAACATTATTAAATGTTAATATTGACTTGATTTTTATATTATCATAGCAATTAAAAAACCGCGAGATAGAAAAAAATAGAGAGAAAGGAAGAATTATCTATATTAAATAATTATCTATTATAAGCTGCATGGAATACCTGAGATAGTGTCCAGATTAAGAGAGACTAATCGAGAAAAGATAATTTCTGTTTCTTATCAAACGGAATTATTTCAGCTTCCAATATCCGCTTTATTTCTCTAAATTAAATTTCTCGCTTTGTGTGTCACGACTCATTGATGGGTGTTCTACTCGCATCACTTCTCATTTGGTAGAGATGATGGCTGCTAGTTGGTGACAGTGTTGAGGTTTTAGGTACAACTTGCTGAGATTTGCATATAATTGCCATAGGCTACATGTCTTGCCTTTAGGCTGCGTTGAGGTTTACCTACGTTCTATACACTTTGGAAATTGGAAATCTAAGCCATGCCTTAAGTTCGATAAGTCTCTAGGTTATAACTTATTTATAGGAAACTCGGGAACGGGCGCCTAACGCGAATTTTACACCCCAGTAACGAAAAAATGAAGCTCACGTTACAGTAATTTTAACGTGTTTCTGTCGTTTTTTAAATATTTTTTTGTCTCCTCTTATTATTTTCAGAAAATGTTGAGTAAATCTATATACACATTGTCCTCAAATATTAATAAATTATAGAACAATAAAAAATAAGCAATATGCAATTAATAACAATGACTTTTAATTGGAGTGTAAAAATCACCCCAGGTGACCATTTATGCAAAAAAAATCAGGCGCTCGGTTTAAAAAAAGAAAAGTAAAATATTCTGCAGCCTCTACTTATACGTATGTTATTATATATATCAAATGCGTTTGCGTTTTTGCAAATGTTTACTTCGTAGAACAAAGATGATTTTTTACATTTACGATAAAGCTTACACTGATAATTGATTATATATCGCTTGTCGACAAAAAAGTATTATTTTTCAATGAATATCTTGATAATTATAGACGTTGAATTAACGCGTGGAGTGCTACGATCTCTCGATACGGCGCGATATGTAATCTTTGTACAGATATTTATTTTGCTTCAAGAATTAGACTAATAATTAGAGTATATACATGCGAATAAGTAAACGTATAGCGAATTATATGGAGCGAATTGAAAGATCGCATCAGATAAATGTATGTTTTTAAAGAGAAAGACACCGAGGAAAAAAATAATTTAATGGATATTTTTCGCATGCATTATAAAATTAACTTTTATACTTTTTTTCTGACATTACTAAAAAAAAAGATTTATTTTAAACAATTAATTTTTTTCTTGAACTTAAATATATTATCCTGGTATTAATGAGAATAATAAGATTATATAGAAAAAAGTTGTTTTATTTTAGCTATACAAAATTAAGAAATTCTATTGCTGCCTTGTAATTATTCTGTGTCATACATTTCTCAATCCGTACAATTATAATAAATTTTATAGTCATATATTTGATCTATATTTAATCGATAAATTGGTGTTTTGTCGTCCTTTCGATATTTTAATTTTAAATATTTTATAATTAAAAAATTACTAGTTAATTAAAAAAAGTTAATTAAATTAGTTAATTAAAAAATCCAATTTTTATAATAGCTAATGCAGTTAGTTTTTAATACAAAAAGACAACTATAAGTAGTGGGAATACTACAGAATGAACCAAATGGAGAGTTATATGTATAATTGAAAGGCTGACACACGGCGGATGACTTGAAGGAAGTTGCAGTCATGATTGGCCTGCATAATGAAGAAGCTCGAACGCCATTATACTCGATGGCAAGCTTAAAGTTCCAGGTAGCTACCAGATAGGTACCTCGTGACAATCCTGAAGCGTTGCTCCGTTGAGAAACAATCCCTGGGAAAGTTTGTTCGGGTTATCCCGGTCTTCGTACGGATGAAACGGTGGACTGCGTATGTGTTTGCATAATTTTCTCCTTTGCAAATTTCTCCCTGGAGAATTAAGGTACTTTGAAATTGTGCATTGATGATGCGCGAGTGCATAATCCCGTCTCTCTTCATGGCGGCATACCGCAATTGTTTTAAATTTATATGATGAAAAATATCACTTTGCAATGTTAACAAATATGATTATTTTAGGACATCACGTGAGCGTCTAGTTATAAATGTCTCAGAGACATTCCAGCATACTTATCCAGCAACATTATCTGAAACAGTCCAATAAAATTAAGACAAAGTATCTGATAACATTTCTGGGAACATTATACCATAAGATAATGTAATATAATGTAATTATGCAAACAATGTTTTATAAAAGAAAATTCACCGAGTATAGATAAAAATGCGCTTTAAATCTTAGAAGTGTACCGGTAAATCGAGTTATCATTAGATAATGAATTTATCGTTCTTATCGGATGTCTCATGAAACAAAATCCTGATATGTTTGCAGCTCAAGAAGAATATTGCGGAATAACCCGGCGAAGAGTTGAAGATCTGAAGAATTTCACGTTCTGCAAATCGTTATCTTGTAATTATGAGGGTCACAAGTCGGATAAATAATTATCGTTCAAATATATTTCTACACTTAAAAATCAATAAAAAATTGATTAACGTAGGATACTACCTTTTACTTATCATTATTACGACAACTGCAAATTAATCTTTCGTGATAATGAATTTCCTATATATTCTTGAATATGTATCACCGATTAATCTCTGTTTTGCTGGTTTCCTTGCGCAGTATTCTTCCGTCAACCTTCCGATAAGATTAAACGCGACTGATCAAACAAAAATTAATTTCTATGAACTTATTATAAAAAGCTGAAAGGAATGTCGTTGTCTTCGGCTCGAACCCGTTAGTATCTTTTCTAGAAAATAATCTGTCCGGTAGATCTTAATCTATATATGATATATGACGATACTATGAATATCTCGGTACATGTACTTTGTGATTCATAAATGAAAAAAATGATACGACAACTCTGTGACGTACACACACATATAGGTTTTCACCTTGGGGATTCCCGCGTTTTAATTTTTACTACTTTGCCTTGCGGCGCGGAAATAATAATATATATACGTAATATTTTTTTTTATTTTTCCACACAAATACTTAGATTAGAAATAAATTCAGTTCTTCCTTCTAAATCGAGACAAATAGCAATATTTCCTGTGTCTTCCATTTTGCTTTGCCTAGATTTCATAGAATATACACGCAGGTTATTTACGCGCCGGAGAAATGCAAATACGAACCGTGTAAATAGAATTACGTTTGCTTGATCGTTTTTCTATTTCCATCAAAAACTGCACTGGTACAGAGTAACAATTCATTTGTTCAAAAATCTATCAACTAACTGAATTAGGATATCCATAGCGAAGATTTGCATTTTTATAGTTTTTTTCATACTTTATAATTCTAATATATCCTATGTTAAAACGGTATATATAAAACAAAAAAGATTACTATGTACAAAAATATTATTTTAATCGCATTTGCTCAAAATATTTATGCTTATTTAATAATTCATATGTTTATAGTATTTGTACCAATTTTTTAGCATTATATCCTCCATATTATATGCATAACTTTATCGTAATTCCTGGATATTAGCACAATTTTACCGTGATCCGCTTTATCGTGTTCCGAAATAAATTATTATCTCAAAAAGTTATAACAAATTATATATAAGTCAAAGTAATTTTATTTTATAGTAATATTTTATATAAAATCTATAAAAGTAATAAATGGCAATACCAATTTAGGATGAACAAGACCCTCGCTTTAGAAAAATGAGAAATAATATAAAAATCGATTTCACTAGTTTGCTCCCAGAATTCTATTATTTTCTTGATCATCTTCTTGGGACTCTAGAGCGCTATCTCCAAATTGACTGCTTCGGGAGTCGATATAGACATCACCCACAATCAACATTCGCGATGAACAATTTGACATCAAAAAACGCTTGGGATACTGAAAAACTGAGGAACTTGTTTATTTTTTGGTCGTATTAGCTTTCCGCAATATGTAGTCCGCAAGCGAACTTTTCATGTTAATAATTGTTTTCTTCGTTTACCTTAAAAAAGAGAAATTATCCCTCGTATGTTTTTTCGACGTATTAATGAAGCAACTTGAGATTACGCTATTAAAAGTGCTCGCCTCTTTCTTAACTACTGTAATATCTACCGGCCGCAGCTTATACAAAATTGTTTCCTAAAGAATAATCCGGTGCACGACAAATTTATTGTTGCTAAATAAAAGCCTAAATTAATTCACTGTCTTAGGAAAAATATTGCTTTTATATTAAGTAACTAATATAATTCAAACAAAAATTTCTTACGCAACAGACAACTGCAATTAAGTTTGTCTAACATGAAGTTTCCTTTAACGTCAGTTTTTTTTTAATTTTTAATCGCGCCAGAGAATATGTACAAAGCTCTTTTACAATACGTTTTCGCCAATACAATTTTTATTAAAAATCATAAATGCTCTAATGCGTCACGGAATTTCCATCGAAATACCTTTAAAGCAACCAATTAATTAGCATCAACTTTCGATGTAAGTGGTCATTCCGCGAGGCTTCCTCGAGGCTTTTTCGTCGGGACAAAATCAAATCAAGATCCGCAGATCGCTGGTAAGGACGAGGCGACGGCGGCCGCGTCGTGCTCGGGCAAAAGAAAACGACGAAATAAAAAGTCTATCATTTAGCCGGGACCGAAGCCTAATTCAGTCATCAGGGCAACGAAGGCGAGTTTTGCTCTGAGAGCCTTTGCAAACTGCCTCTTACATTGCCTACCTTGCTTACCCCGGTAACATCGATGACGGAAGCTCGGAAATTCGATTACAGGACCGTTTGAAAGCTTCGTCCTCTCTCTCTTCTTTAGATGGTCCATTTGCGACGTGCATACGCGATTAAATACGCAATATACATCTATATGACAAGCAAAATAGCTGGTGTAGACATTGTTTGCCAATCTGATATTTGTCCGGCCATTTAATACTGTGAATAATTTTTGCTATTTTAAAAAGCACATTTGTGAAAAATACGATAATTACTCTGGCTCATATCAAGACATATCGATTGTCTCAGCGTTAAATGCAATTATTGGCAAATCTCATGGAAAACAACACATTCTGTTCAGTATATATATATATATATTTCAATAATAATTATTATAAAAATTTCATTACTTATACAGGGTGAGTCAAAAGTATGTTCTAAAACATCGTGAGCGTGTTCCTGGATAAAAAGTATGAAACAAATGTTTCTATAGTCATTAGGCCGAAAATGCTTCGTTATCGAAATAATGGACACAAACAGATTTCATAATGTCTGCTCTCTAAATCTGAATCAGTGAATAGTCACTGATATCAGTGTGAAGTATGCCACTGATTCGAATCAGTGGCACTTTACACTGATATCAGTGACTATTCACTGATTCAGCAGTAGTATTCACTGATTCAGATTTAGAGAGTGAGTCTCGGATCAAAATCTTTCTTTCTACGATGTTGTATCTAATGCATCTGTAGTATTTTGATTCTAAATAGCGTTTGTTTATCAGCACACGCTACTATAATCCACTGAAAGAAAAGGGAAGGAGGTTTTAATGTAGGCCTCTATACTTAAGTACAGTGAAAGATAACGTACCTTATGCCTACAATCAAATTAGTATACTTGAAGCAGTTCAATTGAACAGTGTTAGTATATTCATAATTTACTGTAACAGTGTAGATAACATTTCCATTTGAAGAAATGAGTGATATAACTTTTAAATATAGTCATTTTTGATACCTATTTATGTCCTTCATTTTGAAAACGAAGCATTTTCGACTTAATTTAGACTTAATTTTATAGGAACATTTATTCATACTTTCATCCACGCTCACGAAGTTTTACAACTTTTGACTCACCCTGTATAGAATGACAAGTTTAATAGTTTAATACATAATGTTTGATGTTTGAAAAATCAAAAACGTCTTTTAAACGTTCATTAATAAATAATTTTAAATCCGCTTTGATAATTATTATGGTTTTGTTTATTAAATGAAGGAGAAAATTTTACGTTCGGAATTATTGAGTGCGCTCTGTACCGCTTATGTAATATTATGTTATGGTTTCCTGAGTGCTTGGCTTTTTACTGTACTAATTGAATTGTTTGTGCAGCGTATACTTTATTACGTAAAAAGTACTTTTAATTTTAAACACTATTTAAAGACTAAATTTTTCTTCTATAAAATAAAAAGAAAGATTTACATTTTGTTATTTTGGCTATATCATTTCTGTATTGTATTTTAATTTTTAATATTGTAATCCTAACTTGTTTAAAAAAAATCTTTTTCTTATGATTAATTCTATTTAAGTATTACAAGAAAAAATCAGTTTTTAAACTTTTATAATCGTTTATATTCTCATTATTATTCTCAAATTTGAAATTAAATGTTAATCAACTAACAGTATTTTTTCTATAAATTGCCGATTTAATTTTTTTTTAATTTTAAAACTGGATTATTAATTTATTTAATTATTTGAATGTGTTTATTTTAATTATTCTAAAATTTTCAATCATATTTATACGTAAAAATGTTAATTGGCTGCGCCAAAACATCTTATCTACAAAATTCCTTTAATTTAGAAATATGCTGTTATTTATGCTAAAAAATTTTTTTTATCAAATACGTTGCGAGAGAGCAAAAGAAACTGGGTTGACCTAAAAATCATAGCTTTCATGCCGTACATGATCATATCTGATTTCTTCAGATGAGATGCATTTGCATCGAGTCGAGCATATTCTTGGAAAACCTAACTTATATTGAAAAGCACAATATCTCTGCAAGAGGTATACTGTAGTTGATAAATTGAATTTTAATACAGGTTTATTATATATATTAAAAGTTTCAATACTGTTATACGTATCACGCATATATTTTTGTATGCAATCTGGACTATCCAGATTTTCATCAAAATCGAAAACCTACTCGTCTTACAATTAGATCTATACCATGCCTATTAAGAATAAAAGTACAGTTGTTGGCCATTCTACAATAATTGGCCACATCTTAAAAAATTAAAGATTATAAAGAAATACTATTAAAATGGTTTTAATCATAAATACAAAAATATTATAATAATTATTTCATTATAATTAAAAACATTTTAATAGTATTTCTTTATGATCTTTAATTTTTTAAGTTGTGGCCAATTATTGTAGAGTGGCCAACAACTGTATTATTTACTCTTATGTTTTTATTCCTAAATTAATGATGCTGCCAGTCGTCATTCTAATTATAAGCATTAAAGCTTCAATGTTGACTGTCATTTCACAATCGCGAAAGTCATGACGAGACTATTGCTAGTGTTAAGCGGAGTTAACGGTCATGTGAATGACTTCCTTATATCTTTATCAGTGCTGCAAGGGGAAAGGGGAGATCGTTCTTTAGATGACCAGAGGGTGGTGTCTTTGTGTCTACACGAGTAAATATTAGCAGAGGATGATGAGAACTCACCTCCGCTCGTTCCCTCTCACTTTCTCTTCCCTCTTTTCATCAACGTGAAGCCTACAGTCTTCGTCGCACCGGTGGGTCCGTTTATTCCGTCGCGACGTCTTTCTGAAGGCTGGCTTTTACCTGTCCCCTTCAAACCGACCGGATCTCACCGAAAATTCACTCTGATATTACCCCATTCAAGTTTGTACTCACGACGGCGGGCGCCTTTCTTCTGCGTGGTAGACACCGTCAGTTGAAAAAAAAAACTGTATATTTGTTACAGAAATTGAATACAATGTTATTTTGATGTAAGTTCTGTAATAATTACACTACAGACACTTGTGACTTTAAATGTAAAGTGCGCTGACAACAATCTATCAGTAGAAGTAACTAGAAAAACAAAAAACAATGACTTTTCTACGTCAGTAAAAAATTAAATAATTAACTCAGGTAGCTTTTAATCGACCCAACTTTATTGATAAATATTACAACGTCGTAATATTTATTAATTGGCCAGTTGGATCGATTAAAAGCTACCTGAATTAATTATAGCTATAGAAAAGTCTAAGCAAATTTCTAATTAAATTTTAGTTTTTATTGCCATCTATATTCTAATGTTTTAGCTTAATATTATACTTAAATATTTTTTCCAAAAGTATCGGAATATTCTTTCTATTGACAAAAGCAAACATTAATAATATTAAGGGTGTCTATGCCTTGTGTCAATTTTGCTCAATAAGGTGCATGAAACGTGCCTATAGCCTGTCCCCACGGGCACACCTGTCTCAGGAGAAGCGTTCGATGAAGATCGTGTGCGATTGAGTACTGTGGTCCAAAATTAACCCTGATGCACGGAAAGTACGGAATATAGCGTACAGTGACGTCAGAAACGACGTAGATATCATGGAGTGGTTCCTCGTTTCAGGTCGAATAGAAGGCACATTCGTGCCTTAATGCGAGCACTAACACATTATTGTTCGTGCAGTCATGCTATCCAAGGACGACTCGGTTTGGCAATAAACGTTTCGATACTATGTGAGAGAATTTTTAATTTTTTGCACTATATAGATGCAAATTATATATACATGTATACAAATATAATTTGCATCCTTAGAATTTCACTAAAATAAAAAATATATAATTTCAATAATTTGCATTGCATATGTTAGGTTATGACGAAAGTTCGTAGCGTTATTTTAGTGAAATTTTAAGACAATTATTACATACGTGCATGAGTATTTATTCAACTACATATGCGCCGTTTTATTCCACCACCATTTGCCCCAACATTACAGTAACTTCATAATTCCTTTCAGAACTTCTCACTTTTTTCGCCACCTATTAAACAACGTTACGAATTTTGTTACAACCTAATACATATATGCATATGCATATACATACATAAAAGTACTTATCATTCAAATATTTTTACGTAAAAATACTTATAAGTTTCAGGTACTTGCAATAATCATACAATTAATTATCCTCCTTTATCTGTTTTACTTAATTATATATTTTTTGTACATTCTAAGGAAATCCGGAAAAATCCAAGCAAGTGGATAACGACACGACTTGGCAGCAATGCCTTACTTTATACATCATTTTAATTAGTATTTAAATATTCACGTCTTCACGACATGACGAAATAAAACTTTGCCCAAAATTAACCCGACACGAAGTAACGGAGTAACATATTCTATTTGTTACTTCGTGTGGGGTTAATTTTGGGCAAAGGTCTGTTGCACATTCACGTCAAAGCAAAGGAAAGGACACGCTGACGGAAGCTTTGTATGCAGTGACTGCTATCAGGTATATGGTTGCTGCGATTGCACTACATAACGCGAAATGCATTTTCCAAAGCTTTACCTATTAAATAGATCAATATACAGCAAAATCGAACACAATTTTGGAATACATACCTCGTGCGAATTGTATAGTGCTATGTGTGCACGATGAAATTAATAAAAAATGTGATGCAGCAACTATCTAAAATCTAAACTATCTATCTAAATGTAAAATGTTATTGTACTTTGATGTTATTGATATTATATTATTTTTTATATTTAAAATTTCTTCAAAAATGTTATTTTTTATCTTTATTCTTTAGTGTTATTTTGGTTCTTTTAATTTATAATTAAATATATAAATATATAAACTATAATAAAAGATATACGAATAATGGAAGAATAATTATAATTTTATTAAAGTCTAGTATAACATTAATTAATATTAGTGAGTAAGTTGCTAACTCTTGTAAAACACATATATCTTTTGATATTAATTATAAGTAATTAAATGTAAATGTGGTATATGTCTGAAATGCTAGAGATGTTATAAGATCGTCATGTATTGCCATTTTCCTTTTCAACATTAAAATCAATCATGCGATACTGTTTAACGATACATTATTAAAAGCCTCATTAACAAGAACATGCGGATATTAATTGGAGAATGCAGCAATTAGACAACGACAAAGTGCTAAATTCTGATTGGTTTATTTTAATAATAGTTCCCGTCGCCTTATCTAATCGCCAGCTCGTTCTCGTTCTTCCACTCTGTGTTCGTGAAGTTGGTTCCAGCCGCCCATCTATAACACAAGTTCCGTAATGCAAACTTGCCTTTGACAAACTATGAAGTGTCAACGGATTAGCGAACGGCCGATACGCCGCATAATTCGAAGGATAATTCGAAGGAAGAAAAGACGCAGCTACGATCGAGAGATTGCTACGAGGGATAAGATTGCGCGGCTATTTGCGGTTATTGCACCCGTTTTAATAAAGAAACTTATGTTACAACTCGGTAACAGCTCCATAACGAAACTTACGAATCACTGTTGTAAATAGTTGCCCCGATGATTTCCACAGTTTCGTCCCGCGATGAACAATAGTCTTGTGTGGAAGACTTTATCTGCCACTTTAAAAGTTATTATTAGTTCAAGAAGATGCGTGATCTTGAACTTTAAGAAAATTTATTCCAAAGATATGTATCTGTAGCTTAGAGGTAAAGGATCGTGTGTCCATTTTTCGAGAGAACAAGGTTTAAAGTTTTAAATAGGGAAATAATATATTAATATAATAATCTATATTAAATATAGAATTTTTTAACACCAGCACCCAGTTACGGCTCGATGCTCCATATTTTTCGATTGATTTTTAATCTTGTGAGCCTTTATTACTTATAGAAATAATATATTTTTTTTAGATACAAAAAATAAAAGTAGCAACTTGATTTAGTAAGTTTTTAATAAAGTAACTGACATGTTTAATAGTGCAACTACCAATAACATGCTGTACCTGGTTTAAAAATTAGACACTATAAAAATTTTTAATACGACTTTTTCTAAATATTGTATCTTAAGAACTAGTAATAATAGACATAGACCATTATACAATTTAAGCTTCTGTTATATTGAAATGTGTATTAACTCCATTTTGACAAAAACTGGAGATATGATCCTTTATCTCTAAGGTACAGATATAGAGAAATTAGATAGATTATAAAATATATTATATATTATAAAATAGAAAATATATTATAAATATACATATATAGATATATTATAAAATAGAAGATATATTATAATATTATTACAGATTGGCACAAGAAACCGGTCCGAAACAATTTTTTGTAACTGTATTTTGCGTTTAGAGCCGGTTTTATGTGCGCCACCCTGTAGAAATTAATTGCATATTAGTTATGCATTTATTTATCTCAGATATATTTTGAGATAAATAATTCTCTGATTCCATGAATATGATCGCTTCACAAATCTTTGTCTCCTGACCTTTTTCATTATACATTTTATCTCGTATTATTATCTCATATCCAAATGAGACAGAGAAAGGGATATTTTAAGACATAGATGTATAAGATATTGCAGTGTATCCGAGACAGAAATATTTCATAGTAAATAATTAATAAAATCAATATATATCTTTGTTTTATATATGCTACTTGGTCGAATCTTGGTCAAACCTCAAGATAGTTTACAAAAACAAATTTTTAAATTATGCATGTATTATTGACTATCTTCGTGTTTTAAATCCTCTGTTAATTTATTATGTATTATAGCAAAAAATAGAATTGCAGTTGAATTTTCCATTGTAATACGAGTTTGCAACAACGTAAACGTTTCTGATCGTATGGGATGAAACATAATCCGGATAATCGAACGTTGGCATAATATAGATATAATCCCAAGCAAATCTCGCCAGGATATTATTAACAATATTACGTAAAAATTATATGCTAAACGTAATAAATAATAAGAGAAAATAAGACTTCTATGATATACAATCGAATAAAAATACAAGCCCTTTTCGGTTTAAGTTTAGCTCTCTAGCAGCTCAATATTAATTTCCGCGTGTATATGTATTATTTATAATATACATATATATTCCAACTTATTAAACTGCGCTAAGAAGACACCAAAAAATGTGCGCGAATGGGCGAAGGAATTTGAGTCCGAAGGATATTGAAAAATAAGTTTAAGTAACGAAAATGTCTATAATTAAAAACTGAGTATTTACAAGATTTATTTACAATGGTTTTATTTCGCGAACAAAAGAAATCGAGCGGGCGAAGGCGCGCGAGAAATGCAGTTTTTCGCGAACTAACGAAATAACGCGGGCCAAGGCGCGCGGAAAAGGCAGCTCAGCAAGCTCAAGTATCGCGCGAGCAGCGAAAGAAAGGCTCGAATGCAGGGGCTCGAAACCGACCGGCAGAATCTACCGAGCACGAAATCGTATTTCTAGAATCGCTCACTATTCGGAGTACTGCTATCAAGTGGTGAATCCGCGTGCGGTAGATTCTGTCGGTCAGCTTTGAGTCCCTGCATACGAGCCTTTCTTTCTCTAAACGTAATTTTGCTACGAAAAACGAAATTTGTTTTACACGGTGAAAAACATGTTGTATTTGAGTGGATTTCTGTATGTGTAGAAATTTTTTGGTTAAATTTTCAATATACGCTGGTTAGTGTAATATGTATTAGCATTGTGTTATTTTGACTTTTCTGCGTTAAGTTAAATATTTTACGTTTCTAAGAGTTGAAATAACACACAACTTATGTGTAAATGCACGAATTCTTGGTGACACATTTTATATGTTAAAATCAACACCTAAGTTGTGTTACTTTCCTCTGTATAAGAGTTTCCATCTGTTGTATAACATTTTCTTATGCTACATATTATAAAAATCGCTGTCTTCTATTATTTGCGAGAAAAAGAGAAGAAAGAATAACATTTAATAACACTAGTAGGAATAACATTTTATTTTAAATAAATTTAACATTACAAATATGTTAATTTAACATAAATTTTGCTTTCAGATAGCGTCCATGTATTACAATTTTGTGTTAACTTTTCACATATTACTCGTGTTATTTATTTACATATTTGCCTTCTGTTAACGTAAAAATTAGAGCGGATAAATTGGGACATGTAAAATGTGTTGACACAAAATTTTTTACCGAGTAAGATTTTAATATCGCTTATTTTGACGATCGCCGTATATATATTTCCATATTCTGCAGCATTACAAATATTAAATTCACGAAGATTATAATAGGCTCGAAACGCCGCTCGCGCTGATCGCACGACCCGGTCGCGATCGAGCAAAGCTCGCGGCCGTTAATCGAAAATACTTTAGCGGCACCGAGAGAGTCGCCCGATGATTATGAGTGGAAAGTAGGTGAATTGATAACGACTCCATGAGAAACGATTCATCCCCCAGGTACGCTGAAAAGTACCCGAACCCTCTGCGCAAGCGTGTGTGTCAGAACGGGGGGTTGACGACGGTGCACGGCGTCGCGACGCTCACCGGCGTTCACTTGAATCCTCGCCGCGTGTTCGTCGGGCGATTTGCCTTGAAAGACCGTGTCCCGAGAAAAGGGAGGAAAAGTAGCTGACTCGCGGCACGAATAACATCGATCGTGGATCGATGCTACGCGCAAAATCCATGTCGTCTCGACGACTGATCGAGGCACACGTCACCGACTGCTCCTTTTTGTTAAACAGTCTCGATCGTCCGCGCGTATCCCGCGCGAATACGTAATGCCGCGCGAGAGTGCCGAGGCGAGCGAGTGAAAACGCGGACGGACGACGTGGTCGGACGCGATGACCGGAGGGACGTCGCGCGCGAAAAAACTACCCCGTTGGATTGTGCCCGTCATCGAGTGTCCGGTGATTTAACGTCCCTCGACAAAAAGCCTGTCCATCTCAGATCTCGTATACCGTCGGATATCCAAACTAGCTGGCCGCGAGACCCTATCGCCAAGGACGATCGCGCGCTCTATTGTTGAACGCGGATTACGGTCTAGGACGATCGAATCGATCGGAGTGGACGCGGAGTGTGATCTCCCGCGACGGCGATCAGCAACGATCTCCGGATATATATGCCGTAAGACCGTTCGAAGGACGCTCAAGAGCAGTGTTCGACGTTCACACGGGATTCCTGCTGAAACTTCGAACGCCGATTGACTTTGACCGAATCGTCATCGATGTACCAACGACGCCGCGAAGCGAGCCACGACCGTCGGTCGTCATGCCGTGATGAGGTGATGGTCGTCGCGTGCCGATCGGGAAACTTGGCGCCGACGCGTGCACGGAAGATGGAAGTAAGAACTCGCGTTCGTGCGTCCGCGTGGAGCACTACGGGTTGAAGTTTCGGAGTTCCGCTGGCCTACTTCGGCTCCTAGCTGTCCTCCGGACGGAGGGCGCGCGAGGTGAGGCTATCGCTTGCTTACTTGTTGCCGTGTACGTTCCGGCGGGATATCCGATCGCGTCAATTATCGCGAAAGAGGCGAGATTTTTTGAGTCTGCACGTCGACGTTTTATCGCCGGGGAAACGAAACGAGGATACACTAGTCGGACGGGATTGTTTAGAAAGGATCGAAGCTACCCAGACAGCACGCATGTCTAGAGGACACCATAAAGATGTCTTTAAGATGTCCCTTAGACATGTATGTCTAAAAGGTGTCTTAAAGATGTCTTTATGGTGTCTTTTAGACGTGCTGTCTGGGTGAACGTGAGTTCTTCAACTCTTTTTGATATGTAGAAATATGAACTTATCTTGAAAAATCTAGCGTACATTATTTTCAGATAAATGTAGCAACATTAATTCAGAGGTGTGAGATAAAAGCAAATCTTCCTATCTATCCTTTAACTTTTTTCTAGCTTTACATTGCAAACTTTGATTTCATAATTATCCAAAAATAACAAGTCGAATATTATACCTTGTGAGTATCTTTTTACAAGCAGTGTATCTGATCGTAGATTTGATCGTAGATAAATATGAAATTATTAGTCGGGTATAATTAATGATTAAAATCAAATTATTTTTTGAAAACTTTTTTCGTAAATTATATTTTTAACAATTATTTGAAATGCATAGCGCAAGAGATATCCGTTAAGAATATATCTATAATATTCGAGAGCTTAATACGTCTTATGTTCAAATGTTGAGATGTTCTTCACAATTGAGTTTCCAGTTCGCTGCACATTTTGCAGTTCGTCGCGTTGTTGCGCTTCATATTTTGTTCGTACTGCACGTCTTGTCGTAAAATATAAATAGGCTACCGCCGATATAATGTGACAGCGACGCTGTAATCGAGTTCACCTTACAGCGAAACATGCAATATATGAGAAATATATATTGCGCAATCGTAAAAATATTCCAGACATTTCAAACAGCATCGCGATTGCCAGGTATTTCCGAATATTTTCTTTTAAAATATCTGAAAAATTTTAAAAAGAAATCTAAATACGATCTATAATAGGCTATAGATATTATATATATTTCAATTCTCTATTTCGCGATTTAAATTCTTTCTATTATTATTTAAATCTTTATCATACTAATTGCGTTTAAAATCAATTAAATATTTATTATACTTCAATCCAAATCATATCGCATATCGCATCCAGTGTCGATATGAGATGAGAATCGCGTGGTTATTATCTATCTACATGTATGGCGAAGGTGCGCGCGCGACAGGACCATAGGTTTCAAAACCATCCGCAAGAGTTACAGTCTCACACGCGATCGCAGCAACTGCCGATGTAAACGAACTCTAGATCGCTTTATTCTGCTCGGTCAGGCGGCATCGAGGTCGTGACTGACAGGCCGAGCAGGTTTCGAGTGGAAAAAAAGAGAACCTTTGACAAAATATAGCTGTCGCGATTGTCCTGTGAAGAGGCGCATTATCGGATCTGTTTTTTTCTTTTTTTCCCCTTTACTTTTCCGTTTCCCTCTTTTTGTGCGATGCGATGGATGGCCGTGACCTATCGTGTGACTGATCACCAGAACCAACGAGAAACGCGATGGTAATCGTCACAATGTATTGTGCCGATTCGATTGTCGTATATCATCAGCGCTTACGCAAAGTCACCCCAAGAATGAAGTGTAATGTGATTTGTACCCGTCCAGATAACTTTTTATTAACCTCATATAGTCAGCGCCGATTGACTGAAATAATATATTTTATTTATATCTCGGATTTATTACATAAATCTAAGGCAGTAAACAGCAGTTTGCTACTAAGATAATAGTAATCAAAAATATTAATGTAACACTCCTATTTTAGCAAATTATTAATACATTAATTTAATAAATTGAATGCTTGACAATTTAACGAGATTATATTCGCAAGTAATAAACATGTATATGCACGAATTTTTAGTGTTAGATTCTTTTTCCTTTCTGGAGTGCTATATTTCTCAATTTGTTTAATCAGCAAGTGTCAGTGAAAGTATTTACCCGAGGGACTATTGAAGAGTGATAGTGATTGTTGAAGGATTCTTGTTAGCGTGTCCTTTCCTCGCCTTTGGTAGGTCGATCGATAAATATCGATTAGCTCTTATACTTTGTGGATACATAAACCTACACCTACATATTTTCTCGTCATGGCCATTTCGCATGATGAGTGCTCATGGGATCGAGAAGAACTTATCCGATAATACAATGGAATTATGAGCTACCAATAATATGTTGTGCATTCTAGAAATAAAAAAAATAAACGAAATATTTTTGTAAACAAATATTGAAATATTATTTTATATTTTATTATTTTTTTGCTACATATTTTTGTCTCGATATTCGTATTTCATGTAAAATAGACAGCTTTTTTAAGTTAATTTAATTTAACGTTAATATTGTTTCTTTTTTTACTGGAATATAATTTATCGCGCACATGATAAAATGCGCAAGAAAATTTAGTATTTGCGCTTGTAGTATTTTTAGTAACGGTTTTCAATATTACCGAAAACTGTGTCAGTTGAAATTTGCTTAGTATTGCCAGAGACACGTAATGTAACACTTAAATCTTTTCCGAGGTCATGGGTCTTGAAACTGCGAGAGATTAATACTCGAAATTTACAATATTTTTTTTCTCAAACTAGATGATAACTTAATCTGTCTTTAATTTACTTTAAGCCCCGCTCCATTTTTCTGGTAAAAATTTTGCGTCAAAAATCGCTTGATTGCGTTTGACAGTAAAGCTGCAAGGCTCCACTGCAAGAATCATCATGGCGTTCAATATTTGATGTGTATACGAATAACGGAATTTATTAAGAACAAAAAGTTCATATCTCTGGAAATATTCGTATACAGTTCCGTGTATAGAAGTGATTCGATCAAATCTGTTTCGGCTTGTCCCATTGACGACTCTGTATATTCGACTCGAATATTCGGTACGCGATATAGGGTGTTGAAAGTTTTTTGTGCGTGCTATCTGATGCACGTATAATTTCTGATAATAACACGATATTTCATATACAGGATGTGAAAACATGTGAAAAATAAAACGTGCACATCTGTATAAAATATCAAGAGATCTAGATATATGCGCTAAAGTAGAATAAAATTATTGTATTGCGGAAAAATAATTTTATAACGATTATCCAAGCATTTTATAATAATAAAGTAAAATCAGATAAATAAAATACAACGCACATACTTACGAGTGTAAAACAATTTTATTCAATTAAACTATATTTCAAAACAGAAATTTAATTTTACATGTATAATAGTTGTCGATGATCTCACAATCAGTCGCCAAGTGTTTTAAAAACTCGATTAGAAATAATCGTAGAATTAGTATAAGCTAAAATATGGGGACGGTACGTTTCGAGCACCTTGTACATTCATTAGTAAATGCCATTGCATTTATTGCGCGAATTATACACGCGGCATTCTTATCCCCGTCCCCCGAGCATCCGAGAATCATGCACTATGAAAACCGTCGCGTCGGTCCGAATTCATTTGAATGCCGCATTTAATTCCACGTGCCGTGTATCATAGACAACTATCCCGACAATAAACATTACACCGAAGATTCGCGGGCATGAAACTCAGGAACGGGTTTGATTCCAAAATGAATATTTCTTGTGTCTACAGACACGCGCGTATTATTGCCAAAACGGCTGTAGGTGTTGACGCGTCGCACGCGTGAAATATTAAAACGTTATTTGCGCTTCAGTTTAATCAGACTTTCGCACTCGGCACTGACAGGGCTGTTAATATTGTACGTGATGGATAACTAGCGGTTTAAATATTCATCGACACATTGCGGTACAAAGTGCTCGCGGCACCGTGAGAAATACAGGGGGCGAGGGGCGAGTGTCTTTGCGCGGCGGAAATATGGTGAGCATGATGGGCAACCATGAACTGTTAATTTCGCGAGTTTCACGTTTAACGTGGCGCACTTCCTGCGCGAGACGAAGGTGATGAATAAATTCTTCGCGGTGCCTCCGGGCCGCAGAGTTTGCGTATTAAATAACAATAAAGACGGTAATAGCATCTCCTCTTATTAAATATATCTAACTTATTGTTGCTAAATGATGGAAGTGGATTCAATACATAAAAGGCGCTCTCACGAAGCAAACATGTGTGTGATTCAAACCTACACTATTTTTAAGATATTACACAAAATTCTTAATCCATATTAATACACACAGAAAAGTACATACTACCTGCAAGTAAATATTATTTGTTTTAAGTATTTGATAAGTTTATATATCAACAAATCTACCGTAAAGTCATCGGAAACATCACATTTACTCAAAACACATTCTTATCTTATCAAGTTTAGTACTTCAAACAAGAATATTTAATTAATATACAGGAATTCGGTTTATTTACTACATAGAGTCTACGGAAGAGAAGCATATACTTACATATATAATATATTCTTGAAAGAAGAAAATTTTTGTTTTGCGTGAAAGTTGCGCTTTCACAAAATGATAAGCTTTTCTAAGACTTGTGCCAAGTACATCTTAAAACTATTATTAAGAAAATATTCTCTGTTGAAGGAAAGTATTACTTAAAACAAATAAAATAAAATAAGTAATTGCTTTTCTAGGCTGTAGAATGATATTTTTATGTGTGTAGAAATCTTTCATTTCTCTAAACAATATAATTTTTATTTTGATTCAAAATACGACGCTAAGACTTTACAGAGCACTTAATCTTTTTGCAGAAACTTAATTATTTAGCCTGCAAAAATTAAAAAGAATTAGTTGAGTATTAATACGCATATATTATTCATATCTAATGAATTATTACATCACTACTTTCTATATTTCTCACATTTAAATAAATCACATTAAAATTTTTTTATGACATGTATAGAAGGCTCTCTCCTCTCTCCTCTCTGAACATTTGATCATTAATAGAAGCAAAGATAAATCGAGAGAAAAGAGAGGAGGAAAGAGAAAAGAGAATTATGACAATTTTTGAAACTATCGCTTACTCTGAATATTAAGGTTTGAATATATACCTAACAATTCATCTCTGCACATATTTCTACGGATATTCAATGTCCGTTTCAATCGAATCCCGCTCGGACTACCGCGCGGGGCACCGGACACGAAACGTAAGGGGGTTACGAAAATCGATGTATACGGGTAAAAGTTTCCGTGTCTCGGCCACGGTTCCCGCGGCTCTCATTCGAACAAGAGAAGACGAGAGGCATTCGACGACGAGAAGCAAGCGAGCCAATTTGACCGACGTCGAAACGCAATTACGAGCGACGTCGCGTCGTCGGCGCGGCGCAGCGGCTCCATCAGGCGCATCGCAAAACCGAATTTGTATTGCGCTCGCACATTTGCCGTGAGAAAAATCGAAGAAAATAATTACGATCACCTCGATACATACCGGGCGTGCGCGACGGCGCGACGGGGCACATTTCACGAACCGCGGACGATAACGAGCACGAGAGGCGTCGTCGGGCACACGCCACCCTTCGTGAATCGTGTTTAACCCAATACGGGAAAAGCGCGTCACGAATGGTCTCGGGAATAACAAGTACGGGACGTGTTCTGGAAAGAAAGTAACGTTACGAGAGCGGTATAACTCTCATAAAAAATGATGTTTGTAATGTCCGCGGGAGACACTCCGTGCATATTTATCCTATCCACGTATTTCGCATGTACAGTTGGGGATAGAAAAGTTGCCCGGTTGAATTTCGGAACGCATTCTATTTATATCCAGCAACTACCAATTTCTTTTAACATTTCAATATATCTGACATCTTGTTTGTCCACTCTTATGATGAATCACTGCGCAAGCTGTGTGCATTAGTGCTCGTCCACTTCCAAACAGGAAACTCAACCAAACAACCTTTCTGTCCCCAACTGTACATCGAAAGCAGCACAACGTCGTAATCGCTATGGTATTTTAAAGAAAAATGTATTATTTTATATAAATTATTATCAAGTTCTACGTCGAAACAGATAAGTGAATAAATGAGACATCTTCGAGATAATCTCTGCGCGGATTAAAATACGGAAATTCAGTTGCAAATGTCAATGTTCAAAACGTCATGAAAAACTCAAGCTGTAATATTACTAGTATAATATTGTAATATTACTAGTATTATTACTTATATTAGTAATTTATATTATACTTGTAATATGTAATATATTACTAATATTATATAAATTATCTACTAATATAATAATAATAAACATTTGTCTTTATTTCAAACTTTGTGTGATAATAAACAGTATGCTAATTAGCTTAATTGAAAGAAACATATCATTTGTATTGTAGAATATTAGAATTATAAAGAGAAGGTACAGTTGTATTTTTATATTGCTAATTAAGATAGAAAAAATTGCAAAAACACACATTACACAAAGTAAATTCTTCGCATTTGGCTTTTGTTGCACAGAATACGTGTTATAAAAAAACCAACATTATCGAACAATTAACAAATGTCTAACAAACGGAAAGCTTGTCGTCGACAACGCCGTGGTGACGAACGAACTATATACGTTTCACGTCGTTATCGTTTGTGGCACGTTCGCAAAACATGCGCGGTGATAGTTGCCTAATTGCAAAAATTTCTTTTTCATACAAATACGATACGTTTTTTTTTAAATATCTAGAATTTAAAATGTAGGGGCGTTGTATGTAAAACGGCCCCCTTAAGCAATAAATTGATCTTACTTCCAAAGGAAACCGTATTCGGATGCAAAATATCGTCAAGAGTGTTAAGTAACATTATTGTCAATTAATATAAGCAGCCCTTAAAGTTTGAAAGTCTTTAAGGAAAACCCACATCTCCCCTATTATATCGCAGAGATGAATATTGACTTCTCTTGAACGCGCGGAACAAGCACAGAAGTTGAGTGATTTTCGTAGCACGTTACATTATACGTATCGTTTTTATGATGCGATCGTGCACATCATCATCTCTTGAGCGATTCCGAAAAGTCACTTCTGTACGCGATTGAGTTCAGAGGGATACGAAACTACTACTTCCTTTGCAAGTTTTCGTATCGCCGCGTAAATTGTAAATCGATAGTTTTGACTTTGAACTCTAGCCAGTTCGGTATAGTTGATAATAGCTTACGCGCGTGCATATCATAAGATGCAACCTATCGTATACGCATTTTGCCAGAAACATCGTTGATACTGATTTATGGTTAGTTCGGGGAAGAGAATTCATGTAATCAGTATCACCAGCGCGTGTCCTTTGACTTCAAAGCGATGGAATATTACGGTGTTCACCACGATATTCCTGGTATACCATGTCGGTTATTGAGTCCACCAAGAACCAAATAAAATCTCTGTCACCCGCATTCTTTTTTTTTTATTAATGCGCACATTTTTCTTTATTTAAGCGTGGATTTGGCTTTTCTAACAATAATCAAATCGGCATAACGATCGAAACAGTTGTAAGATCTTGGTGGTAGTATATTTAAAGTTATAAATAAATATTATATAAAAAAAAACGTATTATAAATAAGATATTTAGAAAAGTCTCGTATGCCAAAACATAAACCGTTTCTTATACGAATTTCTGCAAGTAGGCGAGTGCGTGAACGTGCCATGAATGATAACGACACGAAACATAGTGCTGTCGAAAAGGCTGTTTTCCAGGAATTTGTTAACCTTTTAAACATATGGATTTTTTATAGTCACATTTGAATGCAGATCATTATCAAGAGTGTATTTAGCTGATGTATTTAACCTTGTAAAAAGAAAAACAATTGTTCTATGCAAACCTGACGTATATTAAAATATTAATTGTGGAATATTTTAATCGTAAAAATTTTCTGCAATATTACATGTAAGATAGTTATTAGTTTTTACATTATTAATTATCTTTATTTCAATTCAAATAATATAAAGTTAGATTATTAATAAATAAGAATAGGCTATGAAAAATTAGAATAAAGCTTTGTCTTTCATTAAATACATTAGTTAAGATTTGAAATATTGAAACGTTACCTATTTGAAATATTTTCCATCCTTTATGTTTCCATCTTTAGTTATATGTTTGTGAAATGCATGTAAAAAGAATTTATAAATATGTAAACATGTAAAAAGAATCTATAAATATTGCTTTCTTGTGTAGCAACTTTTATAATATTTAAGGATGTTCTGGCTATAATCTTCAAAACAGTGAGAAGTCGATAATTGTGAGATTGTTTTTTAGTCTTCCTGATGTGCTGCAAAAAAGTTGAAACAAATCGACTAAACGGTTGTTGAGTTATAACGATTTTAAAAATGTATTGGAGGTTTTTCAAATATATTCGGAAATGGCTGAAATTTTGAGATATTTCTATTAAATTAAATTAAAAATACTCTGTAAGTGATTTACTAAACGATTTAAGAGTTATTTAAGTTTAAAGTTGATGAAATTGACATTATCTGTAAATATAAATTGACATTTTTTCTGTAAATATAAATAAAAACAATGAGATATTTCTAAAACTTTCTTTATATGTAAAACATACATCATTAATATTGTATATTTCAAAACTTTTTGCTAAAATTTTTTAATTTTTTAATTGTTTAAACAATATTAATTATTTAAATGACAAAAAACCATACTCAAACAGTTAACGGTAATCCTTTCTAACATATAAAACATTTTGAGTTGCTTGACATACATGCAAAGTCTTCATTTTAGTAATTTTTTATTGAAAGCTAACATTTGGCATTTGGCAGGGATTGTATAGCCACAACATCCTTAATCTTAAAAGCATATTGGGAGATCAACCATTGTTTTAAAAATTTTTTTTATTTTAAAAAATATAGAAAGAAAAATAAAGTGTAATATAATAATTTAACAATTTTTCTTAATATATGGATTATCTATATTTATTTTACATAAATAATACAGAAACAACTTGTTGCAATCTTCATTATCTATGAACATAAACATCATAAAGTTTAAAATATTAATATATATATGGAGGGGTTAAAGCCATAGAGAGAGTGGTGTGTCAATTTTTTTGACCACTTTTTTTTTCTTCTTCTTTCAACATATCTGCATGTGTAGACTGCATCTATGAACTTAACTCGATAGGTTAAAAAAAGTGATATATATATTATACTTGTTAGCATAATTTTATTTCTTCTCTTATTATAACTTCAGTCTCTTTTTCCTTGTTTTCGAAGAACTAACAAGTAAGTTGAACAAAAAGTTAAACCCATTATAATTTACTTGACATAAAAGTTCAAGTCAATAAAAATTTAATATATTATATATAATAAAACTATTAATCAATGAAGAGGAAAACGCCGTAATACGGTCTGGACTGGATCTTGTTTGTCCGAATATATATTAATTTCTTGAGTGACTTTTTAACGTACAATTCTTTTTGCTCTGATAGACCACGCGCCGTTACTTCCGGACATAACGCAGTCTCAACCAAAGCTAGAACGATACAGTCACACAATTAAATTGATATCAATTTAATCATATTGAAACATGCACAATAATTCGGATTAAATGATGTGAGATATATATAAGATACTGGGAATATAAAGGAAATGTTGCGAAAAATAACACCCCAGCCAGGATTCGAACCTGGACCTCCCTCATTCCGTGACGGGCGTCTCACCAATTCGACCACCGAGGCATGTGGTGATATTTATCGCAACATTATAGATATAAGGAAGAACGTCTTTTTCGGCGACGTTTATAAACAATAAGTATGAGATTATACGACCGTGTAAGATATACAATCAATGAAGAGGAAAACGCCGTAATACGGTCAGGACTGGATCTTGTTTGTCCGAATATATATTAATTTCTTGAGTGACTTATATATATCTCACATCATTTAATCCGAATTATTGTGCATGTTTTAATATGATTAAATTGATATCAATTTAATTGTGTGACTGTATCGTTCTAGCTTTGGTTGAGACTGCGTTATGTCCGGAAGTAACGGCGCGTGGTCTATCAGAGCAAAAAGAATTGTACGTTAAAAAGTCACTCAAGAAATTAATATATATTCGGACAAACAAGATCCAGTCCGTATTACGGCGTTTTCCTCTTCATTGATTGTATATCTTACACGGTCGTATAATCTCATACTTAAAACTATTAATATTTTACATTACATTACAATTACGTTTACATTTCAATTACGTTTTTTTCTTAAATTTCACTTGTGTTTGACAATAGGGAATTTGCATGATTTTTTTTTAAAATTGCATTAAATAATTTGTATGTTCTTTTAATTGTCATTTTTTTTCGTAATTTTTTAACGCAAATTAAGCAAGAAAATAAATAATAAAATATTGCATTATTTGAAATGCCGAAAACGGTCCGGAAACGACCGAGTCTTCCCGAACGCCGTGTGACGTCACACCGCAGTAAAGTAATACTTTTAACCATTGAAACTATCATTTATTTTGAAAAATGAGTAAAGTGAAGACATATAAAACATGTTTCGTACCTTTATGTAAAAGTACTGTTATTAAAACACCAGGTAAACTTTTTTTATGTACGTCAAGATAAAAACATAAGAAAAAGGTAGTTTGAAAGTGCCCATCGTACTGATGAACCAGGAAAATGGAGTTATTTTTGTTGTCAAGATCATTTCCATGTAAGCATTATGAAAACATGTTTTTTTATGCTTTAATTGTAACATTTATAAAAATGTCAAACAACGTGCATATGTCTTGTAAAAATATCTGACATAACCTACTTCAACATAAATTAAACATTAAATGTACAGGTATCGATACTTTTTATTTATAAAATACATCTAAAATTATTTGAAAATTATATAAAAACATTTTGTTTATATGAAGAAGCTATTTAAACATATATATACCCACACAGAACAAAAAGCTCTAATAGACGTCCACATAGTGGACGTCTAATATTAGAGCTTTTTGTTCTGTGTGGTTTACATCCTCCTGTAATTAAATTTAATTTATTTATACAAAGATGTATTATGTGTATATTCATATTGCTCTAGAAGTATGTATTACTATAAGCTTTCATCCAGAATTTATTTTTATTTTGTATATATAATTTAAAAATTATACTCAAATATACAAACTTTCTGATGCCGCACAGTCAAGGCACTCTACGCGTTCAACTCTTTCTTCTCCTTCATCAACTTTTAATATTACAGTGTAATCTTTTTGTCGAACTCGATATTCAGGGCAAATTCTTCCTTTCACTATACAAATAGAATCTTCCCGTTTGACGCTGACATAACTTATAGCGGAGTCTCCGTAATCTTCTCTCGAAGATCTATAATAGACGCGTTAATTATGATAATTCATACATAATTGAAACAGAATTTAAAACAATTACTACTGTAATAATAATACAATTGTACTTACAAAGCTGCTTTTATTCCTCGTACTTCTGGAGCATTGTATCGCTCATCAGTTACAATATATTCCCAAACCATAAATATGCTTATTTTTGGCAAATTCATTGAATCAGCTTTAACGAATCCTGGATCCAATTGGTTTGGCATTTTATTTTAATACGCAGAACGCAGATATTAACGGTAAATAAAAGTATCACAATGATAATATACCTACTAGCAGACGGAGAGTTGAGACTATTGCAATGTGACGTCATACACTTGTCAGCCAATCAAAATCGTTTTCTCACAGCACAGAAAATTTCAAATATTATTAAAATTTAATTTAATTTTTGAATACCTACCTATTGATTAACATTAAAAATTTTGTTGTAAATAAATTTATAATAATGTATATTTAAATTACAAACAAAAAAAATGTAATATTTTTTTTTCATGCCAATTCCCTATTTCTCTTACGTTCAATAAATTGATTGTTATATCATTCTAAGATTAAATATCTGTACTAATCTATCCTAGAGCTCACCTATTCCAAGATAACAGATCTTTATAAGATGTATATTTACCAATATTTTCATACTTTTAACTTAATGTACCTGTATATAATATATATGTCGCAGGGATTTCATGTCATTTGTTTTTTTTCTGCAAAATTTCTAGAAAATCCACGAATACTCGAGATCACGAATGTTCCAGAATATTATTATTCTTAATTTAACGATAGTGTCATTAGTCATGGCGTAAGATGTAATACGATATTCATCGAGAGGATCGCCGCGGCGTATCAGTTTCGCGTTCACGTCTTCATAATATTATTAGGGTAAACTCGGATGAGATGGCCATAGAAGAGAGATGGCTCACCTATGTTCTTTCAATCTAGCTCGCCATCTCGTATCGAATAATGAACATGAATGGGTCATCTCTCCTCTAAGGCCATCTCACTCGAATTTACCCTATTACTGTATCGAGTCGCTCTTTGTAATTCGCCGGCACGGTCTCTTTAGCTATTGGATCTTCTAAATGAAAGATAACGAGCCATCTGCATTTTAGTCATTTCGTCTATTATTTCATCTGACTGTTGCTAAGGGCTCGTCATCCCTGGCGTGTTCTTTGTTCTGTGTGAGTATGAGAACTCACGGAACTTACGGTGCATTGCCATTTGCCATTAGTTTGTCAAGAGTGAATCTGTCATCGTCGATTGCTCAGGCAATGGTCAGTTCGACCGGTAGTCTGACACGGCGAGCGAGAGAGTGCCGATAGCGATTTCATTTAATACGTGTTTTCAGTTTCGATCAAAATTCAAATGTGTTTCTAAATTACGTTGTTCTTTAATTCCGTTATTATTTTTGGTCGTTTAAATAAAGTGTTGTGTTACTTCAGTGCTTCGGTGTCAGTGGTCTCTCACCCACTTTTCCCCCTCTCCACGTATACGCGCGCAAACGCCTTTTGTCTGTGAAATTGTGAGTTAAAATTTTTATTAATTTATAAATATATTTATAAATATGTTATAAATTATATTTATAAATATGAATGTAATTATATATACAAATTTATATTTATATTAAATAAATATAAATATAATTATATAAATTTGTATTTATATTTATAAATTGCATTTATATCTTTATACATATTAATAATTTTAATTTACCCCTTGATATCCCGGTTTTTTGTAGATTTCCTAGCGATTTTACAAAAAAAAATAATAATAATAAAAATTACACAAAATCCCTGCAACATATACATACATACATAATGTTTATTTGTAATAAATTTTTATGCAGATCTGTTACCTTAATAAAATAAAAAATATGTCACGTATGCATAGCAGCAAAATTGTGACTACATTAAAATTACGTTGAATTGCAAAGCAGAAATATATGTAAATTATAGTAATGCCCAGAACAATTAAAAGAGTAATACTTGCTTGCATGTAAAACAGCTAGAAATTATTAATTCTGTAAGTAACAAATAAAACAAGAAGCAAGTTATTTACCTCATAATTGCTGCGCCAATCACTTAACGCTTCCGAGAGCTCGTCCTCTTCTCACATTTGTCCGTTTCATTTGTATAACACAACACTCGCAAAAACATGGTTAATGATTGTACGGACATGTTAATCACCAGAATAAAATAATAGAATGATATTTTGCACAAAACTACTGATAATCACATATGCGATAAGTATTTTGTTATTATGTATTGAGGAAGAATGAATTAGCAAAAGAAGTACAAGACTCTATGCTCTGGTTGGCAACTAAAAATCTGACAAATTAACGAACGAAATCTCAAACAGCGAAAGATTTTAATAAATTGTAAATAATAATGCAAATTATAATTATAATAAACAAATTATGTTTACGTTATAAATAGCTAGAAAATTAAAAATACATTAATATTTAAATATCATATTAAGGATATCGCATCACATTCGCATAAATAAAACAATAATTTATCGTTCTCATTTTCCGCCGTCCATCGAATCCTGCGTAAAATAAATTAATTGCGCGAAATACTAGCTTTGTTAAATAGCCAATACGTTTACAGATGTTAAACGCAAGAGTTAATTAATCACGCCAGTAAATAGTAATTAATCGTTGGAAATAATCATATACCAAAACGATCATAGCTGTTTTATTTCTTGCATTTCATGTTAATTTTTAATACACGATCGATATAAAACGCATAGCTTCTCATTACTTGATTAACTCGATTCAGCAAATCGCACATCATTCCTCGTTAATTTTAAAACTATAATCAAATTATATTAATTGAAGTGAAAGTTTAAAATATGGCACAAGATATATTCGAAGAGACAATTCTCGCTCGCTAATTCCGTCCTCTGAAAGAACAAATCGCGTAAGATATCTGCTTCAAGAAACAGTTATCACTTTAATATGTTTACGAATTTTTAATGCCGCGAGATAATAATTATTTATTATAATAACTACAAAATATCACGATATTTTTTAGTAGTACTTATCACAAGAACGTTTCGAGAAGAAAAAAAATAATACAGAGCCGCTCGTACCGCTATCTGCTCGCGCTCGAGGAAAGAAAAAATATTTTATTTTATTTTATTTTATTAAAAAAATTAATGTTTGGCGAAGGCCACGCACTGACAGAACTGTTATTATTTTAAAATATTTAACGTTTTATAAAATTAAGTTATACCGAATATATTCTGATTTTTGCATTTCGATAAATATAAGCAGCTCTACACTATAGGTATATTTTATATTGTCTTTTTGTAGACAGATTAATGTCGTTTAAGATTACACTTAATTCCGTTCGAGTGAGCGTTTTGGGATGAAAATACTGTTATTAAATTATCGAAGGAATTTATTACGATCTGTCTGCTATATTATTAATGGCAAATCGTTTAACTGTTACACGTGAATTATTTAATTCCTGCATTTAATGGCTATTTGAATAGCCGGTTAATTACTTTATTTTAAAAAATGTTCTAATTTATTACGTGAAAAATAAGGACTATCTTTATTTTATTCAAAAAATAATTTTAAGAATCTAAGTTTTAAAAATCTGTTGGACATCTGAATCGAATTTAGCACGTAACTAATTGTTCTCTTCTCGAGACTTAAAAGTTATTAATATATACACGCGTATAAGTTTCTTTCAAGAATCGATTAATTATTGAATCATAAGGAACAAAATTTAAACTGTACCTCCAGGACAAACTTTATTCGAATTTTTCAATTGATTCATTTTTTATTGATTTTTAATTCACAGCTGAATTCTTTAATAGAAGCACAACTGTAAATACGGGCGTAAGAATAGCCTAATTAATGCATTGTCATGAAATATCACTTCATGGGGTTGACAACTAATTATTCATATATTACGCAAAATAGCAGAACGACCGCCATGTTGTTAGAGTCAAGCGTAAATATCATTTTTATCTTTTTTCGCGACAAATGAGAAGCAAGCCGGCCAATTAGCAGAATTGTTTCAGAAATTACCTGTGAACGTTCGCGAATTATAAAACGTTTCAACTGGCCGTTTGCGTGGGGTGGCCACAAGACATACGGTAATTGTTCGCACAATTAATTCTGTTGCGACTCGCAAGCGAAGTACACGACATTCTGAATGGTAGAAATAACGTGCGGTTGGCCAGTTCAAATGCACAGAGCCCCGCAAAACGATTTCGAGCCGATTAACTGGCGGATTCGCACTCTCGTCTCGCATTGTCTACGATGAACGAGAGCTAGAAATGTCGGATTAACAGCGCGCGCGCGCGGTCGACGTATTGTTAGTTTCGCTATACTATCGTGTTTGCTTGATTTCCACTGGCCCATGTAACCATCCATAGAAATCCAATACCGGACGTAATGTGAAAACGCGTAAACACATGTAGCGCGGAATCTGCGAGTGGCAGTGAAACTGATTTGCAAGTACAACTATGAATTAACGCGCAATGCTTTTATCATAAGGTAAATGACATTGCGCTGCTCGTTTATTCGGTGCCTGTGCGTTGCATAATCATTACACGATTTGCCCGAACCATTATCATCGCGTCACGAGCCAGTGATGTGAAATTTTCGCGATGCGCATACTTATATAAGTTGCACGCATTGGTTGAAATATATAAATGTATGCATCATATAAAATATGCGTTATGTAAAATGTGTTTTTATCATAGATTAAATTTTTAATTTACCGTAGATTAAGTTAAATTTTCAATTTAATGAGAAATATTTAATTAATTGTCATTGCAGAATCACAAAAAATAGAAAAAATATAAAAACAGTTTTTCCATACAGCGTATAAAAATGTTAATATATTTTTACACCTAATTATTACAATTATTTAAAAGAAGACCTAAAAATTGTGCAAGTTTGCTCGTGAATAAATCTAGTAAATGTTGAAAGAGCCGATCTTAATATGTATTTATTCATTTACATTTAGAAGTAAAAGGATTGAAGAAAGGAATAAAAGTTTCTAGGAAAACGCAAAAGCTCTTCCAGAGAAATCGATTATCCGGCGAGAGATAAAAAAAATTGTGTCTCCGAAAGAATGTTTATCGGTACTGCGCAGAAAAACCAGAAGATCACGATATTGCGGAAAGAGCCATAATCTCCAATAATTAAGTTTCACGTATAAATGACGAGTTTGGCATGCCGCCCAACACGCCAATTACTAAAATGGACACCCGATTGATTGATCGAAATACGCGGATATGTGTGTCGACATTGTTCTCGGTCACCCAGCTCGGCAATCTATGTGAACCGCTTGAAGGGTGTTTGGTCTGCGAATTTTATCGAGTTCAAGTGAGTTGAAACCATTTTCTCGTTCGTTGATATCATTTCACGAGTTCCCCCTCGTGAGAAGCATTTCGCCGCTTCTACAGAGAAAATGATTTTCTCTCTCTCTCTCTCTGTCTCTCTTTGTTAATCCTTCATTGGATATTGGATTCTGCGAATATGTATAATATATTCACACAATCTGATTTATTTTTATGCATTTTTATGCATTTATATGTGTGCATATAAAGTACGTCTATATATTTTATTAATACGGCTTCTCTCATATATAAATCTTTCGACAGATTTGGAGTTAATTTAATTTAATTTAATTTGGTTACTGGATTACGAATTTTCGCAGAAAAATTTTTTATAATTTTTCAACCTTTGATATTAAACACTTATGCTAGCGTTTAATTTATTTTAATTAAACTAATAAATTAGTGAAGAGAGAGAGATTTGTAATTTAAGAACTATTCGACTTTCTCGACCTTTATCACGCATAGATTCTCGAAAGAATAAAAATGAGATTTTTGCGAAAAAAGTTTACAAGTACAATTTATTTATTAATTACAAAAACCTTTACTACAATTGCAATAATCGTATTTTTCTCGTACAGTGAGATATAAGTGCCAAACAACAGTTCGATCAGTTTAGTCATTCGCTGAAATACAGTTTTATATTACCTGGAATCAATTAGCGTAATACAATTCTTGGAATTTTTCTCTTAAAGAAAAAAAATATATAAATAGACGTAATTCTAACCGAGCAATCGCGGGGTTTCATCTCCGCCTCTGGATGGATATTCAATCAGCCAGCGTTGGAGCTAGCGGCGCCAACTTCCTCCGGTGGAGCTAAATAGAAAGCTCCGGTCTTATAGAGCTGGAATTATTTGCAAGTTGGAGAAGCATGGGCATAGCGTGCGAAGATGATTCGCCGTCGGAAATCTACATCGGTCGGGTCTAAATTGCTGATTAGCGGAGCACCGTCCCCGGTAGTCGTGGATTAACTTCCGCAGGTCGCCGCAACCGACATTGGCCGTACGTTCTCATGCGCACACTCTATTGCACGTTGATCAGCGATTTCCCATGTGATATCCGATCGGTGGCATTTAATCGCGCGCTATCACGCGCCGCGCACGACGGATAATACTCGAGATAAAACTGGTATGGACTGTTTCACATTTAGCATGCCGTGAGTATCGTTTGTGCCTTTGATCAATCTGAGGTCGACTTTATCTTAGTCGAAAACATCGGGAACTCTTATTTGTGTTGCAAGTTCTTTATGCTATTACAGATATATTTGCAAATTTGCCGAGTCCACTTGATGTTGAATTAAGAATGAGGTTTCACCGCGTTTGCATCTCCGAAGCTAAATTCCCCGCCGAGAACTTCACTTCTCCTTTAATTGTTTATGATCCAAAAACTATTGATCTTTCACGAAGGCGGAGCGGAGAAGTTCGTGTATTAAGAGTAAGTCAATTTTTAATGTGTCAAAGAGAGACATTTACAGATGTCTTGAAAGATTTAAGGCAACCTGTGTACGTTTCATGTTATCGACTTTCGTTATCTAAAAGAATTTTATCGATAAAATTGTGTACCGAATGATATAATTGTTATGCACGGAAAATTGCACTTCAAGATTTAATCACTTCTATGCTAAAAATACAAATGCGCTCACGATTTTTCTCGGAAGTTTTACGAGATAATCGTGCGACAAATAAATAAAACTACTAATTGAACCTTTGTATATATAGTGTGTCTTTGAACATTATTTCGGTCTTAAGACTAGAAGATTAAGATGTGTGGTCAACAATTATCAAATTATGATTCATATTATTTCTATTGAATTAGTCATATATAATGAAACATGTTTTTTAGATAAAGATTTTGTTATCTTAAGATTTTGTTATCGAATCATTCATTATTGTAAATTGTGTGTTAAAATATGCTAAAATGTACTTTGCTGAACATATTTTTCTCAATAAAATAATGTCGTTATGACGGAATGACATCAATTTGTTACCGTCGCGAACTTTTGCTGTAGCAAATTGTTGCTTATTATTAAGGTAACGAAACAGCCACGTTTTCAAGTAATGTCATACTTTCAGCAAGCAATGTTAAAATAAAGTAATCAAATATCGAATCTGCAATATAATACTTACAATTAAAATGCAAAAACGAACCGATCAATACATTAAATTGCTATTATCTTAAAATTCTCGTTACCTTCTATATAAAAAATTTACCAATCTAAACTATAAGAAAGTAAAAAATACTTAAATTGCAATTTACATAAATTTACCTATATAATATAAAAGTAAAGAACTAAAGTAGAAAGCTGGAAATGCGAAAATAAAAATAGGATTAAGTTTCGGAGTTGCAAATAAAGATAAATCGTTAGTCTCTCCTTATTCAATCTCAAATAGACTTAATTTCAGTAGAATTATCGAAAGTCGCATATTAAGAGAAACTTAGGAAAAAATATAAGCACGGTCAAAAACTTTTATTACGGAAGAATTGATGCCAGATAAATAGACGAACAGAAGTGCGAACAATTTGAGAAACTCTCTACATTATGGTGTTGTATAGTATTTTATTTATTCATGCGATACTTTTTAATGTATGTGTATTACGGAAATACTTTAATTTGTGTATCTGGCATATGAATCGTTAACCAATCACGCGCGCAACTGCAGCTCGCTGACTAAAATTGATTAGTAAGCTATTTCACGTAAGCGGTAGCTTCATATTTTTCGACGCCTGATGAATTATTCGCGGAGATACATCGGATGATGAATCATTCTATGCTACATTTTTTATTTCTGCATCGTGATGTGTACGGCCGGATACACGAAACAAATAAATGAGTGTTAATTGCGTTGTATCAATAAAAGTGATTGATGGCACTGTCTAAATTTCTGCGTAAATCAAGCCAAAGATGTGTAAATTAATGGCTCAAAGAAAAAATCGTAAAAAAAACAAAAATAAAAAATTTATTTATAATACTTATTATATTATTAAAATTAGTAGTCAGAATTATATTAAAGCTTATATTTAAACATGACTGCATATATAATATATTTATTGTTACATTATATTATTTCTTATTCACAAAATTACAAGCTGAAAGTTCTTATAATTTATTATTCTATAGTTTTGTGTATATTTAAATACGGAATGAATCGCGAAATACAACCAGAAAGAGAGTGAGCCTATCTCAAAATCCTAACCTATACCTAGTCTCAAAATAAGCCGAAAATAATAGAATAAATTTTTTTTTCGAAAAGACCTCGTTTTCGACAAAAAGGACTTTAGAAGTTAATTGAATACGTGTGCATTTAACTGATATTTGACTGATGTAACGGTTTTCGTTATATTCTTTATAGTATAATTGTTTAAAAATATTATTTTTTTTAAATCAAAAGTTCTTATAAATTCCACAAACGAATATACCTATAGTGAAGAAATATAAATGTACCAAACATTTGAATGATTAACGCTTCACCATCGTTTCACGTATTGGAGAAATGACAAAAGAGAGATATGATATACCTACTACAGTTCTAATACCTAGATGCTTTGGCTTCAGCCTAGATGGCATAGATCCAAAACTGCTATTCTGAGTTATTAAAAATAATAACTCAGAATAACAATTACAAGTAATAACAATCTACGTCAATTTATTTGACTCTTTTATATAACAAAACAGATTTTAACTGTATTTTTATTAATATTAATATTTAAAAATTTGAAATTTTAACGTTAGAAAGAACGATTTGGACGATGCAGGAAATTGTATATTTTATGACACTGACATGAATATATCATATTGTAAATAAACGTTTATAATACAGAGCAGCTTTTCGTTAGAAGCGAGTCACGAGTTCCTTTCCTATATTCCGAAGTTGTCGACTGCTTTTTAAAGATACATAAAATATAAGCGAAATGCTGTTTACATTTAGAAATCATTCGCTTTAATATTCAGTGTGCTCGCAGATCAAAGTTTATCGAACAATATTTAAAAAAAGATTATTTACAAATGTCAATTGCAGTGTCACGCGTTTGTCTTCGAATTGAAGGGCCTGATATTCTCCTTTCGCGTTTTGTTGTATGAATTTACGGGAAAAAAAGATTTGCTATACTTATTAGCAAATCTATATTCGTTAAATATGGGACAACTAACATTTTTTTGCTGCGAGAGCTAATTAATTTAGCAATAGTAGCAAAAATTTTTGTTGCAAAAAGTTTGCATACTATTGCTAAATTAATTAGCTCTCGCAGCAAAAAATGTTGGTTGTCCCTATAGTAGCAAATCTTTTTTTTTTTTTTTTTGGTGACATACTCAGCACTACTCAGCAGCCGTGGGACGCTCTGCAATTCATTCGTACTATTTTTTCATTATTTTCTGTTCCATGCAACACACATTTCCTTACCATTGCGTGTGCAAGCGTGTTTTACCGCGAATCGCCGGCAGAGAGAAACTACCGGCGAAATCTACGCGCGGTTGGAAAGAAAATGTGGATGTATCGCTGATTGCCATCCGGGCGAATGAATACGCGTTTTGCAGGCGGTAAGCGCCGGGAAACAGGATTGGCGTAAAAGTTTCGCGATATTTCTCCCCGCGTGAATCGCGGGGAAACGAGGTACGAGTAGGCGGAAACAAAACGCTCGCGTTGTAAGATGAAAGAAAGAGAAGCTGCCGGGGATTGTATAAATTTGCGGACTGATAAAGCTTGAAGTACCGTGTTATATATATATATATATATATATACTCGTCCTCGCGTCCAAATTTATCCCCGTTTCGGGGAGAATAAGCATTAGGCAAGACGGAAGATGAGGATGATAAAATGTGTCACAACCTCAATTTCTCCATTCCAGCGGCGTAACCATTTAAATTTCTTTGAACAAATATTTCGCTACAATGTAACAGTTTTGAAGTTTAAGTCTAATGTTAACTTGTTTAAAAGTACATGTATAGAAAAATTATATTAGAGTTTATTTATTGCATATTTGCTTATACTTTATTTTACTCTATTCTCTCTATATATAATTATTTATTAAAATTTAATTAATAAATACTTCTTTTATGTAATATATCTTTTATCAATGCCTAATAAAAGGAGTGCAATATTTTGTCAATTTATCAGATTATTTAAACTATATTAAGCGTCCAGAGTAATTATTTAAATAGTAATACGGCGAAAGTTATTTACATGTGTTTCTAGCTAGGATTACTGAACTAGTGATTTTAGTCAAGAGAGTGATTAAGCACATTTTCTACATCTTGATCTGAAATTAGTGAACGAGGAAGTCGTATGATCTGTACGATTTCCATGTCAAGTACAAATGGCTGATAGTGTCGTCTTCTGAAATATGCACTTTGCGCACGCAATCCTTTAAGTATTTTAACCATCTGGAGTGTAGGTATAAATTGCATTAAGGCTATATCTAAATTCGGGATGTATCATGTTTGCGAATAGATCTTTTTTCTCGTAAATTTTGTGATATGTTGTGATTTCAACATGATACTTTATCTCCTCTTTTTCGCTTTGTAATATTGTAACAATTATAACTTTATAGTTTAGATTCTAAATAATAAAAATAATAAATGTCATTGTTACTATTGCCGTGGTGCCAGTTAAAAAAGTTATAGTACATTCATTTCCAAAGCAGAAGAGAAATCTGATATTCTCGAATAACTTAATAACAGCCGATGCTAATTGGGGTCTCGTTAAGAGACGGAGATAAATCCTTTTCTTTTATACAATTGCATTGGATTCGCTAATCAATTCCGTTTATGAATTATACTCCTTCTATTTTTGACATTGCTTGTCAGTGCATTGTAATGTAAATTGAGTAACTGTAAATATGCCGAAATAAAGCTCTTATTACTTAAAGACTTCATGTCGTGCGCGATATAATTTCTTCTTATAACTTTTTCTCTAAATTAAATAAAAGCTTTTTATTACGAGACAGTGAAATGCGTTTTATTTAAAAGATAGCGAGCATTTTTCGAACGTCTCAATTTATCGTCATTAAATCGTTGAGAGATAACGATATCGTCATGCAGCCGCGTTATCGTACATTGAGAATGAAGAAAATAATGTGTTGAAAGAAGCGTCGGCGATCTGATAAACATCGCGTGTCACCACTGAATTCATAAATATGTATTAAGTTGCGCTGCAATGTATACTTCTTTGAATGGAAAATATGTTATTGATCGCATTTATAAATGAACGCGCTACATTTTATTGGAATAGAAAATCGGCAGATGACGAATATAATGAACCGTTGTAGCCAGCAATGCGGAACATTATTTCACCTTTAACGAAATAACGGTCTAGGAAAGAAGGAAATTACCATGTATGAAACGTAATTGTAATGGCAGTGTTCTTTGACGAAAACCATGCACGGTTAATTTCCCGCCGACGTATTACGCCGGCATAAACGCATTAAATATTATACGCCTACCCCCGCGTTTAATCTCTCGCTTAAAATTAATCCGATGATCGTATGCAACAATCTGCCTTATAAATAATAGATATTTATAAAGCACCTGACGTATGGCATATATCGTATATATCATTATTGTGTGACGTACATTAGATTCAATTTTATATTTAGCTAATTGAACGTTATAGAGTTTTTTCTACCTGGAGTTATTCTGTCGCAAACGCACAGCTTTCTATTCAGGGCAGTAATGTAAATCGCATTCTTTCTTATCGGGTTTCAACATTGTATTGACATGTATTGTAACGTGATTTTCGTGGGCTTTAACATAAAAGATGTAAAACAAATAAAATTACAGTATTTTGTAATCATTACTATCGTCAATCTCTGTAGTTAATTGTTGTCGCGTATAAAATCAAGGGATAAACAGTACAGTTGTTGGCCACTCTACAATAATTGGCCACATCTTAAAAAGTTAAAGATTATAAAGAAATACTATTAAAATATTTTTAATTATAAATACAAAAATATTTAATACACTTTTAAAAGAAACACTTTTATACATTTTAATAGTATTTCTTTATAATCTTTAACTTTTTAGATTGTGCCCAATCATTCTAAAGTGGCCAACAACTGTACTGTTTACCCCTATATCAACATATTATTGCTTTTTTATTATTTAATTGTATTAAAAGTATGAAAAACACTTAACAAGCACTTAAAGTGGCATTGACGCTTACTGACGATATTTCCTTTTATAAGAAGGCATGTCTGGTTAAATGAAGTAGTGAAAGCACTTTTGGCCAGACGAGATTTTAAGTAGAACAAACAATTCCCTAGCGATTCATTCGTCGAGGTCAAATGTTTTCGCCTCCTGTGTAAAAAAGGTTTCATAAACTCGCTAAAAAAAAAGAAAGGAAAAAAATACAAGTATTAAAGTATTACCGCGATAATTCTCGCTGCTTAAGAAACATTTTGATAACGTTGACGCTATTGAGTTCGGTACGCGACGCATGATAGTATCGGTACACTATTGACGTCGGAATGCTATTGATCGAGCACGAAGCATGACTGGTAGAAATTAAATTTTCTTATGTGAGATTCTTAACATACATATATGTATCACAGAACACGAGTTTAAAAATCTAGATCTTACGTGGCAATGGTCTCGGGTCAACCCGCATAACAACATCTGCGCGTGTACAATAATTTCAGTTGCGTCGAAACTTGTTCGCAATTGAAGAAAATGATATATTTCGCATTATAATTTAATATACGGTACTAATAATTAATTTTCTCGAGAACAAGTCCGGCGTTGTAGCGCGGTATAATATGAGATAAAATATACGCGCTCAAATTATTGACATAGAATTCTCTCTCTCTCTCTCTCTCTCTCTCTCTCTCTCTCTCTCTCTCTCTCTCTCTCTCTCTCTCTCTCTCTCGTTATACGAAAGAAATTTAACGACAAGTAATGCTTTCTGTCTACAGCATTTACACAAATTGGTATTGTACATACACTTATTCTATAATGGCCACATATTTTCTAGGACATAATCATAAATATAAAGCACGGAGCTCCGTCGTGTGCCACACGCGAAGGGAGGTATTTCTGCGTTTTATTTGCTTGACCTTGACAATACTATCACAGTCGTTTGCAAAAAGATATTTATTATCGACAGTAGTACTTTGATAAATCTTAAGCCGTGCGTAACAGTAAGGCTGAAACATGCGACATTGCTTGCGATGATAACAGCCGTTTCAACAGTTTTCTAGGCTGTGATAAAGAGTTTTATTTTTTACATTCCGTATACTGAATCGTAAATTCTACTTTACTTAATCTGCTTTAAAAAGCAAATTTATAAAATACGAACAAATAAAAGAATGTTTATTTCGTTATCAAAAATTGAAAGATTAAAACAAATAATGGTCTTGATTGAATTTTTGCTGTAAAAAAAGTTATTATAGTTTAAGTTTATAAGAAAATGCGGTATTCGTAGATATAGGTATCGCACGTTTCTACCAATATTAGAATGATATATCTCTATTCAATCTCGACGATTCCAGGATGTCCGAGAGATGACTGGATACTGAGGCGGAGAGGGCGCAGTAGCTTTAAAGGTTGCTGCCGCCTCGGTTTGGTGGAATGGAGATGAACGGCACCGAAAGCAGCCTGAACGGCACCGAGGTCAACCGCACTTCCGCGCCGATTTTCACCATCGGCACGGACTTCATCACCCAATGGTAAGCGCCGCGTATCTTTTATTCAGAACGGACAGATTGACGCGCACACAGCCGAGGAATGCAGCTATGCGCGAAACTATAAATGATATAATATAACTTTCTGGCAATGCCAGGTGGGTCTCTCTTGGGTTCTTGCAAATTTCAGCATACAGACAGCATTGCGCATTGCAGAATCACAGTTTGTTGTTACGCGGCCGATGCGCATAAGACGTACAAACGTCGGTTGTTCCGCGCGTATTATTGTAATTTTTTTATGTGTTATCAGAACTACAGAGTACGTGAATTAAAAATTTCCATAGGATGGTTGAATTTTAACTGCAGTTGTTTGTTAATCTCTCGGGAGATCTGTAAGCTGCAGTAAAAGCAGCGTCATCGAAACTGTACCCGCGAAAAAAAATACAATAGTATTAGCAAAGCTAAAAAAAGGACATGTTTAATATTTATTTAAAACATATAGTTTTTTGTTCTTTTTTCTCGCTTATTGTAAAAATTTTTTATTTAACATTGTTCTGAAAGTACATTATGAAAGCCGCGGCTTTTTATACTTCTTGCATCCCGCTTTTTCGCGACTACAGCGGTTTGCTCTCAAATCCTTTTTGCTGACGTGTACTTGCACTATGTAACACACTATTCGTTCCACCGATTCTTAACATCCCCGAAGGATTTTGCGCTATAGGAAATGCGGGATAGATATAGATCGATGGCACAAAGTCATGTTAATAAGATATATATACAGGTTGTCTCATTTTAAACGATCACCCCTCAACTTTTTCAATTTTAGAAGAAAATGCATTAGACAAAAGTTATTTGGTCAGGAGAGAGACAAATAATGGTACGTGAAATTAATTTTCGATGAAAACTATTTTTAAGGTCACGTATGAAGGTCATCTTCAATTTCTTAAACGAAACACCCCATTTTCGATAACAGAATTTTATAGCTGACGTGGAGATGTTTCCAAAGACCTATAAAATAGTTAACATTTTTATTGAGAAGTTGCGGAGATATCATATCGCGTATTTTACGATGTCTTATCATATATATTCTTGTAAATAATATTAATTATTTAATTTTTCAGAGATATAGCGATTGTGACGTTGCATTAACATTGCGACGGATTACAAATTAAATAAATTTCGTTACGTTAATTTGTTTCTTACAAAGTGAAGATGCTTCTCTCTTATTTCTTGTTACTAACACGCGTATCACACATCGGTTGCCGTAATCAAAACTTGCGAGACAACAGTAGCCAGTTTATAACGTAAATACCAAGAACGTCTGATTAGATTTGCGAGACTGTGTTAGCACTTTACGAAAGGGCACGAGAATGAGAAGTTTCTCGCATTTAGATAAGCGATTCGTCATTTGGCGGAATGGCCCTCTTGAATTCCAAGCGGCTTCGCCAAGTTGCCGTTACCTCTGGGGCTTGCTCATTATCGAGGGGTAATAACATCACGCGGCGCGTCTTATACAGTCGACGGTCGCCGTTTGTGTTCCCTTACTTTGCCGGGAATATCAAGGCTAAAGGAAATGAACTTTCACCAGGGACAAAATTGAAATAAAAAAAAATCCCTCGAGAAGTCGCCCTCTTTTCGAGACAAGATTTCTCCTCAACTGTTTTCCACCTTAATCACGCCGAATGGCCAAATGATCGTCATAAATTCTTGGAATCGTTATAATTGCTTCTCCATACAAATTTGCATAATAATTAAATCTGTTCGAAATTCTTGAAATAATCAGCTTTTATTTTGTCTGCACATCTAATTTAAAATAAACTTAAAGCGTTTTCTAAGGCACATTACAAGGAGCAAGAAGGAGAATATTTATTCTCTTATCTCGCAATCAGAATTACAAGTACGACTTGCGCATTCGTCAAAAGCGTATCAGATCGATCAATCTTCTTTTTCATTTTTTCCTACAAATCAGCGTTCATCATTTCGAATCATAAGTTTATGATAATTGTCATAAACATTACCGAACATATATTTCATTGAAAATTATTTAACTTAGAACGTTACGTCAACTTTTACTTATATTGTGGCTGGTTCGCTTGCGTACATAAATACGTTTGGCGTGATGACATTTCAAGACAAACAATGCTTAGTGCAACAGCCATTTGTGTACATCATAATCGACATTTTGCGCAAAGTCGATTTACACGGTCGAACTTTCATCGCTGTATGCATCGCCTCTATACAATGGTTCGAAATAGTCTATATAGTTACCGCGTGCATATGATAGGCGGAGGCATTTGCGGGGGCTGATAAAACTCGCGTAAACCAATCCGGGCCAAATTGCATCCTTGACCTAGCAGGGCCACGGGTAATCTGGCAATGCGACGAGGCGAAGCACGCGGCTGAGTTAGTTGATGGGCTACTCGACCAAATACGGTCGTATAAACGTCAGTCGTTATTTAACAAAAGAAAAAGTTCGATGTCGTGCAACGATGCGGAATCACGCAAGCGACGTCGAACAGCGACGGACGCGTTGGTGCGCACGCGACTCAGGTGAAAATTTCGAATGTTGCGCGAGCCAACAACGTCGGCGACGGCGAAAGTCGTCCACATCAATGTATGTCACAGCGTGAAATTCTCGTGTCAATTGAGAGGGAGCGTTATACCTGAAACAGAAAGAAATGCGACGGGTAAGGTTTTAATTCATAGTGTGGACTTTTAATTAAGGGGCTATTCTAATTTAAAAGGTCGTAAAAAAGGTATTTTTCAGGAATTTTTTTTAGAGAAACGAAAAAGGTGAATAACGTTAAACTTTGCATTTAACTTTGTTCTTTTAGGGCCAGTTTCACCAACGTCGATTAACTGTAACCTTCGATCAAACTCACTCTTCATCTCTTTCTAACTTTTCCCCCTTAGAAAGAGACGAAGAGTGAGTTTAATCGAAGGTTACAATCAATCGGAGATGGTGAAACCGGCCCTTAGTCTTATTTTAAGAATATATTTTTATTTTCTAAGCATCACACACACAAAAAAATCAGAAAAATTTCAGAGAAATTTTTCACCGACTAGAAAAATGTGGTTTCGAGAAAAACAGATTTAAAGTTTTTAATACAATTTTTACCTTGCAAAAACATCGAATTTTGACCAACGACTTTAGAGACATATTTTCAAGATTTCAAATATTAAGAATATGTAAAAAAAAATTAATTTTTTTGTACCTGTTATACCAGATTACCCCCTTAATGCCTATATAATATGAAGCTTTAATTCTATGTGACATCGGCAGAGCATGGGGTTGAATAAGAACCGATAAAATTAAAAAAAATATATGACGATATTTATAGTATTAAAATCAGTATATTTATAATTATGTGACGCTATACGCTATACGATATACGTCAACATGAGTTACATTGCAATATTAAATGACCTAATCGTAACAGACAGATCGAAGTCCAAGTTGCTTTTACACACGTAAAACAGGTATATTATAAAGTTTATGACACGTTACGTTACACTTCCAGGAAATATCGATTTTTATCGTAACCAGTTGAAGCGTGAGATATTTTGTATCCTTTGTAACGCGAAATGTAATGTAACGAAAAACAATTCTTCTGTTATTATATACATTTATTAATTCCTCTTTGTGATAAAATTCAACATTCTATCAGAATGACTATGGCTTTAAGGCTGAAATAATCTACACTTTTTATACGTTCTTCTACTTTATAGAATTTGAATTTATTAAATAAATATAACAAAAAATAAACATTAATTTATTTGACAAATGTTTGAAATAAATAAGCTGTATAATTATATTAAAAGAAATCTATAAATTGGTTTAAAATATTAGTAGATATATATTCTATCTAAATTCTAAACGATATAATTTAAGCGAAATCATTTTTTGCAATCTTATTATTTTATTAATATTAATATGTTATGCGTTATATATATGCGTTATAAATAATATATTCATAGATGATTGAAATTGTGGCCAATATTATTGCATACAAAATTTGACAAAATACAAGAAGGAGAGAGAAGAAGAAAAAATGGCTTCGAGAGATACAGTGAGTAAAATATAGCAAGTCGATGGCATTCGGTATTCCCATCTTTTAGCGCGGCGACGTTGCATGTTAAAATGGAACAGAGCCATTAAATGGATCGACTGTTGCATCCAACACGAGGCGGCTGCTATTGTTTCGTTTAACTGTGTGAATGACATTCTGTAAAAGCGCGACTGGCAACATACCGTCTAACTAGATGATGCATGCGATTAGCACCGCGCCTATTATAACGCAGCGATCAATTGTATTACTTTCTGCTCGCTAAGAAATTCCAGTTATATCCTGGTTGGGGAGAAGGGAAGTCTCGTTCATTCTATTCTTATTTTATTTTCTTTCCATTCCTCTATATTCAAAGTATAACATGCGAAATCCGCAACTAGAATTTTCGAAATAAGACTTTTATTTTTCAAATATTGATTTTCTTCTTTTCCTCCTTTTCTCTTTTTCTCTCTTTATTTCCCCAATTTGTCAACTGAGAAAAGCTCTTCTCGCCATTCGCCTTGTTATCGCTTCCAAATCAAGCTCATAGAAAGAGCAAATTTAAGTTCGATTCTGCAACAAATAATAAAAATAAAAGATTTATCTCCCTCTCGAGTGATTTGACAGCATATACTATAGAATTACGTCCATTGCTTTAATTGCTTTATACGGTTCTCTCGCGCGCATTTCCAGTTGCCCAAGTTGTTACGCCAACGCGCAACGAAATTATCTCCCGTCGTTTTCCCGGTTTTGTGTACCAGAGAACCGACGCACGATTACAGCATATGCAGAGAACAAATAAAATAGATCGAGCAACGGGAACGACACTGGAGTACATTGTGATGACACACGGTGAATATTGATTCTCGAATTTTCATTGCTATGCCGCGGAGAGAACCGAGGGAAAAATGCATTCTCCATATAACGCTGGAATAAAGCTTTCGTACGGCTTTCGTATCGCGTATTCCTACTTCCTGGCGAGCAGATAGGCAACGTCCAAAATCATGGAATTCAATTTATCTGCGAGAATGCTCGATCGCATGCTAATCTTAGGAAATGTACAGGAGGCGGTAAATCCTTGCGTATAATGCACAACGTATCATTGTAGAAATAAAATTGCCTGTTTCTGAAGGTAGAAATCTTCTTTATAACGCGATAAACGGATATTTTCTGCTCAAAGCTCATAAATAATCCGGCTTATAATCTGAAGTTGGTTAGCATATAAAAACTTTTCTAGAAACACTTCCTACTTGCGACTAGCGAGAGACTTGCGGCAGAAAATTGTGGGAGAAAATCATCTATTTTACTCGCGAGCACACTGGAAGTTTGTGTCGGCGCGATTCATAAACACTTTAATACTATAATATCATGCGCGATATTAGATATGTACGTGCTACACATCCGCGGAATGTAATGGGAAATCGATAGCATGTCCGACCTGTGTGAAAAACTGTATCTTCAAAGGCTACCTTTTATAATATTTTTAGAGATAGGGATATACTTGCCAATATATTTAGTCGAGTTTGTTGAGCAAACAATCGATGAAGGGCAGAGATTGTACTTTAATATGAAGAAAAAAATGGTAATCTTAGAGAGAGAAAAAGAGAGGTACGCTTACGTACGTATATAAATGGTATGCACAATTTTGTCGGTGACTTGCGAATTTTTATATCTATATGACGTAAGTGTTTAAATGGCATGAATACCTTTATAGCACTCTAAAGGCCTCCGCACAATAAAAAATATAAGGAACGAGGAACAGATATTAGCAATTAGGACTAAAGTATCAAGAATAAAGTTAAATGCACGATGAAAAATACAGGCAACAGAAACAGGGAATAACAAAGGTAATAGATTTTTAACCTATCGGAAGCCGTGTATTAATGCCACACCAGCTTTATTTTTGATTTCTTATTTCTAATCGCTAATATCTGTTTCTTATTCCTTATATTTTTCATTGTGCGGAGGCCTTAAGTGTTTCATATTAAAATTTTAAAGAGACAGAATATTAAAAGGTATTGTATATTTACGAGAACATTAATAGCTTTATTGTTTTAGCTATCACGTTTAATATTAAATATGTACCTAGTATATAATATTTATAAATATAGTACTCTAATATTTACAAACATTATCGCATTGCAAGACTATGAGATTTTCAAATATGAAATTGTATGTAATAGATTACATGATGTAAGTACGCTACAAGTTACTGACAATACTTTTTATTTTTTTACTTTTGTTGGTGATTTAATTTCTTCGCTGAAGAATGGACAAACTGGACAGGGAAAGACGAGCAACGATTTCAATTAGCGATACTTGATTTATATATAAAAAAAAAACCTCGAGGAAATCGTGGGTGTCATTGTTGATAGAAAATTAAATGAGTTTTCCGAGCAAAGAGTTAGAGCACGCTCATTTCTCATTAACTCAATTAGCGAATGTTCCCTGCATCCTTTCCTCACGTTCGCCGTTCGGATGTAGCATCACACTTTCTCACAAAATTAAATCTAGGCGTGTCCACTATGCCTACGCTTAATTAAAATATTGAGGAACTTATAATTTCATATTCTGTACTTTACGGCGTATGTCGTACAGTATACACGCGCATTCGAAATTAGGTATACTAACATGTATTGTACACTGTTGGAAAATTTGTGTTAAATATAACATAAATCACATGTCCCGAACGGTTCACTCAAATTTTTGTGTTAATTTAACATAATATGGATATGTTAAATGGTAACCGATACTATGTTAAAATATTTCAACAGAAAGGAAATGTAATTCTGATCGTAACTTAAGGTCAATTATGTGTACAATTAACATAACTTTTATGTTAAAGTTAAGATTGTAAGATAAAATCAACATTCTTCTTCCGTAAATTTTTATTCTCACTTCTGTTATAGAGTAAAATCAACACTCTTTTTCTGTAAATTTTTACACATTTAATAAATACGTTTAAATTGTGTTACTTTAATATATTTTTTAAATTATTTTAATAATTTTACATCTTAAATTTATAAAATTCAATTAACATAGCAGGCATATGTTAATCTACGCACGTATGTGTTGATTATTTTACACAAAAATTTTAACAAGGACCTTTTTTAACAAAACTACAAAAATTTTCCAACAGTGTAAGTTATGATTTTATTTCTAAACTTAAGATAGAAATAATCAGCAGCGTACGTATAAATATATAAATCAACGAGCGTATTCAATTTCATCAACTACACAAAACCATAGATATCATCCATCTTATAAGACATCCCATGATACTTCCAGTTAAATTCCGATCGTACATTTCAAAGAAACGACTTTCATCGAAATGAAGTTTAAACGGAACTCGAGCTAGACGAATAACCTGGACCTGGACATGATAAATATTTTGCGCACACGTTTTACACACGGAGCCAATTCTGTCTCCCATCGACCTTATCAATCACGCTGAAGAGTCAAGGATGTCGAATGCACGTCCAGGGGGGTTAATGTCACTTGATTTTTTTCATATATTCTTCTTCTAGCTGACCATTTCTCCCCTCATTATGTTCCGAAAATGTACATCACGTCAACGATGTATTCACTCGCCTATAAGTTATTACATTCTTGTAATAGAAGCTCAAGCTAGATTGTTACATATATAAGCAAGATCACTATAATCTTCTTATAAGAATTTCAACTTTTTATTTCAACATTTTTTTCTTGGTTACACTATATAAAGACTTCATTCAAGCAAGTTTTCTTCAAGCAAGTATTCTTCAAGTAAGTTTAACGCAATTTAATCTCATTTCAAGATTTCCACGTTGAAACTAAAGATATTTTTTCAAATCAAGAATTTTTTTTTCTCTGTGCGGCGCGATGACGTACAGTCGAACGCACCTGCGAGATTTCCGACTGAAAGGACGAGACTGGTTGGGTGGCGTGTAATTGGTGGAAATTGATACGCACTCTCCCTCCCTTGTTCGTCACGTCGGCTTCATAAAGCATACGTAGCCTGCGTGTGTAGCTTCGCGACACGGAACGTTTCATCTTAGCCATGTCACCGTGATGTCGCTCGCTGGTCTTTGTATTGATCAATTGCAATTTACATCACGATGAAAACATGAAAACATGAAAAGTGGACCTAAGAGATTGATGTATTGCCTTCACAAATAGATCTGTAATTTTTAGAAAGCCTGTAGCGCAGTCGAAATTAAAGATATTCTCGGAGCAATGATAGTTTAACGTTTTCTATTAAACTTATTCTCGGAACAACAATAGTTTAATGTTCCTACTAAACTTGTCACATAGCTCCATCGATGCTCCGTTTCCTCCGTTTGATTTGTAACCCAGATATAACTATGCAACATTGAATGATATTATACCTAACATTATATCGATTTTTACTGAAACGTACTTAAACCGACGTATTCATGATTTCTATACCATAATAACAGCAAAAATATTCTTTATATATTGCCTGTCTTTTACTTCTTTATTTCCATACTGATAAAGAGGCAATCAAATTATTTAACCCTGAAACGGACGACTGATTTTTTTTTTTTTTTTTCTTTTTGCATAAATAGTCACTTGGGGTGATGTTTACACTACAATTTAAGTCAATGTTATTAATTACATTTTGCGTATCTTTTATTATTCTAGAATTTATTAGTATTTGAAGACAATATGTATATAGATTTACTCAACATTTTCTAAAAAAGTAAGGAGAGACCAAAAAATATTCAAACTTATATTATTATTTTGTAACAGGAGATTCTAAGCTCAACGTCTCACAGCCTAAATTCTCGCGTTAAATAAGGCAACTTAGAGTTAGATCCAATAAGATTACCGAACAAACCTCGACGGCTGTGCCAGTAACTATACATCGTCTAACGGCCAATGAGCGTCGGCCTTAGTGTAGCGGCTTCCCCTTGCTTTCGCGGACCGCAAGGGATTGCCGGCGAAAAGCGGAACGACTCACTCTCCGTCTGTACTTCGCGTGAATAAGTCGAATAAGTCGAATATTAACCTTGTATCATATAAATGGGTTACCGATTCCAGTCGATGCGCCGTGGAATTGTTAAGTTGCTTTTGTAAGACACGGAATCAGGATAATGGAATGTTACTAAGGAAATGGAATCACAGGTCATATTTTCAACCATTAACTAATTGAGAATGGAAATAAAATTAAGGAGTAAGCAAGTAAGAATTGACTGATTTGTTTTGTTCCGAGAGCGTAAGTTAACTAATTTTGATTCTTTCAATTATCTAAGTGAAATAATGGGTCCTTCCAACTTCCCACCCCTGAGTTCCATTCAATTATAATCACATTTAATTACGTTACTAATTTTCGTGAAATTAGTTGGCGCCCATCCTTGTCATTAAGTATATAAAGTATTAATGTTGCAAATAAAACTTTAAATTTTGTGAGCCCTAACAGTCATGGACCCGACCGCGTTAGGTGTTGGCTCTATTCATATAAATTATTTAATGAACAACTCTAATAAATTAACGTAATTTATTAGAAAAGAATAGGTCCTGTCTCAATTTCGAGTTTATAATATAAACTCTTACCCATACTTTACTAATTTTTCTAACGTAAACGGTCACTTCGGGTGATTTCTACGTCTTAGCTTCTAGTAAGTTTTAATAGGCTCTACTATGTACAGGTCCTAAATTTTTTCTATTACGCGGATTAGGTGTCGGAACCTTCGAATGAAAGACACAAAATCTAGATCGATCAATAAAAAAAATACTCTAACGTGAGTCATTTTTTCGACATTGGGGTGTAGAAATTACCTGAGGTGCCCATTCCCGAGTTAAGCGCGAGTTAGTACACCCATCCATCCATCGATTATATTGAGATTTACGAGAGGGTCCTAGATATATCATTTACCCAGATGTAACGTTCAATTTAGATATATTGTTTCGAAAACTGGCCCAAGGTCGTGCCTGCTTGAATCTACGGCCTCCTTGGTCCTCTTTCCCCTTTTAATGATCCTGACGTTCGTTCTCTGCAATTTTAATCCCACCATTTTACAGGCTCCGGTAGTTCATAATACCAGCGTATTAAAGTTCTTATCGGAATCCTATTATGTAGATAATAGCGTCCTTTGTTTATCTAGCCCGATGTGGAGCGATATTTATCGGAGAAAGGAGTAGATTATAAGCTGCCGGCATTTTTCGAAAACGATTCCTTTGAATCGTTTAACGACAAATCTTATCTCGCCGTTATTCTGTAATTATTACCAGAGATAAATATGGGATTAATTTACGCCGGTCAAATCAACAATGAAGTCGATACCGCGGCTGAAGACAGCATCGCGACTATAGTGGAAAGATTTGTATTCCTCATTAGCCGCGAATAATGGAAGCAAAAATTCGTGTTTTTTTTTTTTATTTTTGCGCAAGCACTATTGACAATATATAGACAATATAACGTGACAATATATAGATCTATAATTGTTGTGGTAAAGTTGCATAAGTACAGCGCGCGATTGCAGTGACGACGAGTGTAACCACAGGGGCTGCGATTTGCTTTTCGAGCGCCATCGGGTTGGTTTATCCGGCGGTTTCCAGCACCACGCCGAGGGCGATCGGGCGCGCGCGCACGTACGTCAGCGAGAGTTATTAAATAGATTCGTTCAATTCCCCCGGGGCGATCGAGATTCCCCCTTCGCAGTCTGCTACATCACCGCGGCAACACTATCATCCCACGATGTCGTAACACGTTTGCCGCCGTAACGTATCCAGCCCATATTTATAGAACCGCGTTTGCCTCTCCGCCAAAGTGTAAATCCGATTTCATCTCTATCCCATATTAAGCTCTCGCATGCGCTGCTTAGCAACAAGGTGCGAATCATTGTTTCGCTCTAAATACGTCGGCAAACGCGATACGTGTCGTACACTCTCTAAATCTCATAGAGTAGTTTCGCCACTGATATATTAGAGTGATTACGATAGTCACTCCAATAGAGAGGGTTGTCACTCTAATTTGAGTAAATTAGGACACTCATAAGGTAGGAGTAAATTATGTCACTCTACAATTTTGAGTGGAGAATTTCGCTCTAGAGTCATTTATCAGTCGATCTTTAGTGAAACATGATTCACTATAACTTTAGAGTGAGATCGTATCACTCCGGTAGAGTATAGCCGCTCTAAAAATTTGAGTGAAAAATTCACACTGATCTACTGCACTCGAAAAGAGTGCTCTTTCAAGTGCTCAAATGGAGTGTGATTTCACTCCAATTTATAGGGCGCAATTTTACTCTTTCTTAAAGGTTCAAATTACAGTATCGTTGGCGAATCACTTGAAATGCACAAGCTCAATTTTCACTTTTCGTTACACTTGAATTTCACTCGTTTTGAGCGATATTTCACTCTTCGATTTTTAGAGAGTATATACGACGGCATTCGACGAAGAAATGAAGGATCGTCATTTTCACGAGTAATTTTTACACGAGAAAGAACGTCATGTTTTACGAAAGGTTTTGCTGTACAAAATCCAGTTACAGTTAATTAGATTTTATCATGCGTTCTCAAAAGTTGTTTAGTCCAAGCAGTACGAACGAATCTTTGTAGAGGAAGAAACTTTTGCGAAGTTAAAAAAATCTCCGGCGACTCCTGAGAAGACCTGTTTCTCTTTACTGTTGCAAGGTGTAATTTCGTGTGGAAGCTGTACCCAAGTTCTACCACTTTAATCCGCGGACTTACGTACAGTATCTTCTCTGTTAGTGCAAGCTGACGAGAGAGTAAACAGCGAGCGAGGACAAAGAGGAGAAATGTAAAGAAAGAATGTATGTTCTGGTAAAAGTGATATAATATTATTACGGAGATTCATATTACATAAAAATATTCTCTAAAAATAGCACATACAAAACAAGCAAATAGTTTACTTGATTACGTAAATGTCTATTTAACTCGATTAATCAAAATTGTATAGCTATTAATGTGACGTGTTATTATTATTATATTATATTAATCTTGATATCTTAATATCAATATATTTTCATCATTAAAGGATTTAAATTATGTTTTGGGAAATTACATACAAGATGCTATTGTGCGACGTTAGTAACAAGAATAATGCGATTGCGTTTATATGAAAGAGTATAAAAAAGAGAAAAAACGAGGACAAAATCTTTATTCAATAATGCACTCTAGAAGATATTCTTCCTCCGAATATATACACAGTTTCTATCTTTTAAGCTCTTTGTACCATTTGATATGTACACTGCAAATATATCAAATTATATTAAAAAGTATCTTCTCTGTTATATTAAAAGAAGATAGATAGATAGATCTCTCTCAGAGATCATGACTTTGAAAAGGGGAAAAGCTATTTTCCGAGAGAAAAAGATAAAGACGTGGTGCGTCAGGAAATCAGCGTTCTCCTCCAGCGCGTGCATTTTATAATTATCATTCGCAATATCACAGGTATTGACAAAAATCAAGCCATCTTACACGTAACATAAAAATATTACGTGCAGTAAGATGGCTTGATTTTTATCAGTATCTGTGTGCTCCCTCAAAATTGATTCGAAGTTGCTTCTCGGCCTTGAAGAGGATGTACAAGAGGACTTAAAGAAAACCGTGTCACTTGAAGATATACTATTGAGAGGAAATAACGCTATCTGCGCCCAATATTAGCCTGCAGCTATGGGTTATGTATTTTGTGTCCGGTGAGGAGGATAGGGCAGCCTTTTAAAATGTTCCATTCAGCAACTGGGCCAGAAAATAAAAATAAGGTTTTCCCAGAGGCGATTGCAAACATATGGCGAAGAAAGCATGTAGTCAGTGGAACCACAAACGCGGTGGCTGTTGTTGATTTCCAGGGGTGAATTGTCAGTAGTCAATTGAAAATCGTGTTAATAAAAACAGTGATATGTTAGATAAAAAATGATTTTCAGAAAAATTACTATAACAACGCAAAAAGATACATGCGTATAAGATATTTCTTAAGAAATAATTAGAGAATTCAATAATATAAGTACATGAGATTTAAAATATAGACGTTCTTTGATCAACTTAAAATTTTTCGATATTAGTAAAAATTATATTGATCGTTAAAGTACTTTACTAGTTATTAGTTTTTAATAATCTTGTAATTATAAATGAATATCCTGTTGCATTTCATTTAAAATTAGCTCTGATCTCGAATTGCTTATCGAAAATCTCTATAATTGTACATTATATATTCTTGTGAATCAGTTCGATTTGACAAACAGCAAATCTAGGCTGGTTTATTGAACCGAGTCTCTCGCTTGCCACAGTATTTACGATACGCTGGAACGACGACGCCGCGACTTGTTGCCGTCGGTCTCGGCGTCATTCCGTATTCTTGCTCCGCCATCTCCTTCCACGTAATTTTTCCCCGCTTACAATGCGGTCCAACTTTTTTATTCACTCCTCTCTTTCAGCCGCCCTCTTCAGCCTTTCTCCTTCCAGCGCGGCCCTTCCATCCGTCCGTATGATCATGCCATTCCACGGCGATGATCCTCTGCTCACCAGGGCTTGTACAGCTTCCACCCTTTGCCACCCTCTCTCGGCGTACATGTACACAGGCGAAACCAGCTCGCGCACACCTAAAAGGGACGTGCACACAACACAGCTCTGTCACCGAGCCACGGTTATTGCGCTACGGTGTTAACGAATGTCCACGCGATTCGATACACCGGCTCAATGTCCATTCGACTGGCAAGATACTGCCGTGTAGCTGGCTACGGGCTGACAAGTCACACTCAACGAATGTAGCGAGAACAATGGATCGCATGAATAAAATGGAGCAAATGGTTTGTTTTTTACTTCTCAAGGCGAGTGCTCGGGGAATATGACGTCACTATGATTGTTTTTATAAGTAAGAAGTCTTAGAAAATGCCCTGAGACGATATAAATAATCAAAATTATGTGAATTTTTATATCATAAACTTTTGTCTTCTATTATCTTTTGTCAATATTCTGTCACTAAACCTAGAAAGAAATCTGTTTCTTTAGCAGCTGAATTATTCGATCTAATTGACGATGCCGATTTTATATTTGTTCCTTTTATTACCATTTCTCTCATCCTTTTGATAAAATCGTAATCTATAAATTCCCTAAATTAATATTTACGTATTCGTTTCTCAAGGAATACTTTCGATGCACTAAACGCATATGAATATAAATTGCACATTTTTAAAATAATGCTGGATACATATACACTATTGTCTGCCTGATATAAAATAGATATTTTTAGCGTTAATAAAGCGCAGTTTCGTGTGTGACGGTTCAGAAGGGATATCCTTCTAGCGAACTGAATTCCCCCCTTGTGTCTTATAATCCACTTGGTGTGTATCTCATCTTGTAACGCCCTTTGCCTTTTTCTTGCTGCTTCTGTCTTCTCTCGCGAGAAAAAAGACTTTCTGAAATGTTGATACTACGCGCTTACGCAAATGACAGGAAGTAGCTGCTGTAGTTTACGTCATTTTATATTAGACCGAGTTAGCACGCGCAGCTAGAGAGGGGATGTGAACGCGCGAACATTGAGTTACAAGTTTTTTCATTACATCGCGCAATCAGTTCGTAATTTTATTTCGATGAAATTAAGCACTTTTTCGTTCACAATTTAAATTGTTAAGCAGTTAAACGGACATGCTTCTCGCGAAGTAGAAACTCGAGATATTATATATGTATAACAATATCGTATAATAATTATAACAACAACAATTTATCATTAAAATAAAGCTTAAAGCAAATTTTATGTAGGTAGATATTCCTTAATTAAGATCACGAATTGTTATACTAAAATATTAATTCTAAAAAATTAATTTAATTAAACTACAATTCTCCAAGTATTCTCTCTTTCAACGAGTTTTTCTTTTTGCTTATTCACGCAAACATTCCATATTATAACTGACGAAATTTGTGACTAAATTAGCATGTTGTGTCAACAAACGTCCTTTCTTTCGCTAAGTAAAAATTTCCTTTCCTATTATTACAACACTTTTCGTAATTCCTTTTATGTGAGTGAAACGACATGGAGTTTCAGATAATTAAAAGCGGTCGGTTCTTTTTTAGTGTGCGGTTTCACAATAGCTTCGCGAAATTCGTATAGAAGTACAGCAATAACGAGGACAAGTATTTACGAATGATTTCACGATAGGGCTATACAAGAAAGAGATGCTCGCGAATAACGAGAACAAAAGTATTTACTCTAGGGAGACAAAGGATCTCATGCCTTATTCTTTATTCTCGCGATTCCTCAGATACACCGGGGATCTGCCGTAATAACGTTAACGTGAGATTCATCAATTTGTAAAATTCACTGAAAGTATATAGAGCTGAACGTGCGATGGAGAAATTAATAAAAACCGTTTCTGCCATGTTTTATTTACGGAAATAAAAATTTCCAAGCGTTAAATATATCGATGCTTAATATCGAAAAATTTCTCACTAGAAATATAATAACAAATCGTATTAATTTTAATAAATTTTCTCATTTTACTTTAAAACGTGTAAATTCGTGTATCATTCGATTTTATAAATCTGCAATTGTTTTGCAAAAATGACCTAGTTAGCCTCTTACGAATTTAAATGCCAATAATGTCAAATGAAAAAGTTAAAGTGAATTTAAAAATTTTACTTTGCGCATCTGTGAATAAAATAAAATGGTGATTCTATAAGCACAATTATATGATGTAACGTACAGTCAGAAATATTCAAAAAATTACCCGTGCATTGCGTCGACATGCTCCTACGGTGACGTAATGCCATGCTTGTCGACGTTGAATACCGAGAATTTCTTTGACGTCGAAGAAAGCACGAAAATCGAGGGCTTATCACGGGTCATATACTCAAACAGCTTTATCCTCCGGTGAGAACTCCGGTGCAGTCGAACTTTAGACGCGATAATCTGTGTGACTCGTGTTCTCTCCTCGCTGAAATGACTCGCTAAGCTGGAGTTAGATTTCTCATTCAGTCTCATAATAGGGTGTCCGGAACTACATTGACAGCTCATGCATAAAGTGTTTGCATTATTTTAACATCAATTGTCAGGTTCAACTGTTGAATCGCTATTTTTACGTGTGAAATATATACAATATATGTTTATAAATATTATGTAGTCAGATTGTATCGAACAAAATTGCAAGATGGAGTTTTCAAGTAATTCTGTGATTTGTAAAAGATTATATCTCGATATATTTGTAAAATAAACTATTTAAATAAAATCGGGTGACATTAATAGTTTTAATTTATTACAAAAATGCGCTTGCGCGAGAATGAATAAAGGACAATAGCGTGCGATTCGTTGTTAAAGTGGCGCAATAACGATAAGAATTGTCTGATAGCTCTGATTCAAAGCCATTCAGTCTCTGAATTACGGGGAAAGCTGGACTATCGTTGGGTAATTTCAGGACTATATGGAGGTTCCAATCGACTACTTGAATGATTTAAAAACGGGTTCGCCCTCTTTAAGGCGTACCCTGCCTCGCTTTTTGCCTACCGGCGATGAGACTGGGCACGGGGGTTGAATGCGGTTCCATTCATGCTTATTTCAAGCTCATTGTGCGCCCGGTGTATTCAGCCTTTGACTCGTTTCTCGTGTCCTCACTGTATGCGACGCTCCAGAGAGAGAGAGAGAGAGAGAGAGAGAGAGAGAGAGAGAGAGAGAGAGAGTAGGGCCGCGTGCATGTCGCTGTGCGCGGAGAATCAGGAAATACCGGTGTCACATTTTCTTCGATGGTAACAAACACAGCAGCCACGACGAAGGAATAGGAACATTGTGATTCATCGAACTATCGAACTTCTCTTTATGCGTAAAATGTAATTTACACGTGTTGGATAGAAATAGCGGCCGAGCATAAATGGAATTAATCCTCGCGATTTCATCTCTCTCGTCTGTAATTACGTAAATGCTCGATGCTTTTATTTGGACGAAATATCATTAGCCTAGATTTGGCTTATTATTACAGTCAATTACGTGTGGAGAAATTTCACAGTGGCGGTATCTCGTCCGAGCGCTACATATTTATTTCCATAAAAGCTGCGCCGTACTGGTATTACTTCGTACCAATTAGCAAAAGGTATCCGTTATCATGAATTTTTCATTCATTCTCGCATTAATATCCGGAACAATCCTCTGCGATTTTCGTTTTGTAATTAATAGTAAAAGAAAAAATTTTCCATTGTTCTTAGGAAGCTGAAGAAACAACGGGAGCGCCTGTGTCGACTCGTGTACAACCAGATTTTGACAGCAGAATGTACCCAGCTAAATGGAACATGGCCTGACCCGGATGACCCGCGCTGGAACAGCGGTGAATACGCGGAACTTCTGCCCGACTGGTTCCCGACAAATGCGACGAATGCCTCGACTTTCGGAAACGCAACGACCTCGCCGACGTCGGGTAATGTAATTGAAATTAAGTCGTACGTAATCATGCGACTTACGGAGCAAGAATGCGAATATTACGAATTGCGTGTAAAACCGTTCAGAATACATTCCACTGCGAAATCATATGATTGTTCTTTGTCTTTACGAATTATGCGATCATTTTTTATGCAAGTAAATTATTAAGTCCGTTAATATGCCGTTGCATTTATATATACGTCTTCTATATTAACGTCATCATGTCACGTGTATCATTTGCTGATAAAGCTTTACGTCCTACCAAACAGATGAAACTCTGATGCCCGTTTTGCCACCATTTACGCTCTGGCAGACCGTACTGATTGCTATCTGCCTGGCGATATGCATACTGCTAACTATCGGCGGTAACATCCTCGTTCTTTTGGCATTCATCGTAGATAGAGCCATCAGGCAACCGAGCAACTATTTCATAGCATCATTAGCTGCCACTGATATGCTTATCGGTAAGTCCTAACGAAATTCTCGCATTTTGTTTTCGTTTTCGTCTCCCCTTTCAATAAACGTCGAGTTGTTTCATAAAAATGATACCATATTAGGATTCAAATTTTTCTGGAATATTTAAATCATGTCACATACGACTCCTATCACCAAGAGCAAAAATTTTTATAGATAAAGATAATATTTTGAAGATAAAGGCAATGTTTCTATAAATTTAAATGTTTACAAATAAATTTTTAGAAATCGCCAATTTAGTAACTGTAACTTATATTACAATTTATAATTATTATTTAATACTATAATAGAGAGATTTTAGAAATTTATAGTTTTCCAAAATTCTGCTAAATATTTTTGATGTCATTAACTCGTATGACAATATCAAGTAATTTTATATCTTATATATGACTTTCAGAAGTTATGCTAAAGTATTATTAATTATGAAATATATAAGTATCGCTGGTAAAAAAAATATATATATATATTTATACCGAATTTTAACCCTCGGTTGTCACATCTCTTTTTTGAACATTGAGACAGGCTGTTTTAATTTATTAATTATTACCAATGTATTATCTTTAATTATATTTATAATTTATTAATTATACATAATACAGCCTTTTTAAAGGATTTTTTGAACATGATACCACTCAAAAAGTTAATTTTTTATAATGAGAATACATTCTACAATGTTTAAACTTAATTCTAGAATTTTTTGAGATCCACTTAAACTGTTAGTTTTTGAACAGCATGCAGCTGTTTGAAAATTGGTTGGAGTCATTTTGACCCCGTGTGACAATCGAGGGTTAAAATTTATATTAACTTCGTTCATCTAATTGTCGATATTTTGATTTTAAATTTAATTACAGTATGGTTTGCAGCACGTTACATTTCGATTCGCTATCTTTGATAGGATGTTGATAGGGCCTAGCTTCAGAAACGTTTGACAGTATTTCTAATGCAAATCTCTCTCTGTTATGCACGTATCCCGATGTATTCACCGTGATGATAATCAACGACAGATGTGTAATTTGGTTATCGCGATGGTCCGTCTGAATGCAGAGAATACGAGTAATCAGATACACGTGGTAACAGAAACCAGACTATACAAGTAACGATTGTAATTGTTGTGCGCAGGCACCGTGTCGATGCCGTTCTACACAGTCTACGTGTTAATGGGATATTGGAATCTGGGACCTCTCCTCTGCGATCTGTGGCTGTCGGTGGACTATACGGTATGCCTTGTGTCCCAGTACACCGTTCTCCTGATCACGATCGACCGCTTCTGCTCGGTGAAGATAGCCGCGCAGTACCGCAGCTGGCGGACGAAGCAGCGCGTGATCTGGATGGTGACCATCACCTGGATCATCCCGGCGCTACTATTTTTCATCAGCATCTTCGGCTGGGAGCACTTTATCGGTTACCGAGACCTAAATCCGGGCCAGTGCGCCGTGCAGTTCCTCAAGGATCCGATATTCAATACCGCGCTGATAATAGGATATTATTGGACAACGCTGATCGTTCTCTTTATCCTTTACGGCGGCATATACAAAACCGCCTATGACATGCAGAAGAAGAGCGAGGCCAAGCAGCGGAAGATGCAGTCGATGGTCGCGCTGAGCGCCGGCGCGATGTCCGGTATGGCCGGTCGCGCCGCCGGTATAGGTATTTCTAAAACGCAGAGCACCTTGCTGAGCCAGGATAAACCGAAGATCGGCGCCACGTCGATGGACGACAGCGGCGTCACCGGGGCGGACGCGACTACCGGGCAGAAAACGGCCGCGAAGATCACCGATGGCGCGACGGCGCCGGATTCCGCGGGCAAGAACGTTGCCGCGACCATCACGGTGGCGGAGACCGAAAAGTCCGAACGCTCCAGCAGTCCCGCCTTCGATTCCGACGATGAGAGCACCACCGGTAACGCGCAACAGGTCAACGCCATCAAAAAACGATCCTCGCTGGCGGGTCTGGTGGCCCAATCCGGTGCTCTCCAAGTTTTCGCCACTAACGGCCGCCTAAACGGCGTCGTGCCGATCAAGGTCGAGCTGAGTGTGCCAACGGCGCGGAAACTGTTGCCGGTGAGTCCTACGCGCGACACGCCGACGCAGAAAGCTCAAACACTGCCGAAGATACAGGAGCTCAGTCTTCTGGACACCGACAATCCCGCCGAGCCTGACAAGTCCAGCAGCCGGACGCTGACGCCGGAGCAATCGTTAAGGTCGAACGCCGACGCCGACGGCAATCAACCGTCGATCGTCTCGATCGAAGTGACGCCGCCCGCTCAACTTAAGCGAGCGTCGATCAGCGGCAGTCAACAGAATATCATTATACCGCCGCCCATGCAGTTCCAAAGTAGCCCGCCGGTGTCGGACAGTCCGACAACGTCCTCGTCGACCGACCGGCCCAGATCGTTGATCGTACGCTCCCACGGTCACGGCACCTACGACATTCTCACCGGTCTGGACGGCGGTGATTTACGGTACATGGACGAGAGCTCCATCATCCTGCCCAGTCCCTCTTACGAGAGTCCACCGTCTTCCTTCTCCTGCAGTCTGGCGAATCCGCTGTCCACGGCACCCCCGTCGCCCGTTCTGGGTAACGCCGTGGCGGTGGCCGGCTCGAGTACCAGCCTGTTGCAGACCGCTCTGATCAGAGCGACGGCACAGCAGACCGGTACCGGTCAGCTCGTTCAAATCGCACAGGGCAAACAGCATCATCCACCCGCGATGTCCAACGCATCGAGTCAAACGCACCCGCCGCGCGTGTTCATCACTCATCAGGCGAACGTCGCGTCGCAGACGTCGCCCATCAGCAAAGTACACACGAAGGTCTCCGTCAATGCCGACGGGTCGAAGCGTCAACCGGTGACGACGGTGGTCACGACGACCGTTATGCAGATAGAATCGTCTAACAGCACGACGGATCAACCCACCAAGGGAAGCGGTAACCTGCCGCATAACTCGTCGTCCAGCAGCATAATGCCGACGACCTCGGGTGCGACGAACAGCCAGGAGACGAAGACTCAGTCGAAGAAGAAGAAGGAAACGTCGGACGCGGAGCAGAGCGGCTCCAGGCGCGATTTCGTCAAGTCTATCGGGAAACGATTGAAGGCCAAAACTCAGAAGAAGGATCTCACGATAGGCCGGCAAAAGTCGCGGACGGAGAATCGAGCGCGCAAAGCTTTTCGCACGATATCCTTCATTCTGGGGGCGTTCGTCGCCTGCTGGACACCTTATCACGTACTGGCGCTGGTAGAGGGGTTCTGCTCGAATCCACCATGCACGAACGAGCACCTTTTCATGTTCTCATACTTTCTGTGCTACGCCAACAGTCCCATGAATCCCTTCTGTTACGCCCTGGCGAATCAGCAGTTCAAGAAGACCTTCACCAGGATACTGAGGGGTGATTTTCATATGACGTAAAAATATATACTGTGGATCGTTCGACGGAATACTCGTTTCGATAATGAAGCTAACGTAAATGACGGACTGTTTTTTCTTTCCGTTTTTTTTTTTGCGGAGAAGAGATGGCCTTCCATATTTAATACCGAATTACACTCACTTGTCGTTAACTGTGGTGAACTCGGACAATAAATAAAATGAGAATAATATTTTAAGACCTCGCCGGCGAAGTCAGGTGTTACGCGCCTTTTGTATATATAATACGCACTCGGAGTCGATCGAAAGTCATTAATACTCGTATGTACATACGCTGTACACATGTGTGAATATTTGTTAACGTTTATGTGAGCAGGACGCGCGCGTATAACAGTTGTATGTACATGTAGTCTTAGGCAATTATATGTGTACCACAATAATAAACGCTATGCTGAACCGGAGATGCATTCCTAAATAACTGGTCCGTACCGTAGAGAGAGCTTGCGAGAGATTTAACGCCGCGTGGAGAACGCGTTAAAGCGTTGTCGTTAAAGTAGCAATTACGTAATTTAATAGTAAACATTTAATAGTAAGCCAAACGAAGGAACATCGTTCATCATGAAAGACGAAAAGTGAAAATATTAAGTAATATAAGATATTGATATATCCGACTGTGTGTACTGTAAAACATCCAGTCGCTTTGTGAGTAAAAGATCGGCTGTATTATAAAAACGTCAGTCGCTTCGAATAAAGGACCGTCTCCTCTTGTTGTAAGCAGTAATCGTGGAGCGTTTTCGCGTTACATTATTGATTTTCGGCGGGAAATTTCAAATGTTTCACGGGTTATTTAAACGTACTGTCTCTTTTTTTTTTTTTTGTTATTTTTACAAACAACGAATCAGCTTGAGGTAGCTCGCCTTCATAGAAGTATCGGACAATTGACGATTTTCTTACGGCTTTCGATCGTGGATCGGAATATACACTGCCTTGAGATGGCCTAATAAGCACAGGCCTTTTCTCTTCGAATTTTGTGACACCTGGTACTCTTCTCACAAACGAGCTTCCATCGATGTCTGATTGACGTTTCGTGGCATTACGTTCGCATCTATGATGACACGCAGAGAATATGTTGTCTTATTAAATCTTTAAAATTGATTATTTAGTAAATAATTGATTACTTAATTAATTACTTCGGTATGACTAATTAGTAATTATTTCTTACCTTATTATAAACTTTGGTATTTTTATCATTAGTATTAGCCATGTTTTATGTATATTATGCATTTTAATTAAAAAGTTTGTTGTGTGTACGCATAATAATTATTGTGCCGCAGGTGCGAACAATTATTTAAAGTTACTAGCAGACTGTGATTATAAACTCCGTGGCATCACGAAGCTTCGTTTCAGTATTGCTTATCTTTGAAAATATCTTTTTCCTCTCAGCAATGCCTAATTTTTTCATTCCATTTTATATGAAATGCATGTGTATCTCGCGATTACTGCAAATTACGAACAAAATGCACGTGGACACAAATGGTAACAAATAATTCATATCCACATATCTCTCGTTATATTTTAATAACATTCATTATGGCATTACCTCTATTATTCTTGTTTGCGGATGAATCAAATATACATATACGTACGTACTCACGCAATTGCAGAGAAAATCAAAATTGTAACTCCTGTTAATTAATAGAACTAATTTATCAAAAACGTGTATAATTGAAGACAGCTGCAATGCTTGCGGTGTAAAAGCGATAAATAGTTAATAAATTAATTAGCACTTGACGAAGAGCAAGTGAACGAAATGGAGATTTACATTTTTATATTTATATTATACAAGAGCTATATATATATCCCCAAAAAATAAATTGTCATTTCTTATTATCATTTGCATCATCATTTTATTAGCGTGGTACTGAAATGAATCTATAATCAATGGTATCTACATGCAATGTCTATTTGCATCAGTCAAACATTAAAATTGTTAAACGAAAAAATAACTTTCTTTCCTCATCTAATTGTTTTTCTGTGAAATCAAAGCACATTTTGAGAAAATGACAATATATATTCAATTGAATATCATCAATATACCTTAGAACCTTAAGAACAGCTCTCACAATTAGATGTTACTTAAGTAAAATTCTGGCGCTTCGCCAGTCTAAATAATTCACAAACTTTGTAACTATGAACTTGTTATATGCTACACGAAATTAGGACAGAAAAGATGCTTAATTAAATGAACTTATATCAGTTTGACTCTCGCAAGATGCACGTTTTTCCTATCTGTTATATTTTTATTTCTATACTCATAGTTTTAACATGGGATTAAAAGGAACGTCCAAGAAGCAAATATCGTTTTTAGTTGCCGATTGATCAGAAGTAGCAAATTTTTTTATCATATTATAGACTTTGTCGTATATATTTCTACCTTTATATAATTTGATACGTATCGCTTCGCTCGTAAATTTTATCTGACAATTCTGCTGCAACATCTTATCGTTAGAAACGCGTCATGTTCTTCCACAGAAAGTACAAAATGTCCCGATTAAGAAAAATAAATAAGGATTTTATATACATTGCATGAATGGCATGGCATTGGGAAATGCCGTTACGGGGACATTTTTGGCACTTTGGATATCTTCCGAAATTCACTGCCAATAGCGAGAGTTTTATCCTGTTTCTTCATTACGCTAAATATATTTAAATCAATTATATACGTTTTAGACGTTAAAGTCATCTTAACGTTAAAATGACAGACCTAATTGAAATGTTCATCCGCAGGAGCACTAATAGAGCGTTTCAAACCGATTTGAGATTCTGCTCCTGACATATAAAATCATTTTACTCGTAAATTCTCAATTTACGATTAATTTATATTATTAATTGTAAGTCACGCTTGAATAAATTAGCGATACGTTTACATATGCTTTCCTAAGCTTTGAAGAATTTCGGAGTACGCGCGTGTCTCTTCACGCGTATGTCGAGTTGCATGCAAGAGTAGAACGATAATACGCGATAATAATTTCTCGTTAGAGAACATGAAAAAAAAAGATCGTTGCGATAATAATCGATAACGAAAAAGAACACGTTCCGCTTCTGTGTCTTGACTATCTAGGATGTAATATGTTGGCGTCATTATAATTAGTAGTAGGATAACAACATAAATTATTACTGTGCTTCGTCAATAAAAAGAAAAAATCAACTTGCATCAAAATATTTCTCCGAATGCCCGGATTCTTCGATACGATCGATATCGATACACGTAACAGTGTAAATGATACTCCGCTTAATAAGACTTAAGTCCAAAGATCAGCTTAACTGATCGAGAAGGAAACGATACGTCGCAGTTACTCTAACGTGTAGTAAACTTCTCTCTGTACGACATGTAGGCTATATTTAAATATATAAATGCGGGGGGGGGGGGCACAAGTAGCGGTGCGCTTATTGTACAGAGATAACAGACTTTGTAGGGGAAAAAAAACAACTAACTTATTAAGCGGGCGCCATGTAGCGTGTATACAAATATGCATATAAACATAGCGTGATAATGGGTAGGCAGTAAAGGCTGCTTAGCGCTAAAAAGGAGGAGGAAGACCGGTAGACGGTACACAATATCTAGCAAATAAATATAATTAGCCTTAGGCAATAGCATGATTAAAAGAAGTGCAGGTAATAAAAATAGCCGCGTGGAGCCTATGTGAGACCATATATAAAAGCGTATTGTCTAGATCGTGGAGAAAGTATATACTTGCGCGTTATATATTTCCCTCCCGACACACGGCCGTGCTTTTATTATAGATTACTCGCTGTAGATCCGTGAAACGGACGATCATCAAAATTGTGCCCGACGGGTTGGAAAATGTATGATTAATGTGCATTTCATGCTCGATCAATTTGATTCTATCGTCGGAAAATTAAAATAGCAAATTCTTCATCTGTATACAATTCCGACATGATGAGAATAAGTTCTGTCGTATTATTTCGCTGTTATTTATTCGTATATAGATTGTATTAAAATGTGCCTCGAATTCCTTGCACGTTTCGTGAAAATAATTCTTATTAAAATTAAAATTAAAATAATGTTGCGCGCACGTGAATATTAATGAAGAGATAATACAATTAAAGATGTATATTCGGAATATTTTGTTTTTAATATCTTATAATTCGTACTACTTTATAACGTACACGCCAGACAGAAAATTACTTTGATAATTATGTAAATACTATTTTAAGTGTTTTCTAAACACAGAAACAGCGTGAGGTCAAACTGAAAATGTAATTGCCACTGAATCGTAGACAATATATTCTATCTGTCCAATAATCTTAATTTTACAAATTCTCAAGTACCTTACATTCTTCTTTATACATTTTTTATTCTTGATTACTTGATTATCTCCTGCCATTCGTCTTATTTTTTTCTTACACGTATATAGTTTATAAACAATATAATGTATGTTATGTGATAATTATACAAATGCATTATAATGTACTTTTAGAATAATGCGGCATGCTCTCTGATTGTGGGTATACGGTCGATATTTAGAAATATATATTTGCCACGCATAACATCAAATGTCTACTGCAAATTGGCAATTCAAATTAATGTATATGTGAATAAACTAAGGTTCGTATAAAATTGTGACATAGACGTTATCAAGTAGAAATCGATTTTTATTTATATTGCATCTCTATATGCGAGCCATGTACGAAGGTGCACATATATATTACAAAATGATGCGCGTCCTGACGTATAAATGATACTTAACTGCTGAACCTGTAAGTAAAAAATGGATATAATAAAGTGAGACAATGCAACGTGATAGGAAAACAGTTTCTTTATTCCATATGTTGATTTGTGTACATATGTATAATATAATTTAAATTATACATTGAAACATAAGGTAAGTATAGAATCTTTCGAGATTAAAAGATTCAAAATATGTAAAACCAAGATATTAGTAATATAATAGTAAAGTTTGATAAATTCTTTCGAAATTGATTTACGAGAAATTTACTTGACATAATATCATACATGATGCTATACTCTGCAAAATAACAACTTCGCGATACTTAAATTTTATTTACAGTATTAATCACAGAATATAAAAGTCTAAAGTACTAGAGATATAATAGTTATTTATGCTTGTGTTTGATAAGATTACAAAGTCTGCGATTTCAAATACAAACAAGAATAGTAAAAGTGGTGACATCTGATCGAAGCTGTATCAACCTGTAATACATAGGTACATGTTATACGTTCAATACATCCATCTGTCAATTTCAATATTTGACAATAATTAAAAAAATTATTATACATATATACATATAAAGACTCGTTTTCTAACTAATATAATAGAAATAGATATACGATAACGATGGCATAAATGTTAAGGTAGAAACGGAGATGTAATCTTTTATTGATCGGTCATCCGATACCAGTCTGTGGTATCCTATTCCTTCTGACGATTGGAATTTGTGCAAAATTCATCGAGAGCCATATCAAGTTTCAGTTGTTGGTACAGTTAACAAGTAAATAAATTCAAATAAAATTGTCAAATCAATAAAAAAATAATTGTCCAAATTTATTTTTTATCTTTTTATACTTTATATATATATATATATTTTTTTTTTGTAAAATTAATTTCCACGTAAAGATATCTACATGAGAATTTGTATTTTTACTTAATCTTATTTGGGCAAAATTCGTTCTTGCACTGATTATAAATTCATAAAGAATCACAGAATGAAATTTTTTCAACAGATGATAATCTGTTTAGTCAATAACGTAGTTAGAAAAAAAACTAATAATTATTAAGATTTAAAAAAGTTCTTAAGTTATTTTATACACCACAATGCATAGATTATTATAATTATTATAATTATTATAATTATTATATTATAGTAAATTTAAAAATATAATTTTCTTTATATATACTTTTTGATAATTTAAGTTCAGTCGATAACAGTGATAGGATAAGTTCATCAGATAATCAATATTGGAAGTTTTAGCAAAGAATATTATCTTTATTTCTTTTAATATTTTCTCTTAATTAAATATCATTTAATCTTTAATTGATCAGTACATTGCTATTATTAAATACTAATTAATATGAGTGAAAAAAATGGAGAGAAAGCAATGTGCAAGTTTCTAATTTGCACACTTTTTTATTTTTATATAATCTTCACAGAAAATAGACAATAAATAAAGAAAAATTAATTTAAATAAAAATTTGACATTTTCTCAATATATTATTGTTTAATATTTTTTCAGATCAATATATTAGTTAAAAAACCCTACCTAGGATATTACAAAATATTTATAAAAAATTCGAAAATTTACATTTAAAAAAATTTTAAATTCAAAATTAAAAAAAAAATAAACCCTTTCACTAATTCTCATCAAAATCGAAACCAACCATTCTTCAATAATATTCTATTCATTTTAAAAAACTTAGCCCGATATCTCAAAATTTGCGGAAATTAGAACTTCCACAGACATTTTTGGAAAAATTAAAACTTCCTTAAAATCTAAAATACTGTATAAATTTTTATAAAAATGACAATAAATAAAAGTGTTATATTACTTGTATTACTTCACTTGTGTGCCAAAATGCAGTGCTGCAGCTCAAGTAGTTTTTGAGTTATAGACGTTTGAAATTTCGGGGAATTCCGTACATATCACGGTCTAAAGACCGTGGTACATACACACACACACACACATCCCTAACAACATTTTCAAAATCAGAGGATATCGTAGCCCTACGTCAACTGTCCTTTGCTGAATACTTTAACATGAACTAGTGACAGTAGGACATAGTTCTACGTTGTTGGTTGCGGCACAGTTGTTACTGTGCCCGTTTGATTTTTATTATATTGGCAATTTTTTTCTAATTTTATTATGTTCTTCAATCTTTTTTACCTCTATTTCATATATAATTGGGAGCACACAGATGCAACGAAAACATGTCACATTTTGAACGTTTATATCTTCGAAACTAATAATCATAGAGTAATGATTAATACGTCATTAGATAGCTTATATAGTCCCATTTTCTCTCGAAAGTCTCAAAAGTCTCAAAAAGCTTCCTCAATGAAGAAGTTAAACAATTATAAGCAAATAATTATGCTCAAGTCTCAACCACTTTCAATAATTCTTCTTTTTTGGCAATTTATTATTAATTATTGACAACTTTTCTAATTTCATTATATTCTTCAGTCTTTTCTACTACTCCCATTTCATATATAATTCTTTAAAATTTGGTTGATTAGTTCTTGAGTTATATATAAGCGAAAACAAATACATAGCCTAATAAAGCTGAGTCTAATCAACCAAATCTTAAAGCATTGTATGTGAAATAGGGGTAGAAAAGACTGAAGAATATAATGGAATTAGAAAAGTTGCCAATAATTAATATTAAATTGCCAAAATTGAAAGTGGTTGAGACCTGAGCATAATTATTTGCTTATAATATTGTTTGTCCTCATTTAGAAAGCTTTTTGAGACTTTTAAAACTTTCGAGAGAAAATGGGACTATATAAACTATCTAATGACGTACTAATCATTACTCTACAATTATTAGTTTCGAAGATATAAACGTTCAAAGTGTGACATGTTTTCGTTGCATCTGTGCTCCCAATGTTACCTCCTACTTACTGTCGACAAAGACGTAGTTCTACGTCAAAATTTTTTACGAAAACAAAGCTTTCTCTATGAGGAAGCAATATTTTAGTATATAAGTATATAATTCAAACTCATTAATATTAAACGGCGCTAATTCAATTAATTTTATTGTTAATTATATCCTTTCTAAGCCATCACGGTGTATAATTTAAAAAGTATAAAATCTATCTCAGTGTAAAAGTAAATTATATGACTGTGTAATTCATGAATAATATCAGGTGTAATATTATACGTCGAAAATTTTAATAATGAAAAAATGTGTACGTTATATATTATCACATAACAGATTTATATTTATGCGTATCAATTAAATTATGTTGAATTTTGTTATGTCAATAAATCTTAATAAAACGGTTAGTATCAATTATTATATTACCAATCTTTTACTATTTATTTTTAAATATAAAACATCGTCCCTTTACCTCGATAAATTGTATTACAGCTTCTGTAACAAATTATGACATTTGTATGTGGAGGTTCGTGACTCGAATCAATGGCAAATAATTTAATTAAATGCTAGTTTAATTATACCTAGTGGAGGTTGTGCTACATGTAGGATGAATGGAAACCACAAGACGGGGAAAACGGAACACACGGAAAGGATCAAATTCAGGTAAAATCCTATTTGGAGTTGCTACAAATTTGCTGTCCAGTACTTTGCTACATCTGCTAGTAGTCACGTAGTAAAAAGTGTTACACTATTATTAGAGATTTCAAGTCTATTGTACATAACTTTCTTACGTCAAATGTGAGATAACATAAAAATAAATCAGCGTTAGGAATCATTTAATTCAGATTTATTTAGAGCGTTTAAATAAATTTAAATATATCAAAATTCCTTCTTCCATTTTTCCATTTCTTAATATACACAATATTGTATATTTATTTTAATATATATTGCTTCCTCATAGAGGAAGCTTTGTGATGGTGAAAAAATTTCTTTTTTTTTTAGATTTTGATGGAAATAGGTTTAGAATGTTCCAAAATGTCGAGAAATCATATTAGTAAAAAATGTCCGGAAGTATGTATGTATGTGTGTGTGTGTATGTACGGATTTTTTGTACACGCATCTACTTCTACAATTTTTTAGATACCGGGATGCATTTTTTTTTAATCGATAGAGTATCATAGAAAATATGTTCTCCTCTAATTTTATTAAAATCTTTCGACCGGTATGGATTTTAAGGGAATTTTCATTTTTTAGAAAAGTGTGTTTTACGATGTAGCTTTCTCAATATTTGAGATATCGATCTATTTTTAATTCTATTATATTCTTCAGTTTTTTCTACCCCTATTTCATATATAATTTTTTAAGATTTGGATAATCAGTTCTTGAGTTACAGACGTTTGAAATTTCGGAGAATCCGTATGTACATAGAAGCCTTATAAAGTTTGGTCTAATCATTTTTAGAAATGTTCGTGGTAGCTCTAACTTTCGTAAATTTTTTTTGTAATAATATAACAAATATTAGTCACAATAAAGCTTATCACAATAAAAAAAAGTGTGCAAGTAGAAACTTGCACATTGCTTCCTCATAGTTTTTAAGTGTGCAAGTAGAAACTTGCACATTGCTTCTTCATAGTTTTTAAGTGTGCAAGTAGAAACCTGCACATTGCTTTCTCATAGTTGTTAAGTGTGCAAGTAGAAATTTGCACATTGCTTCCTTATAGTTTTTTAAGTGTGCAAGTAGAAACTTGCAAATTGCTTCTTCATAATTTTGAAGTGTGCAAGTAGAAACCTGCACATTGCTTTATCATAGTTTTTAAGTGTGCAAGTAGAAACCTTCGCTCACAAAGCTTCCTCTATGAGGAAGCCAAAACAAATAATAATAATTATACATCGAATAAAATAAAAGCTTCCTCATAGAGGAGCTTTGTGAGCGAAGGTTTCTACTTGCACACTTAAAAATTATGATGAAGCAATGTGCAGGTTTCTACTTGCACACTTAAAAATTATGAGGAAGCAATGTGCAGGTTTCTACTTGCACACTTTTTTTTTAATATACATAATATTATATATTTATTTACAATACATACATATATTATATAAAATATCATAAATTAGATTTTTCGATATTATTTTTTTAGATTATAAAAAAGCAATTCCAAAACACTCTTTACATTTTCAAGTATTACAGTAAAGTTTAAGCTTACTTACTAATTTTGGATTATACTTGAGTTTAATCTAAGCTTGAACTTTTGTTTTAACTTCGTTTGAGTACACGTTGAAAACACGTTTCCATGTGATTCCACGTTTCCAGATAATTTCGCTTGAGTTAAATCATAGTTTATCATTAAAAAGAATTGCTTCTTGATATAGCAAAACTTGGGTACAAATTTTTTAAAATTAAATACGTCTGCTACTACAAAAAATAATTATATAAAAATGTATAAATTATGTATAATTTAATTGTGTTTTTTTAAATTATTTGTATAGAAAGCTAACTGCGCGCTAGCATATTTTTTACGCAAGAGTTATTTGCGTTGACAAACAAGTTGTTTTCATTTTAAAATCCCATATCAATCAATCGGAATTTATATGTGTTTCCATTCCGTTTTCTTTGTAGCAATGTATAGTATGTCCTAAAACAAGTATATATATTTTCTTCAAAAACGAGAATAATGTCTTCGAGTACTCAATATCTCCTGTTCCGAAAGTATTCAATTGCGATTATATATATATATATATATATATATATATATATATATATATATATATATATATATATATAACCAATGTTGCGACCCGTGTTTGCTAAGGTCGGCTTATGTTCGGGTTGAAGAAGTGCCACACTTGTATTTCTCGACTTCTTTATTGCACGTTATTTGCGATCAACCGCCATATATAATCGCAATTGAATACTTTCGGAACAGGAGATATTGAGTACTCGAAGACATTATTCTCGTTTATATATATATATATATATATATATATATATATATATATATATATATATATAATCAATCTTGGAAATAAATCTTATTTGTCATTCGTAGCTCGTTCCTTACTTTGCATACCAAACAGATCCGTGCGAAATATTTCGGGCGTTGTATACTGAGCTTCGAGAAACGCCAATATTTTGCCGCAACCTATCGTTCCAACAAACATCTGCCTATTCTCCGAGGGTCTTCTTTTGGTGAATAATAATACATTGCATATATACACATGTGATAATGTGTAGATGTACCTACTCCTGTGAGACATGAATGTATCAGACACTTTTCAGGTTTCTCTATTAGAATCTATGTATTTGACACTCGACGAAAAAGATAATTATATGTGATAGAGCTGGTTTTAACAGAAATTGGAAAATAATGTAAACATAAATAATGAAACATTTTTGAAAGATCCATATAATTAACAAATAACTTATTAAATTTTATCACTTTATTTGTAAAACATAAAATATAATATGTGTAATATGAAAACTGTGATAGCTGTATAATAGTATGATTGCATTAGACTGAAATAACTCCTCTTTTGCAGAAGTTTTCAAAATAATTTTGCGAGAAAAATTTTCATCAAATTTTTCGCAAATAAACGAAATTTGCTGGAGCATGATGATCTAAAAATATTACTTTATTTACCTTACCCTGTGCGCAAGAGCACGAAAAATTTTATTTTAAAATAGAAGTAAGAAGTATTTTGTAAGCCTGAAAACGTAAAAATACTTTTACACCTTTTTACACATATACAGTTCATTGAAAATATTTATAATATTTAAACAATAATTTGTGTACATTCTGTGAATAGAGATTGAAGATTACTTTTTTTAATTTAAAATAATATTAATTATGATTTGATATTTGCGTGCTGATTTAGATTACAGATATAAATGCCGTCAAAATTAACATTAATTCTATTAAATAAATTATTCATATATTTCAATCACCAAATCATTTTTTTCGTCTAAGTCCTACATTTGTTTTTAAAAGTTATCTTGAGTTATCTTGTAAGAGTTATCTTGAGTCGTGCTATAAGCTTACTAACTCTAACTAACGAGCTTTCTAAGAGACCATTGCGCCTTATATATGTTACACATGTCATGAAAAAGACTGTCTTTTTCATGTCACCTTATGCTTGCACGGTAATACGTCTGTAAACTCGTAACGCAGAGTGTATATACAAAACATACAGATGTTATGTAAATATATTTAGATAAATATTATTTTTTGCATTTATTCAACGTTTTATGTGTAAAAGTTTATACATTTTAAAAGAAACTAATTGGTGTGTACATTCAGACTAACAATTGTATACATTTTCCGATTGGAATTATTTTAAATACATTGTTAAATGTATTATTAATGACGCTTATAAATTTCTTTTAATTATTTTGAAAGACGATTAAAACTTTATTACATAATTTTACTCGTTCCAGTCGATTCCTCTCAATATTATTCTTTTCAAACTGTAGCAGATGATTGAATTCATTTAGCTTCTCGCTGAAATGTTAATTGAAAATATTGGTGAATCGCGTATCTCCGTTCTTCGTTAAATATTCGAGATATTCAAGGCTTTTTCAAATTTGAATAAGCAGTCGGTGTCTAACGCTACAGAAGTCTGCTTCTTCGAAATATCCATGGCATAAAAAGTTTTCCCAAGATCTTTGTATCTCGTATGATGAGGCATCTCAATGTGAAGTCAACCGTACGTGAGGAGAATACTTTTCCACTTTCACTTAAGTTGGAGAATGTCCGGATACGAATATAGTTAACCGAGAAGAAAGATGCTCTTTCTCTTCGCCCATAAAGCTGCAAACTTTCAGCTTTATACAAACATAACAAGCTCGATTTGAGACATAATACTACTTTTGATAGCCGCGTTTAAGAAAAAAAAAAAGTTTCCCTTTTCTACCGACAATTTTAATTGAAAAAGGGGAGTAACACTTTTCTCCTTTTATTTATAGGTTTCACTTTGTTATAAAAATTTTACTCATAAAAGGTCATAAAAGGTACGATTACAGAATAAAATACAGTATAGGTAGTAGGTATTAAAAAATATGTTTATAAATTTGAAATTAAAAGACATAAAATTATTATTTTACTTATAAAATAATTTTGAGAATTTATCAGCATCGTAAAGCATTTACATATTATAATAAAGGTATAATTGTAACAGTGCATTGTTATATGTATATTTAATAGCAACTCACTCACGCGATAAAGTTTTTTCTTACTTCACGAAAACTTTATACTAAAAATATAATAAAGCTATACACTCGGAGATGATTGCAAAGTTGACGTGACAAATTCGCCTTTTATATATCGGCAGCTCAAACTTTTTCATGCTGTAACAAGTATGGATATATGTCTATAGCTCGCTTTCAAAGAAATATATAACCATGATTACTATCACATTCATTCGCACGAAAGCAAAGGGACATTTATCCATGACAAAATCGTTAGCGCGAAGTCTGGTCCGAACATCAAACAAATGCGACGGATAAAGCTTTATCAAAGTCACGATACAGTTCCGTGAAAAAGGTTACTAAAATTTTGTAAGTTTCAGAAGAGAAGGGTTTTCTGCAAGGAACAACTTATCGCTTAATAATTGCTTTTCTGTGAATAAGACATTCCTTCCCGGCATTAATTAAATGTCCTTATTTCTCGCCTTATTTCTGCCAAGGTAAAGAATTTATTTCTCGCAACCCCTATTTATATTTAGCTCTGCCAACGAGCTCGACAAGGCAAATGTTCGCGTTACTTTCTGCAAGTAAATTCTCGAATTACAATGTTTCAGCATGTACATTTGGCGATGTAAATTTTCGTGCTAAGGGCGGATAAATATTACGTAATAATCTTCATTATCGCGTGATTCTAAAATGTTTACGTTTGTCCGTAATAAATTCAACTTTTGCTTGTTGAAAAAAATATCATTAATAAGAATTCGACAAATTAATGCGTAGTAAATAATTTTATTTATTAAATTAAAAATAATATAAATTTAAAAAATAACTTAAATCAATAAACTGTATGACTTAACATATATGTTTATGAATAATTCTGCAAAATATAGAATTGCACATTAAATCTCTGTATTAAAAATGTTAAATTATGTCAGTGCTTTTCTAAAGTATAAAGCTTGGATTGTATCTTTTTACAAAATCTGGAAAATACTCTAAAAACGACATAAAACGTGCTGTAGCACACGTGTAGCACGTTGCAGATTTAACATGTTCGGATCAGAATCTACGTTAAATCTTGGAAAGCGCCCGAGATCCCCCCAGATGCATTCCTACACGTAATATAAAACATCTGGCGAATCTGAGAAGCGCGCCGTCGCACGTGACGCAAGTTTCTCAGCTTTTATCCTGAGGAATAGCTATCATAAATCGGCGAGCGTGCTGATATCCGGCGCAGACACTCGCGTATTTCCCCATCAGCTGACACTTGTGCCCAAGTGGAAAGTCTCGGTGCGGTGCGGTGGGCGCGACGAAGGAAAGGGATGCGAGAATGCTCATGGTGCGCACGCACCGCTGAATGAACGCGCTTTTGAGCCTTTCAGTATCGCCGACGGGGTTCTTCAGTACGGTACCACCGGCTTGATCCACCTCAACAAACGACGTCGAATTTGACGAATGATCATCCCCGTAGAGTACGTAGATTACGTGATACCGCGCGCGTACAAATGTCTCCGATAATCCTGCGACAATAATGCCGACGATTGACGTGTCGATCGACAAATCGCGCGTAAATTATAAATGGCAGGAATCGCGATCGGCGAGAGATAATCGAGATTCAACGAACATGCGGATACGTGTCGTCAAGTTCTCGGACACAATATGATAAACTTCGTCGTTTGTTGCTGTCAGTGATAATGACTTTGAAACGATCCGGCCCTTCAACGGTTTGCACTTTCTGTTAACTGATTACGAAGAGAGAGCGAACTGGTTTATAAATAATATTGTGCTTCTAAAGTGTACGATAAGTGCAAATCACGTTCGCAGTAGTTTAACGCGCGTTTTGTAAAAAGTGTTTAAAAGTTTAAGTGGTGCTTTATTCACCTAAAAACACGACGATAAAATTGTTGATATAATACATCGAAAAAAAAAGAACGCTATTACTTAAAAGGTGTTACATAATTAATATGGTAAAGTCGGGAAAGAATTTTAAAAAATGTTAAATATTTTACAAAGTTCAAGAAGATTAAACTAATTTACAAAATCTACGTAAAAATAAAACAAATCTCCACACAGATTTAATTAACATGTCGCAGATTTCCGAGCGCTTACCGAGTTAGATATCCGCTAATCCTCGCGGCAAAGTGATCTGAGATACAATCGTCTCGCGTTTATTCCGATTTTAAAGACAATTTTATTAGGTTAACAAACAATAAGTTTAAACGGAAGCATTTGGAAGTAAAAGGATAAATCGACCAAATAAAAATAAAATAAAATGTGTTTATCGAGTTTTGTATTGCGTAAAATAATCAGCGCCGAGTGCACTGATTAAACAACGAACTCGGACTTCCGATCAAGTGCCATAAATTCGTATCAATCGCGTGCACGTTTCTTCCAATAAGAAACGAGTAATCAGGTTAAGCCCATCATAATGATAATTACTCGCCAGTTCATTGTGCGTCACGTCGGAGGAAATCGGTAACGGCTCATAAAATCGATTTAACGTGCTGTTTGGAGGAAGCGAACAGGCAGTTAACGTTCGAACAAAGCCCCGGAACTGTCCGCACAATCATCGCCGAAGACAACCATTACAAATATGAATAGCCTAAATATCGAACATTTGTATAATTGTACCGCATCGGTTCTGGAACGTAATATTACGTTGCTACTAAGACTGAACCTCAGTGAGATCCGTTATTTCATCGAAGAGACGTTGAACAAGTCAAGTAGGCACGATGTTCTGCGGCAGACGCTCTTCGACTGCATTCTCGTTAATCAGGAACGGCCATTCGATTTGCCGTGGTGGCAAAAGCTCTTCTGGTCTTTGATATTCGCGGTGATACTGCTGGTCGCAACTGGTGGCAACATTATCGTTATGTGGATCGTACTTGGTAAGAAGATAGATTGTACAAACGTGATATAGCATGCCCAAGAAGTTTCCACTTTGTTAGTAAGCTTAGCTTTCCTATATGAACACAGATTATTTTAATAAAATGGAACTTTTTGAGTTTAAAGTATTTCTGCCGCGAATAACAATCGTATAGATATCGCTTATCCTTGCAATTAATAATACAATTTTTATTATAAATAAGTTGTAGAGAGAGTATAAAAACCAAGATTAAATTGCATGCATGACAAAATTAGCATCAAATTAAAATTTTCGCAAATAATTAAATACGTTGTTACAAAATTGCTTAGGCAACAATTTTTTGAAATATTTGTGCACTCAAAAAAATAAAATTTTTAATAATATTTTTACATATACAATCACAATGATTCATTTATACACATTCCTTTACAAGATTTGTTTAATTATCAAGTATTGTCTGCACGCACCTGGAAGTAAGATGACAGAATTCAGATTGAAACAGATCCTTAATATATATTACTGCTATTAAACATTTAATTATATAGAATTATACTAATTACTTGATAAGTCTTATGGAATATAGCTAAACATACATATGCATGAAAGAGCAGTGATTGCTCTGAATTTCTTATTAAAGTGTCTGTACGCACCCGGAAGTAAGATAACAAAATTCAGATTGAAATATATCTTGATCCTTGATATATATTACTGCAATTGAACATTTAATTATATAGAATTATACTAACTTGATAAATTTTAGAATAACATAAATATGTGAAAGAGCAGTGATTGCTCTGAATTTCTTATTAAAGTGATATTACTTGAGAAATTGCACAATCTCGCAGACAACCTTCCTCCACAAACAAGTAGAATAATAATCTCTTAATATACAAAAATTCTCATCATTATCTGCTTTATGCATCTTCATACTTTTGTAGGACATACTTTAACACGTGTTCATCATTATTCTATTAGTTACTAATAGCTTTACAATTAAACTCTTTAAAAATGTTTTAATAATAAAATTTTCTTTTATCTATATTAGATGTTGGTAAGGATTTTAATAAAAATCAAGGCTGGTGTATTATTGGATACGTGTGTACATTACGATATGTCCAGAATTTTAATTTACTTTAATTTGTTGTATTTACATAAAAATATCACGGCAATCACAATTTACCCATTCATTCCGTTCTTTCGTAATGGGATGAATTTAATGTGACAAAACAATTATGTCATAATGTTAATTATAAGTATATTATTATAAAAATATTTATAGTAAACAAAAACATACGTTTCTTAAATATAACAGAAAAAAGATGATTAAGTAAGTATTTTAGGAGGCTAAGCATTTATTCAAGACATAATATATATAGTATTAAATAATAGCGAATTCGATTAATACACTCAGTGTGCACTGGTGCACATTAAAGCCGTCGTACACAAATCAACGTAAAGTGTGTTTAATATAAACGGGTTAAATCACGAAATCCTCAATATTCTTTATTGTGTTGTTTGATAAAATATGTATTGGGCATTTTATCAGTCAAAATATTTGCATTTTACTTTAAAGATTAGACGTTAAATCAGTATACAACGGCTTTAATATGCACCAGTGTGAATTGAGTGCAGCCAGTCAAATTCGCTATAACATTTACATTTATTCTATAAGAATTAGGTAAGCATACGCGATAAGAAATATTAATGATAATTTGTTATAATAAGAAGAGAGAATCTTTTTTATTAATGTTATAATTTATACGGAGAAAGTTTACAATTATCGTTAAATTTACATTTTTAAATTAATATTGTATAATAAATACAAATATCTTTTATAATAATCAACATATAAATATTTCGAAAAAAAAATATATATATATTTATTTGTTTATATAATATATAATATATATATAGAAATATATAATATATATATATATATATATATATATATATATATTTCTGCAATAATGCACGACATAAAAACAATACGTTACTTAAAAATTGATCAAAACAATTAAATATATCTTATTTGTATTTTTCTTACATTGTACAAGACTAAAAATCATTTGAAAGATTATTTGTAGCTTTACATAGAATATTTTTGAAGATAGAATGTTGAACAATTATTTCATATTCTTACAAAAGAAAGAAAGCATAAAAGTCTGTACATAGTCATAATTTTGTCATTCATAACCGAATATATATTTGTATAAGCATTTCACTCGAAATGATCGCTTTAATAAATCATTTCCTGAATTAATATTAATATTTCTTCATTCTTGTAATGTCATATATTATGAACATTACACAGAATCTCGTGAAATATTCAATCGTTTAACACAGGCGACTGAATATTTCATTCCTTATTCATCCTATGTGTTGAAAATCGTTCTCTCGGTGCGTAGTATAAACACTCGATAAAACATGGACACCCCGATGAATACGTACAACATGTCAGGATGTGCCATATATGTCAAGAGGATAATTTGACTATCATAGTTTATATAAGTTTTATGCAAGCTTGAACGGAAATATGTGTTGCGAGATGCTTAATAATAATTTGAAATAAACCAATATATATTAAGTTACAATCTTACATCATAATATGTTTTTAATAAAAACACGCTATAATATAATATTATATAAATATATATTTTTTACATGTTGTTTATAAAAACATGTTATGAATTATCGTGCGTACACGTTTTTGCTGTATAACACTTTTTCGTGTACACCATACAGCAATACATCGTTGTGAATTGTAATTTTATAATCAATATTTCACAAGATACTTTCTTCGCAGTTAACAGTTTAATATTAAATCAAACATATAAATTTATATATCAAAATGATTTCATGTATTTATTTATAAATCGTCGATATTAATTATCTCAGCCTTTTCCTTTTTTCGTTATGTAAGCTAACAATATAAGCTATTGTCTCTTGTCATCTGGCTGCTTTGATCCGTATCTACGTGGCAAGTATTCTTAGTCAAACACAATTCGTTTCTACCGTAATAGCAAATCAATAAAGGTATACAATAATTTTTTATGCCACATATAACGGACTTATGTATTTTTATATAATTTTGTTAGTAGAGTATATATAGCAAATGATTATGTGTACAAATGTACAAATAAAATAGCATACTAAATATGTCACTCTATTGTCTGATTGAAATATTTATTAATTTCACTTGTATAAAGTACGCTTTTACACGCACTCAAAAAAATAGAGTATAAAGGAATTTTATAAACCTCGATATACTTTCTTTTACAGATTAATTATAATAACTATGCCAATTTTAGCTTCGCAAATTTTTGCAAACTTCTATCTCTTTGACTGAACGCTTACAATTAGATATATATTTCACTTTGCACGTTATTTTTAGCTACGTATCTCCATCGAGTAAATATTAATTTTTATGGTGGAATAAATATTAAAGGCAAATATTTGATATAAAATTTTAAAAACTTATAATATAATATCATCAATTATTGACAAATTATCGTATGCTACTTTTTTATTCATATATAACATACATACACATAAATACATACATCCAAATTTATTTTATATTGTTTGTATATTATGTGGATACTAAATATTTTTGTATGTGTATATATATGTATACTTTTTATATAATAAGTAACAAACGACAATCAATTGACATAGTTTCTAAAATTTTTGGGATTATTATAAATATAAGATTCTACATAATATACATCTTATAAGTGTTTTATTGACAAGTCTTTAATAAATTTTTTACATTAAAATGAATTTTACACGGCCAATCTCCGAGCAAACCAAAATAGAAGTTGGTTTAATATAAAATTTTTACATTATTATTCCCTGTATAATATAAATCATAAATCACATAATTACATACTTTTTAAAGAAATACGTAAATGTATATTTTTCCTAACACGTACTTTATTAAAATTAGTTTGCAGCCTTAGCACAATTAAAATGTTTTCTCTCTCTGTCTCATTTAAACTAGTATTGTATTATTATAGATGCTTATCAGCATTTACCATTTACATATAGGGGAGAGTAAACATGAAAAAGCCAATATTTTGCAAAATATAAAAAAGTATTTAATCTGGTGTTAATGAAATAAAACCGCTTTCTAACTTAAGGGGGCATATACACCTAGGAGCGGGCAAAAAAGGTCATTTTGGGGATTTTTTTTAGAGGAACTGTTTGAATTTTAGAGTCGGATTTTTTTTCTAGTAAAAAGTACGTACTTTCGAGAGTATGTTTGAATTTTTTTATTAAAAAATTTTCAAAATTAAAAAAGTTGTGGCATCTTTTTCGGAGCGTCACAAAAAAATTACCGCAAATGGTACCCATTGCCATTTCTTGAAAAATCATCTCAAACAAGAAAACCAAAATGATTCTTAAAATAGATACTATAATCTAGTCTTTGTCATAGCCGATTTTAAAAATATCAATTTTTGACAAAATGGCGGACATATGAATTTAACGTTGCGATTTAGAAGGAAAAATTCTTTCTTAATTTGCCCATAAAACAAAAAGTAAGCAATGAAAAAAAAATTCTATGACAAAGACTAGATAATTATGTGTACAATAAGCACACAAAAATTCAAGGTAATCGGTTCAGTGGTTTTCGAGATGTTTTGGGTACCAGTTTGAGAAACGTGGTTTTCATAAAAACGCAATTGAAAGTTTGAGAATAAATCACGGAATTCTTCGACTTACACAGAATCGTCGATCCCAGGCCCATAATATTCTACGGATGGAATGCCAAAATCATCTGAGAATATGCATAAATATTGAAAAAAAAATTAAATAACCGATTCAAAAATAAACTTGGCAACGCGGCGCGGCGCGCGTCCAACAAAGGCGTGCACTCTTTCTGCCATAACTTCGTTATTTCTTGAAATATTTACTTGAAATTTTCACCACATATTCTTCAGATCCTAAGCTTCAAGAAAATGCAAAAATTGAAAAAACGATTTTTTTGACCATTCTAGGTGTATATGCCCCCTTAAATGTACTTACTTATCTATAAGATCAATTTAACAAAAAAAAAAAAAAATAATAATAATAATATTTAGTCATTAACAAATTTTAATCTTTTTTTTTTTAATGGAGAATTCGGCTCTTTCAACACAACATGGTTTTAAAAAAGCCATTACCTGTTTTGAAAGAACCGGGTATTAAATTACAAGATAATAACACAAATAAAATCAAAATATCCTTTAACAAAAATTATCTTCTTAGAAAACTAATAAATAATTAAATATCTAAAAGATAGAAAATATAACATTTATAATCAAAAACACTTATCTACTACAAAAGAAATGAAAATTTTCCCTATTGCCACATGAGTTGTAAGCCCAGTCCAGTGCACAACTTCAGCACTGATACCAGTCTTTATTATTTATAAAATAATCTTTTGAACAGACACAGCAGTTATTGTCGATATGAGCAACACCGACTCTTTCATAACATTGTGTGTGTCAAAAATCTAACCAAAAAATATCTGCTAAACCAAAACAAACAAAAAAGTTGTAACTACGTTCTTAGTTAGGTTAGTGTATATAGCATTCGATTAAAAAAATACTTTTCCTAAAAGCTAATCGCAAATAAATGCAAAAGATATAGAAATTTAACTCAAAAACTTACTTTCTGACATAATAATCTTTCACCTCTTACTACGCCGTTTACTACTACTAACCCCGTTTTGACGTTGACTGTCAAATGTCAATGGATGACGTAGCTTTAGTATTGCAATCGAATAAAAACATTTTGTTTTCAACTATATTCAGTTAATTGAAATATGAGATGGCTCTTTCAAAACATGGCTCTTTCATACTCTCCCACTTAATTTCCCCTATATCTACCCGTTTAACACTTGAATAAACCAAACCATTACGCCGGTACTGGTGGCATTTTTTATTTTTTGCTTCTTTTTTGTTTGCACAACCTTTAGAAATTGGCGCGGCATTTTTTATCATAATAAAATTATAACTTGCAATAATACAAGAGTATATGTATTATATAAAATCTTGAATAAACTGTACACACCCCGTTGTGCAACATTATATTATTCATAAGAGATTTATTGTAATGAAAACTTCTTGTTTTAAAACGATTATATATTTTTTTACTATACACACAGATAATAATAATAATATAACAAAACTGGTAGAAAAATATTTAAAATGTCTTTTACAATTAATCCATACTATATTTATTATTTTACAATACTTTAGTTATATGGAGCCCGTAAAAACCATAGTGGTGTAAGTCATAGATGCAATCTATACAATATATAAATTGCATTTATGTACACGAGTCAATATTTTAAAAAATTTGACTTACACCACTATTTTTACGGGCTCCATATAACTAAAGTATTGTAAAATAATAATTATAGTATGGATTAATTGTAAAAGACATTTTAAATATTTTTCTACCAGTTTTATTATATTATACTCCTCCAAACATGCACAACATATATTGTAATACGCATTGTTTCTCACATCTTGTTTTTTGGGGATACACTCCTGTTCTCTATTATACGATACTCTTTAGTAATTTCGTTAAGATGTTGAGAAACAAATACTGAGATAGGTTTGTATAAAAATATAAACGTTATTGATATGTGCACATTTCCAACGTTAATGTTATCTATATTTTCTTTAACATTTATGCTATTTACATACATATATGTATATAGGATGAGATTTGGTAATAAATCCTACCTCAGCTAGGAAGGACTAAATTCAGAGACTTATGTAGTAGTGAAAATGCTGTGAAGCGAAGTGCAAAGACGCTCGTACAACTAGTTAACTACATGTTTATGTCGAGTTGCACTTAACGGATATGCAAACTCCGTTCCAGTAATTTCACTGGAAATAAAATTTTCATGTCAAAGTAATTTGTATCATTTTACCATACTTAACAATTTGGAATAAATTGAAATGCAAAAATAGTGGATATCGCCGATAATTGGTAATCAGTTGTTGAATAGCTAGTAGTTACATATATTGATCATGTTTATTTGGTCATGAGAAATTTTCATCCTTCTTATTTGTGCATATTTCATCATAGATACAACCGAAAAAGATCGAGAATAACCATGAGTCTTTATCAAATCTGTGCGTATAATTTTTGCATATGTGACATAATACAAACAAAATTTCTTTAATTGTACTTTTATATTTTACATTTAAAGTTAAGGTATAATGTCCATTATAAGAATTGTGATTTTATTAGAATCCATAGATTTTATTAGCACCTATATTTTCAGTCTTCAAAAAATGTACATCATTTTTCCTAAGATACGTTATATTGCAGTACTCTAAGAATCATATATCAAAGATTTCATAAACTTGACTAATACAATATAATATTTTTCTCTTACTTTTCTATATCTGAGAAACTTATTAGTTTAACTTTTCTCGAACCAAGTATTCTTAATAAAGTTGTGAAATTGATCGATGTTGGATTAGCCGAACGCCGTGCTATGAAACGACTTTTCTCACCACGTGGTACAAATGAATTATAAAATTTATACTTTTCGGACTTTACATCGTGTATCTCCGCTCGTAGGGCACGTAGCGAAAAAATAAAAACGCTTTTATTATATATAAATTTGGTCCAAGCTATCCATTAAGCCTAATTAGAACTTGATCCGTTCACTGGTTATCAAAGATCTCAAAATCTCGGATACTCGCATCGCGTAAAGATACATGGTGCCAGTCTCGCTTCGTGTATATGTAGGTACTTGGCGCGAGACACTGTTGATAATTTGTGTCTCTTGATAATTTGTCGCCTATTATATCTTGTGTGTGTACGTGTGGTGCATGCGTAAAACAATCAGATACAATCACTTATAAAGATATTTGGAAGCAGATGGCTCTGCCGAAAAACTCGATAATCACACGTAAACGTTTCAACATTCAAAAAGTTTATTAGATCCAATAGTTTATAATTATACCGCTTCTTTTTTCGTTTATATATTTAAATTATTTATTTTATTGTATTCGTAAAGCCAATTATATGTAAATATATCATTACACAATAATTTAAACAAAAATATACAGCGCAAATCAAAGAAAAATTATGTAAAAAAATATTAATACATTTAAAAATTTTATAATATTAATATATAAATTATTGTTAAAAAGATGATGATTATGCAAGAGACGTGCAGATATTGTCCCACAATGCTGTTCCGTATCACTCGATAAAGCCAGTCTGCCCACAAATTGCCCATAAATGTCACTTTACTCCGAATCAGATATAACAGATTAGAATAGGAGTCTACGATCGCGGAAAATTTGAAACTTTCATAATTATAATTTATAATAGCAATATTATACAAAAGTTTTGTAATATATCCACAATTTTCTACTTGTTTTCGATAACGCTGTTTGCAAAGCGTTAGCAAATCTACGCTTTACAAGTCACTCATCGTCAACCAAAATTAATAATAATCGCTTTGAGTTAAATATATTGCTACATCATGCCGATACGTCGACGTCATTTTATCTTCTTGCGGCTCTTGCGCACACATTAAAACCATCTGTCCTCGACGGAAAGCAAAAAGAAAAAGGAAAGGAGCGGCAATTTATCAGTCAAAGAAACTGCCATGTTTTACGCATCATTTCCGATGCTTCTCGACATCCCGACGGAATTCGTGATGAAACTTCTGCCGTGCGAGCGCACAGCACTGTCTGCGACGGCCGAGGAAGTTTCTATCGATTAGGAGGTAGGAAAACCTCAATGGCTTGGAGGATTAAGAGCCTTGACCACGGTGACACGAACATAAAATTTCTCAGAAATCTAGCTTTATAACGAGTGACCGTATTTCTCGGACATCCTGATCCTGCAACATGTCCGCATCGGAAAGGAAGGATTTGTAATGGTGAAGTTACGCTTTGTCGCGATAAGTAATATATAGATGAGAATATATCTGAGGAGGGTTGGTCGTGGAGGCAGAAGGAGCTTTGTAAGTAACATTACAGTCGCAACGATCGATCTGCGAAAAACACGTGTTCACAAAACGCTTCTTGCCGCAAGTAGAATCGCTGATCTTTCGCCATTCCATAAATGTATGACGATGATTTGTAAAACCATTGTATTATGCACCGTATTACTGATGATAATATACGACGTTGCGCTGAGTTTTGCTTGTTATTCAAACATCTGTTTGATATTAAAAAATCAGAAACTATATAGGTAAATAAAGTTTTGTTGGTAAAAATACATTTTTTTTTTTTTTTTAATTTTAAACTCGTTGATGTGTCAAGTTTTATTTTATTTTTTGATTGCTTTCTCGATCTTTCTTATGAAATATTGGTTACTCTATTCGCAAAAACGCTCTCTCTAGTCAAATTTTAATTAAAATCTAATTAAAAGATTATAACACCACTTATAAAGTTTTACATGACACATAATTTGTTTTTAACAGAACGATTGCCAGTAAAAAATCATATCTTGCAAACATTGTACTATTACAATAGTATACGTTGCTTCTTTACCTCATGATACATTCGCTCAAAGTTGATGTTTACAGATTGATTGTATACTTGCGAGCAGTACTTGAAATATATTTTGTGCATGAATATGATGTATTTCTCAGCTATGTACGTTAGAACTTTTTAAGGTACCCCGGCGAGATTGGATTGAAATTTATTTCGCGATTGGTTCTCGGAACGGAACTCTCGTGATTTATAGATGCAAACCTTTATCGAAGACACGAGGAACATGTGTAAAACTGGATATTTTCATCATTGCGAGCATTACAGATAATTCTTTCAAATACGCGCATTTGATCTCTCTCGAGTGGAAATAGAATTTCATAGTAGCGTCATATTACTTATAGAACATCAGATATATATGCTGTATTAAAGTGTACACCGTGTTATCAAGATAATTATAATCGAGGGCAAGAACAGTACGTTGCTATTTTGTCGATAAAATTAACATTGTTTGATATTATTTTGGGACCTTTTGTTGTCAAAAGGTACAATTACGATTTATTCAGGACGCACAAAAATAGCCAAATTGTTTGTCATATTGTTTGTGGATTACACATTTATGCCATTTACTTCTGTAAATTATTTTTATTGCAAATTAACGGATATTTTTGAAAATTCGTGTGCTTACTATATATACCGTGTGTTTATATATTTATTCAAATCATAAATATTATGTACGTATGAACGCAGTAAATTTTATAAAATATATAATTTTGCTATTTTTATTTACATAATAAATAAAAATTAATTTTTAGTCTTAACCTTTAGTCTTAAGTTTTTTTTTTAAGAAGAAGCAAATATATATTTACGAGTATTTCTTAAATATTTTAAATGTTATCTATAATAATCTACACAAATAAGAATAATACTCTAATTAAAAGTAGAAATCAGGAAAACTGTCCTTTCTGCTTTAATCTAGTGATCGAAGAAAGTGATTATAAAGAGTTAATGAAATTTTATCTGTTGAGTGACACGTTAAAGTTTCGCAAAAAAGAAAGTACTCGAAGATGATACCAGTCGCGGCTACAATTTCTCCACGAAAATTTAAAACCTTCTGCATCGACAAGTATTGAAACAAATAATTCATCCAAACACTTTGCAAAGATTTGTGTAAAAGAAGTAGCAATGATGATAAAAGGAAAAATAGTAAAACAAGACATGTAGTAATAACATCGGAATATGAAAGATGAAATAAAACTTCTGTTCTCGTGAAAAACATGACATAATCTTTAGTAAATTTTTTTAAAAATACGAATGTCTTTTTGCTTTAGCTAACAGCAAATCTATGACTGAATTTATATCTTTCATACATATTTTTATAATTAAATTGAGCATTTCATAAGAATATATTGTCAGCACTACACATTACACATACATTATACATATAATATATGTTTATTTAAATCAGTACTCTTCTTTACGGGACGCATCTGGATAATATATCGACATTAAATACAAATTCATACGCAGTTTTCCCCACAAAGAGCATTTCTAATTACCTAATGTACGTTAAATGTTTGGATTAATTTAGCAGCACGCACGATGTGCGTCATAACGTCATATCTATTAATGCAATTACACACAAGCGTATTCGCTAAATACGCTCAATGAAATAGTCTAGCAGTGAAAGTTCGAAATGCTATACAGCCCGAAAATAGTGATGTAACCTACATTATTTTTTGACAGTCGATCAGACTCTCTTATCAATTATTTTTGTTCAGATTAAAATGTTTATTTTTATTTTCTTTTAAAGCTAATGCGATTTTATCCTCGGTTTATTCCCATGCAATTTCAATATAATGCTTTGAGCATTTCAAAGTTTATAGCAGTGTAGGATTAAAATATGATGTAATTCCTGCCTACGAAATAGATATATCTGATGATGGAATTGATATTTTATTTTCTAAACGCCGGAATTGTCGGAAGCTCTTAGTCGAAATTTTGTTCACAAATTTACATCCGCTATCGGATTACCTTCAAACTCGACTTCGCGCTCAATTTGCTACAAGTAAGACGATCATTGAAACAGAAGAGCCCTCGGAAGAAACATATAGAATACAATTCTCTCGAGCACCAAACTGCATCTTGTAAGTAGCAGATTATTCCACTTGCGTTTTGGAGAAAATTTGTTGTTTCATTTAATCTTATGTATCAAAAACAAGTTTTAACTTGTAAAGAATAAATCATAAATGTTAAAAATAAATTATATATTTAGTGTTTATATAGCGTCAAGTGCAATTGTATTGCGCGCGAACGCGAATTACATAATATTCAGTAAAGCACGTTCGATCTATAAGTGAATTCGGCGTACACAAATGGACAAGATGTATTATATTCACGATAATTATAACGTTAAACCTTGAAACACATGCACTATATCCGTTAAGATTTATTTATCAGTCCATTAGCTCACGTTTATGGAAGTTGTGGCTGCCTTTACCAACATCGTTGATTAATTTCAACTGTAATTTTACTATTTTTGTGCATTTTTTAACAAAGCTTTTAAAAATATAGAAGAGTGTGCAAATTAGAAACTTGTACATTGCTTCCTCACCATTTTTTTTTTTTTTTTTTTTTTTGCTTATAAAGCTTTCTTTATATAAGGAATTAACAAAATTATTAGCATATAATAGATTGGCTTTCTCACAGAGGAAGCTTTATGAGCGAAATAAAATGATGAGCAATATGCAAGTTTCTAATTTGCACACTCTTTTTATTTTTTATAACCTTTACAGAAAATGTAGTTCAAGCAGTTCGTGAGTTACATAGATTTGAAATTTCGGGAAATTCGTACATATACATACATATACATATATACAGAACATTTTTTAAAAATGTGATTTTTCGACGTTTTAGAACATTCTGAATACATTGGCGTAGAAAACTGAAAAAAAATTTTACAAAACTAAAGCTTCCTGTATGAGGAAGCAAAATATATTAAATTCTTACAATTCAAAATATCTTACAAGTTGAAAAATAAATTACTTGATACAGGTAAAACTAACAAAAAATTTAATAAATTTAAATAAGTAAAATAATAAATAAATCTTATAAGAACCAAAACACGCTTAAAAAAAATTTAATTAAAAAACTGATAATCGCTAAAATATTAATTTTAATAATGTCAATAATGTCTGTATATGTATATAAATACATACATATATGTATTATGAATATTGCATTTATAATTCATTCAAAGCAAGATTTATTTACCCATCTATCGCTATGTCAATATCACTTTAATCACGCGCTCGTAGCAATGACGTATGACGTTCATAATTCTGTACTATACAGACTAATATTGTGATTTTTAGATATATGTATATAAAATGACTTACCAATATATTAATATAACTATCATTCTTGTGAAAAGTTATTATTATATTAAAATTATATTTAAAAAATATATTACTGAAGTTTTTTGAAATATATGCGAGATATACCTAACATGATTAATTTTAGCAATATTTTGAAATAATTTTGAAAAAAATACGCGTTCGTATGGAATTATGTTTACATTATATTGCGCGATCCTTTTCGTACGAGAAACGTGCGTTTCTGAAGTTTTGGCGGATCTTCCACTGGTATTCAGTACATGTGAAGCTTAATCTCTTTAAAACGATATTTCATGCACCTGAATAAATGTATGTGTAATAAAATAACTTCGAAAGAGCATGCTATAAACCAGCGGAAATTAAAAGGTAAACCATGAAACAACTGTATTAACATACAATTATCTCGATATAGTATTTCAAAATCTATCTACATCTGTTATATTAATTAAGTATATACATAAATTCAACAGAATTAATACGCTTGCAAGAAATCGCCGTTAGGAGAAATAATTTCATTTAAAATACATATAAATAGCCATCTGCATTTATTGTAACATTATTTCGCGTAAAATAATTTATGCGAAAAGAGTATGCTAAAGGTGAATTGGATTATTGGATATGTAGATATTTTATTTATCCACGGAGATAAATATTATCGTTAATAGAAAAGTTGAGCGAGAAACATCTGCGTACGGCCGATGTGGGTCAACATTAAAAAAGCGCGTTAAAAAGAAGATTTAATCTATTTATGCTGACGTGCAGTAATATATCGCAGCCGTATATACGAGATGCATGTACGATGTTTATTGCGTCGAATTACAGGCACATTTATTTAAACGCATGTGTTAGCACTCTCGATCCCTCTATTGATAGATAGGAGCGCGCGAGCTATCGACTCGCGAATCGAAGTGTGGTTGAGTAGAGTGAGAGGGAAGATGGATGTAATGTAAGATGGCCGAATACGCGTGTATCGAAGTTTAGTCAAGCGAAAGGATTGTGATCAATAAACCAGTTCTAGCATTCAAAAGCGTATAATCATTAACAGCATGTCTTATCAAAGAGGACGGTTAATGAGCTGATTACAGAAGATTTCTATCTTGGCGAGATATGTTTGGCGAGTGACATGAGAGCACGTTTGCGCTGGGCAGTAGGAATTAGCATAAACGTAACAGCTTGCAGTTTGCCGCACAGACGCGGACGCAACTAAACCACAATTATCCCAAAGATAATGCCAAAAATAATAAAAAGCAAATCATATCTGTTCATTAGGACTGAATTTGTAATTATATAATTTAATTGAAATTAGTGAATAATGTCCGTTAGTATTTTGAAATAGACAACATTATGTACCGTAGAAATGGCGACAATTATAGCTCTCATAATGCATTATGATGAGAATTAGTTACAAATATATTGAATGTATTTCGTTTGATGTATTATGCATCAAAATGAACATTTTCAAAATGTAAGAATTCAATTTTGTTATAATGATGATTAGTATTTTGATTAAATTGATATGTTTCTGTGACTATACGACATTATATATTGTAATGCTTACAATATTATGTACTGCTGCAGGAGTTACTGAGTTGTGCAGAAAAGCTAATTAACGTTTCTATTTATACTTATAGTTTAAAGCAAAAAAGACATTTAATTATGCTACTTATGACCGTTTATCTGTGCACTACTCCGAGTATTTCGAAAAAATTAAATTACCGCAGTTACTTTAAACTTCACCATTCAGTGCCGTTTTACTTTCAAAGCGCGAAATGGTAAATATATGTACATACAATCAACTTTCTAGAAACAAAAAAAATAGAGAAGAGCACTCAACAGATAAAAGGTAGCTAACCCAGTTCTTGCGCGATATAGGACTGCAACATGTGGTTGACGTATTATATAATACGGGTATTATATTACAAGTATGTTATATGATATTTTTGATACTCATAAAACACTTTAAAGCACTTCCATAAGCACACATGATTTACGATTCCTCTTCCGTAGAATAAGGAAAATTTAAAGAGGAAAGTATATCATTTCTTCTCTTATTTTCTTCTCTTCTTATATACATGCAATAATATATATTTACATATATATTTAACAATAAATATTTATGTAACATATAAACAATATTGTAAAATATAATACAATAATCTGATAACATTTTGTAAAAGTACTAATTAGTTAAAATTTATTTGCAATATTACTATTTTGTATATCATCAAATAAAGTTAACATCAGATAAGCTAAAATTAGAGTGGAAGAAATAGGCATTTTTTCCAAAAGATATTCAACAAGTATTCTACCAGAAATTATTTAACTTACGGAATGTATACTATGGTCTTGTTTTTAAACTTTAGCTAATAATTCAATTTTTATGATTATTAATTTTAGCCTTGTTATTTCCATTTTCGATATAGGAATTTCAAAGCTAAGACAGCTTGGCTGCAGGTAGTACCTTATCCGTTGTTTTTCCCCTTTTATCCCATCTGTATATTAAATTATATTTCCCTCTCATATCCCATATTTTCCATAAATCGAGCGATTTGTAGTATACTCACATAGCATAGAAACCACCTCGGGAACCACTGTCACTATCTTCAATATTTAAATTACATTTTATAGATTATTTTTAATGTTATACGAATATTCGTAGGTTTTATTTCTTACAATTTAGTGTATCAAGTTTTAAAAAGCCATTGTCTAAGTTGTTAAATTAGAATTAAAAATATGGGATAACTTGTAAGATAGATAATAATTCACAATTTAAAAAAAATTAAACTAAAAATTTGTAAAAACGAGGATAAGAAATAATTTTTATTTAATTTTTAGAAATCAAATGTTATTTTATGAATTTCAAGCCTTTTATCCAATTATCGTTAATTCGTAAATCATCTATACTACAAATTTCCACAGCATTGAGGTTTCTGCATGGGTAGGCTTGCAATCCGCTTACGTCTGCTATGCACAAATGGTCGATTTTCATTGTCCGCTGTAGCGTAATCGAGAAGTCTATATCTCGAAAAGTTATCACATATTATTTTTCATAAAATCTTATTTAGCTTTTAACAAATCGATAGATGTAATTAAGATATCTTCATGAAATACTCCGTTACTAATGAGAATTTTCAAAAAATGCAATATTTTAAATTTAGGTAATCCTTGGGTTACGTAAAGCGCACATGCGCGCATTTTCTATAGTAAATGTTACGTATGGTATAGATAAATGGGCGCATATGCGCTTTACGGAACCCAGGGAATATTGTATTATAGCCTAGTGTGGTACACAGTTTCAGTTATATGTATATGTATATCAGTGAACACAATAAAGATCTCTGTTGTTAATATTAATATTCTTATATTCTTTTTTTGCAAGGAATTAATAAACAAATTAATATTCGATTTCTGTAACTTCTTTTCATAAAAGTTTATATATTTAATATTTATATCCTTCTCTTTTTTGAATTAATAATATTCCAACGCATAAAAAAAGTTAGAAAAAATATTCAAGATAAGTTACGTTTCTTTACATTTTTCTCGTATAGATAAAGTACAAAAAGAGGAATTTCAGTTTTGAGAAGAGAACAGCAAAAAATTTTCTCGAGAGACTAACATTTTACTTTATTTGTGGCAATTTTAATATATAAATTTTTCGTGCATTATTTTTTAAATAATTATTGTTTATTTTACATATTATACATATTTTAATTGATTTTAGGGTTGACAAAGCTTTATGTATAAATCAACAACTCATAGGGCCGGTTTAAAGCAAAAGTATTTCGTTTTTACATGCAAGCTTCTGGCTCGATAATAACTTTGCATGAGCTTCATGGAAGATCAATTTCGCTAAGAATTTCAGAAGCGAAAATTCCGAGTGGCGACAATTTAAATCTCCACTGATATCCTCCAGGGAAATACGTTACACAATGAGTGTCTTAAGGGGACTAGGCAGTCAGAAAATCGATTTTTTTTTTATTGCATTTTTTGAAAGTACTATTCTTCCCGAGTAAAATGCCGTTTGGTTCATGTTAAAATTCGCAAAATTAAGGATTTGACAGCCGAAAAGGTCGAGCGCTTTACTCAAAAGCGCTACATTACTCAAAACTTTAAACGCGTTTTTCTCGAAATCTTTTTTTCTCTTCGTTTTGCAGTAATTGCAACAAGACGGAGGTTCAAATCGATTTAAAAAAAATTGAGCATATGTAAAACATGTCTAGTTAAGGCCTGAACCTACGCATAAGTCTGTAAAAACTTCTGTTTTGACAAAAAAAAATAAATAAAATAAAATAGCTCCTTCTTTTCAATGAAAAATCACGTTTTTTTTACATTTGCAGCTGCCATTTTTTAAATTTTGATTTTTTTCCTTTTTAAATAGGTTCAGTGCAGAATGGGGTCCTATAGAGTGCCAAATTTTCCAGGATATTTTACAATTCAATTTTTTATGGCCAGGATCACTGCAAAACCACAACGGCACCAGAAAAACGGTCTATGCATCAGAAGACTGTAGCGCCGTCATATATATATATATATTATTTAAAAAAAATTTTTTTCTTTACTGTTTATGGTACTAGTAAACATTACCTAAAAGTACTAGTCACAATTTGTATTCATTTCCTTGTAATTAATTCCCAAAAAAGGTTAAATTTTTACCAAATCTGACTGCCTAGTCCCCTTAAAGGATTTTACACAATTTGATTATCATAGTTTGAATTAAAATTATTTTCTTTAATTAAGTGTCAGTACACATAAATTTCAAATACAAATCATATTTTTATTGCAAGAATTGTATCGAAAAGAAACCAATTATGCTAGTTTTGTTTCTGAAATTAAAATTCTGCAAGTTTAATTTTGTAATTAAGATACTTGTTTATATAAAAGAAAATTTTAACTATATTTATCTATGAATTGCATTTACAAAGTGTACGATTATCACATCGATCGCAAACTACTACTACTACTACTACGACTACTTACGTATAAAAATATATCACACAATAGTCGTAAGTTCTGTTCTTCTTTGTGATTAGAACACGTATCGCGTAGTAAAATCAGTAGTATAATTTACGTTTATGAAAGATGCATATCATAAACTCGATTATAGCTTTCACAAAATTCAACGACCTAGAAATCTTACAGAATGTAAATTAGCAAATAAGAAATGCTCTTCAGTTATTGTTTTTGTATGTCTACATAGGTACAGGAGAGCTGAATATGTACATATTTGTTTCAAAAATAATAAATTATATTATCTCTTGTTGTTAACTATAAAATAAAATATTCATTGTTTTGTGAACACACTATTGATGCAGATTACTGCTAACAGTCGACGAAATTTACAGTTTTTAGAATAAATTTATCCGTGTTTATAAAAAGCTCACTACAGAATAAATCGATAACGTCTGATAATTAATCTATTTTATATATATTTTACATCTATTTAACGTATAATCTATTTTCAAACGATTGACCATTTAACGCTAATTTCCGGAAAATCTAATTTTAAACGATCGATTTTTTAAAAACACATTATATATTTGAAAAAAGAAGTTTTGGTTTTCTAATAAATGTTTCTAATAAATGTCCAGTCTAAATTTCCTGTATAAAACCTATATAAGATATTGCAATGGCTGGTTAAACTACAAAATTACTACATAAGTACGATAGCAGACAGCTACACGGAAAAAAAAGATTAGCTACTATAGCTAAAATAGTCGTAATATATGGATAACTAACATTTTTTGCAACGAGAGTTACATTTTTTGCAGCGAGAACAAAAGGTTTTGCTACTATTGCTAAACTATAGCTCTCGCTGCAAAAAATATAGCTCTTGCTGCAAAAAATATTAGTTATCCATATTTTACGACTAAATTTAGCTAAATTTTTTTCCGTGTATCAAATATCGATTTCGAGAGTTCTTAGAAATGAAATAAATCCATCTCAATAAGAGAAAAACATGCGCTCGTTATATGCGATGGATGCAGTCTCAAGTATCACCATTGACCTTGTATAACAAGAATATTATTTACACTTCTATCAAAAGAAGTGCATAGTTAAATCAAGTTTATAAGCAGTTAACATAACAAAAGATCCTTCCTTTGCGCTTGCAAATATTATTTGCATTCTCAAATCGCGTAAAGAAAAATTATTATTTGGCCAATAAAGTACATGTAATTATTAAGTAAATGGCAAATAAACTTTATTATATCACAATAGAGAAAAATTTGCAAGGTAAAAAATTGCTCAAGTGATAAATGATACAAAAGTTATCGTCATACACACATCATAAAAAAAGCTCGTCAGTCGATTTATACCTACTCACTGTTATCTGAATTGCAAAAGCAGTAAACATTGCAGTAAATCAAGAGAGTTCACGTTTGGCAGAGACAAATTGTATTTTAAAAATCTTGTAACTTAATTTTGTAGGTACGGTGAAAATTTCTTTTCGGCATAGCACAGATGTCAGTTCGCTGTTTATCGAGGATACTTAAAGCTTTCATAAAAATTGCGACTATAAACTTGCAAAGAATAAAACAAAGAAAAATTTAATTACTAATTAGACAGAATTAATTAAAATACGGAGAGACAACACAGAGAAATAAATATTTAAGAGAACATTTTGTAACGTTATTATTTTGTTTTTTATATACATTATACATGTAGATATGTAATTTATTTACATAATATAAATATAAAATGTAGGTATACGTGGAAAGAGAGTATGGTTTTTATAAACGTTTTATAAAAATTTAATCAATTAATCTTCTTTTGAATAAAGCAACTTAAAAACCCTGATGCATTAACGTGTCAAATTATAGATTGCAATAAATATTGTTTTACATATTTGAAATATGTATTAAGTAGATATATCAAGAATTACCGAGAAATAAGTAATAATCAAATAATATAAAGAAATAAATCAAAACTTGTTAGTTTCAAATTTCTTATCTAAATGTTTGAGCTTATATTTTTTGAAAATACTAAATTAATTTCTAATTTTTAACTTTGAATTGCACATCTAAATCTTTGCCGCCATACATATCACTAAGATATATTATAGTTCTATACTTTTTACGACATAAGTTTTCTTAACTTTTTAAACTGATCACTTGATAAAGTTAAAGCATTAATATTTCTCGCAAAAGATATTAGATTACTCGCGAAAAACAAGTAATGTGAAATATTTCACATTATTTGTTATCTTTTTAATAGATATTTAGTGTACGCATATATATCCTGCCTGGCGTATATCGTTTATCAATTTAAGCACTGTGAGGTATCGTTAGCGGATACGGCGAGCATAATAACAATTTTCTCTAAACCACAAAGTGCTATTTAGATTATAAGCAAAATGGAAAAATGCTATCTAGATATTAGTTGCCGTGATATTAGAAAACATTATTTTGCATGTGACATGTCCTTACATGTATAAAGATATAAATTCATATCGTGACTTTTTTTAAACATTACAATAATATAATATTTAATTTATATATTTTTGACATAGTATATTTCCTTTTCTAAAAAAGGCATGGATAGTTTATTGTTGTGTCTTTTCCGTGATGCCGATTGGTTCTCTCATTGCGCTTACTTCATTTGCAACTGTCATCATATATTTTGACAGTTGTGTGTAATGTTAAAGCTAAATAGCGCGCGCGTAGCGCGCGTCTGTAGTGTCTAGTTTAATTAAAAAAGAAATACTATTTGCATTAGTACAAATTATAGAATTAAAATGTAGTTAGTGGTTAAAACAAAATAAGTTTTAAAAGCATTTTTCCATAAAAAATTGTTCAAAAATATGATCATATCAACTGTGAGATGTTTAAAACAACAAATTAATTATGTTCAAGGAATCATGTTTGTTATAACACATTTCGTTAACAGAAATAAGCTTCGGTCTTATGTAGTCAATGTGAAAAATGATAATTCATTTATTTTCACTCTTTTTTTTCATAACACGATAGCTTCTGTAAGAAAAATAGCAGAGAGAGATGGAAAGAAGGAATATCAAGTACAGATGTTTTATTTTTAAAGATACGGACGGATTTCTTGTAACAATAAATGTTTAGAATTTTAATACTGGTGGAGATTTGCTGGAACGTGAGCGGAAAAATTTACTGTTATAGTCGCAGCTATTTAAGTAACACTAAGACTAAAGTCACAGTAATGCTTCTGCGGGAAGTTCGCAATTTATAAACAGAAAATAGAAATAAAAAAGTTAGAAACGAGTATTAAAACGTCTCCACTATAACACTCGAGAGTAAGAGCCTCCGCACAAGACTTTCGTATGGTGACGTAGTGTAACGAAACATGGGTCAACGCACAAGAAACGTATCGCGGGTTACGGCGTTATACGTCAATACGTTTCTTGTGCGTTGATCTACGTTACGTTACCATACGAAAGTTTTGTGCGGAGGCTCTAACCGATACGTTTCTTGTGCGTTGATCCACGTTAAGTTACGCTACGCTATCATACGAGAGTCTTGTGCGGAGGCTCTAAAGATCTTAACATGATTTTTACAGATTTCCCTTTCTTTTCTCTTCTGTTTCAGCTCATCGGCGAATGCGTACTGTAACTAATTACTTCTTGGTAAATCTTTCTGTTGCGGATCTTATGATGTCATTGCTCAACTGCGCCTTCAACTTTATCTTCCTCCTCAACTCTAATTGGCCCTTCGGAATGGTGTATTGCACCATCAACAACTTTGTAGCACACGTGACCGTTGCTTCTAGCGTTTTTACTCTCGTCGTAATTTCATTTGACAGGTAAGTTTTCATTACTTTCTTTACTCACATAGCGCTCTCTCTCTCTCTCTCTCTCTCTCTCTCTCTCTCTCTCTCTCTCTCTCTCTCTCTCTCTCTCTCTCTCTCTCTCTCTCTCTCTCTCTCTCCCCTCCCCTCCTCGCGCGTGCGCGTAATATTATATTTAATATCAACCATGTAAAGTTATCATAATTTAATTTGCGAAAAATTTGTAAATATACAAAAATATTATTTCAATATATTCCGTAATTTTGGCTATAAGACCCCGACACAGTTGTTCCTGTGCAAACTCCTTTATTACAATTAATTAAGACTCGCGTACGTTTCGACTCTCTCTTCGGGTCATCTTCAGCGCATTACAAAATAATTTTACGATATTTAATCCATAATTTACATAATTTGACTGCGTAAGAACCATAATAGAATCTTATATTCCGGAAAAACGAGTAAACACGCATTTTTCAGCCTGCGTATAAATAACAATAATAATTAAATAATTAAATAAATAAATAATTAGATAAAAATACTATTTATTTATTGTATAATACTTTCTAAATTTCTAAACAACAAAATAATTTGCTTAATTTGAAATACTGTTTAAGGTTTTCTTTTTATATGAAAGTATATTCGTTGTAAATTATAAATTAAATATAATAGACTTCATGTAACTATATAATAATAATAAATTATAAAAAGTAAGATTCATCAAAAGTAAGATCCATTATACATCATAGAAAAATACAGAGACAAACTAAACAAGATTTTATGTATACATTTTCTGTATTTTATAAAAAAAGTAATATTATTTATTATAATTTCAATTTATAAACTCAATCAATAGTTTATATATAAACTATAAACGTGTATTTGATATTTAATATCTATATTTATCTATAAGTATTAAGCTACTTTTTCTCCTAAGCTATTTTCTCCAAAATTAAAATTTTTATCTTTTCACAACACATGCGGTAATGCGGTTTAAGTCCGTTTTCTTCATCGATTCATTTTATACAGGATAAAACAATCGTTTCTCCGTCGACATACGCGGGTTTACGCGGCTAATCCTGAAATACGTCGAGAAAATAGAGACACACGAACACTTGGTTCCATAGATCCTTTTTAATAGTGACACGCGGGGAAAAAGCTACCATTGCGTCGAAATCGCCGCACGTAAGCCGCGAAGAAAACACTTGCAGAACGTCGCCATTTGACTTTGGTATCATTTGTAGGCAATCTATACCGAATGCAATCTCTGGTAGAGATAGTCGAACGTACTGAATCGTACCCGTTTCACACGTTTCAGGAAGCGAGTAAAGCGTGCTGTAAATGTACTATAATACATTCCAATAAATCGACCTTTCTCTCCTCTTATTTCGTATTGTTTTTTTATCTCATATCATTTTACTACTATTATTTCGCTCCTCCATTGTGCACTCTTCGCTTTTTCAATAAAATCTAAAACATTTGATTTACTTTATATCTTCAATATACCGTTGCGCACGTGTGGCTGATTCTATTGGCCACGTTGTGGTTGAATCCATTCTATATGTTAAATAAAATCGATTGCAATCACATTAAAATATTCTATTCGCACAGTATACTTTTTTATAGCATAAGATAAAAAGTATTATATATATATATATATATATATATATATATATATATATATATGTATACACACACACACATACCTATAGCTATCAAGTTTGTGTGCATTTATTTTTTGTTTATTTATCGAACGTAAGAAATTACAGCAACCCCTCTCTCTTTCTCTCTCTCTCTCTCTACTCATGAACATAAGAATATTATTTCACACGTGCTTGTATTCGATTTATTTTTATTCGATATTTAAATAATTTTTCAGCTATGTTTTATGACATTTTTCTATTTTACATTCTTCTTTGATAATATGAGATCGTGTGTATATTTAATATTCTCTCATATGTCTGAAATTTTGAATTTTATTTACATTCTTATCGTATCTATTAATATGCTCCCCTAATCTGTCTTTTATCTTTTACGATATTAACCTTAGTATCATATTAAATTCTAAAGGTTTTGTTTGCGCGTATAGTTGTTAATTAAAATTCCAGAGTCGCTAAACCAATTTATCGATTCGCTTTTAAGATACCTTATTTGACTAACTGTTTACGATAACATACATATTGACATCCATTTTGCTTTTCATGTATCTTATTCATCAAACAATACATTGCTGATTTAATTAAATATAATATATAATTGTTAATTATTATAATTATATAAATTATCTTTTTGACTATCTCAATAAATATATATCATATTGCTATTTGCTTGCAATTGTATTAATAATTAAACTTACAATTAATTAAGACTCTAGAAGACTTATCTCTGATATTCTTTCGTATAAAAAGTTAATGTAGCGATAAGTATGATGATTTTAACATTTCAATATTTAATTATTGAGATTTCAATAATATCTTATTTTCTTTATTATTATTCTCCTTCATATATTTGTAATCTTGTTTATTTATAATAAAGTTATAAAAATATAATTTTAAAGTAAATGTTAAAATTTGACTTTCCCTATTTAATTACAATTGCTGATTCACCATATTATTTTACTATTTATCTTTTACAAAATATATTTTAACAGAGGATTAGTATAAGCCAATACAGAAAAGAAAAAATCCTTCAACGCATTTAATGTTTTAATTAACTTTATATATTACCTAATTTAACCGGCTATTACGGGCTCTCTTTTATTAGGAACATGTAATATTTAATCTTGTATCAAAGAAGTATTTTCTCTTTTTATTTTCGTTGCAATAAAATAGGAAAAGGTCAAATTTATTGCAAATAACATTCTAAGGCGCATCTCTCATCCCTGACTGTATAAATATTAATCTTAAAATATTATAACTTAATAAGGCTGATAACCAATTTTATGTGAATCGAATACATTAACGAAAATCAATTATCTCGCAATTAGTTACGCGCTCCGAATTTTTAATGCGATATATATTGCAGATATATAGATTTTATCGATGTCTTTTAATCATGCTCCTATATTACTTTGTTTTTTATGTGTTATATATATTATTTTAATATTGAAAAATCCGTTCTAATATCAATTTTGGGAGAAAAACAAAAACAGGAAGAATTATCTGTACTAAATTAAAAGATTTTCAAATAAATGATTAATTAACTAAAGACTTTTGATATTAAAATTATCGAATAACAAGAAAAAGTGGACTTTAAAAGTCAAAGCAGTTAGTTGTGTGTGAGTTAACGTCATGTAACACTTAATTAATAATTTAATACAAATTACAAATATCGTACGTTTCGGCTCTACTTTGAGCCATCTTCAGTGATGATAGGTAAATTAAATAATCTCAAGCTCTCCGACGAGCATAAAGTGAATATTTAAAAATTAAATGTACAAAGATAGCGTAATTTTCAAGAGAAAATACTAAAAAAATTCTGCTAACATAAAATATTCAAACTAGAAATGAAAATTAGGATTGATCAGCAAAGAAAAGTGAGATCTATTCACCAAATCAAGTCCACAAAATGAGATTTGAGATTGACAAGCTGAAGTTCTGGGAAAGACATCGGAAACAAACCTGATCCTTTTAAATAACAGTCGGTCTGGCTGTCATTTACCATTGGCTGGAGTCCGTTTCTCAATAATTTATATTAAATTATTGCTACATAACGTTAATAACGCTAACGTTAATTAAATGTTACATAACTCACACACAAATCGCATTTGACTCTCCAAAATACTGATTCTTCAAAATATTTGCATATATACAAATTAAGTCGTCTTTCATAAACACTGCAGTTATTTATTCATAATTAATATTCTTTAAAGTATTTGAAATACATAATATTAATATGAAGACAGAAAATGTGCATTAAATGTGTATCTTGCAGCAATCTGTGACTGTACGCAACTTTATGCAAACAGTAGCGTGATATATCTGTATGATAGTTTTAATAAAGAAAACAAGACATTTGGGAATTGTACACGCCAGTGTATGTAGAATCAAGTCGCACATGTACATACATCATGCTAATACGCAACTAGAACAATACTCGATGTTATTAATCAATGTCTGTGGTACGATAAATAAAGTTTACCCTCAACAAAATCGAATTAAATAACAGCACCAAGAGCGGTGCTCATTAATAAAAGTGTTACACCGGTACAATATTAGCATCGATTCGATTTCGTAAAAACACGAAAAGACTGTGAATAAAAAAAACTGTTGTACAGCTACTACGGTGATATTCAATGTATAAAATATAAAACTAACGAAGAATGCTTTTTTACACAATGTAAATCTGTAACTAATATATTGTCATTTTTTAATATTATCCATATTTTAATTTTTAATAACTTCTCGTAGCAAAATAAAATAATATAATGCAGCAAATAAACATTAAAATTTAAATAAAGATAATATTTGTTAAATAATGTTTTTAATATATTTAATATATTAATTATTAAAATATTTTATTAAAATATTTTTTAATTTATTAAAATATATCAAGAATTAATAGATTATTGAAAAACTATTGCATTTAATTTAATTTTGAAAAAGCAAGAAAAAAATGTGTATAAGTTAAAGAAGAATAGAAAGGTAAAAAAACAAAAACTGTTCTCCTCTCTCTCTCTCTCTCCTCTCTCTCTCTCTCAATATTATTGATATATTATTATTATTATTATTATTATTATCATCATCATCGTCATCATCATTATCTTCATCATCATCATCATCATATCATTATTATCATCATCATCATCGTCATCATCATCGTCATCGTCATCGTCATCATCGTCATCGTCATCATCATCGTCATCGTCATCATCATCGTCATCGTCATCATCATCGTCATCGTCATCATCATCGTCATCGTCATCATCATCGTCATCGTCATCATCATCGTCATCGTCATCATCATCGTCATCATTATTATTATTATTATTATTATTATTATTATTATTATTATTATTATTATTATTATTATTATATTAGTTAATATACATTTTTATATTATATTATATTATATTATATTATATTATATTATATTATATTATATTATATTAGTTTATGCAATAGCGCCTACAAAAAATTGAATAGACTACAAAGCATCTGACATATAGAGTAAATTTTTTTCTTACTTTTTTGATAAAGAACGAAGGTTATTTATGATAATCCTTGAGATCGGAGGGTAGAAAAGAGATAAGGTACAAATTCATGCTCGTCGATTCCACTACTCTCGATTATCTGTGCAGTTAACCCGAAGGCTACAGATTGTTATCCAATTCGTTCTGTTCCACATTCGAGAAAGAAAAAGAGTATCACATTATTTTCTTATTAATTTTGATTTCTATTATTTCTTTGATTTCTATTATATCACAAAGATAATTTATTTATTGCAAATCTGATTAGACATCATTTGTTTCCGTATTTATTAAAAACTCAGTAGAAAAAAATTCGGAATATATTGTGTACAAAACCGTAGCTGGTTTTTGAAGTAGTTCGGATCTAAGCAAACATCAGAAAAAGAATGAATTGACTCTTTGTTTACCGTGGCTTTAAAAGTAATGTGAAAGCATTTACCAGACCTGCCCAGAAGGCTAGAATAAAAACCCAGAGCCTTACCAGGTTGAAAGCATACTCCAGTCTGGCAATGAAATACATTGAGGCAAGAAATTGTACCATTTGAAACGAGGCTTCTGATAAGTCCGTCAGATCTGTCCTGAAGGCTAGAATGCCAGAGCCTTACAAGGACGAAAAGTAACTCTGATCTGAAGACGCCATGTAAACCAGCCAGAAGCGCTCGTGCCAGCCTGAAGCAGTTACATACTTGTGAAAAGATCTCTGTGAGAAGTCCGTTTCGGACTGAGGGGTCTGGGGGTCGATTCTGTATCTTGGGACGAGGTGAAAATTACAAAAGTGAGGAAATTCACTAGAGAATCTACAATTTCATTTGTCGAAATCTAGTAAATCTGTTCACTTTTGTAATTTTCACCGCGTTTCAAAATACAGAATCGACCCCCTGGACTCTGCGCGACGTCGCACACAGCTGACGACGACGATCACAGTAGCAATGCTCTGTTAGGTTGAACTCTGCACGCCGTCGCACGCAGCCGACAACGACGATCTCAGTAGCAGTACTCCAGCCGGATTTCTCGAATCACTTTTCGTCAACGAGCAAGCTCGCAACTCATTGCCTCGTAGCACAAGTCACACGGTTGTGCCTCGGTTAGGCAACAGTAGTAATTATTCCAGTAATTATTCCAGAAATTCAAGAAGAGCACAAGAAGAGAGATATTTCGCGAACGAACACTTTTCAAACATTTTATTAAGACAGCTCGTATCGTAGCAACCGAGCGTCGAAAACAAAATTGGCAGAAAACAGGGAATCGAACAAAAGCACGTGCGGTACGCGCGGAAACTACCATACATGCGGTGATCTCTGTAGAATAAACTATATTTTTTAAACATCATATTGACTGTAAAAAAGCATTTTTTTTTCTTGTCATGTAAACATCTATATCTTACAAATTAGTTCAACTTTATTTCTCTAAGTTAAGCACAAAGACTTTTATGCGCAAGTATTTTTTAATAACATAAAAAAATCTAATCTTCTCCCATGCGGTATAAAGTTAATTAAATGTATTTGACGGAAGCTTCAAATGTAAATAAATAAATACCATAAAGTGCAAAAGTTGAAATTATCTCGTTTCTCTATCAAAAAATAGAACCGGAAAATTATATAACATCTTAGAATTCTTATACATCTGTTACAAACCTCGTAAATCTTTTAAATAACTTCTCAGAAAGTTTATTTGAAACCTATTTGGACTTTTTATTTTTAATGGCTATATCAAATTTGTCAAGGTATTTTGCTATCTCATGTATAAATTTTATTGTTAGTATTATGATCATAGAAGGTCAAATTATAACAAGAATTGAATATTACTAATTTATAATCTTCTTGAAATGTTTACTAAAACTTATCAGCATATATTACACCTCTAAAATTATATTTAGTATACCTACAACACAAGTATATGTATACATATATGTATACTATAAACGTTTTATAAATTTTATAGAAATTACTTTATAGAAAGTTATTAATAAATACTATAAATGCTATTTTCTTTTGATAACATTAGAGGAAAGTCCCCTATTATGAGACAGGATCCTAATATGAGATATGTTAAGCTAAAAGGCCCTATACAGGCCCCATCTGTTGATCCCACCATGAAAAAAACCCCGCCATCTCATATTAGGATCGCTATCTCATAATAAAGGACTTTCCTCTATATATTTTTATATATACATATTCAATGTTTTTCAATTAAAATGTTTATCATTCAATTATTACGTACGTTTTTTACTTTATAATTATAAAATATATTTGCATCTTGAGAAAAGTTGCAACTATTCAATTTATTCTTCAGTAAACGAGAATAGAGCTTAATATAAATGTTTGAATATAATAAAAAAAAGAGTTATCGTCAAAGTTATTAAATTTCTGCCGTTTAATAATAAGAATAATTATGTAATATACCTCAGTGTTGTAGTTGTCAACTAATTACTTGTGGCAAAACATAATGATAAAAAAAGAATTTTAAAGTTCCATACTTAAATTATTTTACGGTAAATTAACCGCAAACTAGAAACTGAGGCTAAAGTTATACGGAACTTTAGGAATAGAAATGGGGGTAAGGGGTGAATATAATGAACGCTAATTAAAGTAAAAGGATCACGATCGGCTTTTGAAGTTATTGAAGAGATTATAGTAATTAACAATCACTCAAATTGTCTAATAAATGGAAACCGAGAGAATGGACTTGGGGATTGACTTAAATATGTTTAAGTAAAAAACTGTAGTTTAACTTTTTGAGCTTCCAATTTATCCAATTTTTCATGCTCAACACAAAAATATCAAAGATTACTCTCAACTCTCTAAACCAATTGAGAAAAGTGGACCAATGGCTTAATTATCAATGCCCTTCTTGTAAACTAGATTAATTTAGCCGACAAATCACTTTATTTGGTTTAAGATTGTTTGCATTTGGCATAAAATAAACTTTATGCCAATCGTTGAGTTAAAATAAGATTTTAGATTAGTTTGGCACGCTGTTTCGTTCTGTTTTCATTAGTGAAACGATGAAATTATAACGAACGTTTGGTTAAACGTTCGTACATAATTATGTACAATTATAAACCTTGCGCATACATACATCGCGGATTATTTATTACATCGAGATGACGTAAAAGGTCATAATATTGCAGTCGTAATAGTCAAGTTTATCAGTATTCCACAAATTTTCGTTAACACATTTTCGATCTGATTGCCGATCCATCAATTAATAACAGCTCATTAAAGATAAAAGTGAATTAACGATCAATCAACGCCAACAGTCAATAATCCAATTTTGCCAATGGTTTTGCCGATAAAGCCATAAAATATTCAATTTTTCGGTTAGCATTTTGAAAATATTCGATAAATAAATTTGCATTTCAATATTTCGCTGCATTTTACGTTATATTATTCTACCGAATCGAAAAATTAATACTCTTAAAGATGACAACGCGCAATCAATTTTAAACAATATATGTATAATAATAATTCAGTAATCGCAATAAATATTGTAAGTTATTTAGAGAATTTTCAGCATGGAAAACATTAGAACATACGACTCCCGAGATGCAATTGGATAAAAACAGATTATTTTAAGTATCTTAGGGTACCGATGCATTTCCATTTTACGATGCGTTTCACGTGTACTGATCAATGGAAGAGAAGTCGAAGTTCGAACGGTTTCGGGATAGCTATGCTTCTCACGTACTATGGTTTGCACATGCATGAGTTGGACTGACAACCCCCCGGAAATTAGATTTGCTATCCATTAAACATTCATTAGACACTATTTTGCAGCTTTTATCTCTTTGTACCATGCTAGTGTATCACACCTGCGTATCGTAATACGCTTAGCTAACCCATAAATAAGAGACATGACAAAGTTAGCTGTACATATATTCTAAGAAATCATATTGAATTTAATTTTTGCAAAATAGAGCGACAATGGACGATCCGTAGGAAATTTACCTTCTATTCTTTATTATTGCTTTGATCAGAAATATTCTGATTTCGCTTGCAGTTAATTCTATTTGGCCTTTCCTTCGCTTGATAAAAGAGTATTCTCTTGTGATAACGTTGCTCTTTGTAATGCGATGTACTAGTAATTCAGTTAGGTATACGACTCAAGATAAAAATGATAGAAACTATAATCTTTTCACGTGTCGTTTTATTATGTTAAAACATTTTTAAGTCGGTAACATATATGTATATACATGTACCATATATGTAACATATATGTAGGTATATAGGATGACTTACATTAACCAATTTTTTTACTGTTTTGATAAATATCTCAAACACAAAATCTATTAAATTTAACTATACTGAGTTAATTAGTAGCTAAATTTGCCTCTTCGTAATAGTTTGTAATAATATTCAGAAAATTAGCAAGTAAACGAGTTATCTTTGGGGGGCGAAGATTCCTATTTCGCGTATAATATTCAAATTTCACGGTCTACACGTGCTCGCGTATTAGTATTTCAACCTACCGCGATAAATGACTCGACATATTATCGGAGACAGGTCACCAATACAACTGTTTGCAAACTGGCTTCAGGATTGTAATTCTTACCGCGCATGCAAGAATGCTATATGTGGACGTGAAATGTCGTACGTTACTTTACTAAAATACCTCGCGGTGGTAGTTCCCTATGCGTGCAAAAACTCACGTGGAAAACAAAGCAGCTATTTTGTCTATGTCGTTTATTGTTCTGGCATACAATACTACAATACTACATGACGGCTACATTTATCTGCATTACTGCGTAGTTAAGAAAAGGTGGAAATCACGGCAGGAATGCGTTTTTAAATTCACTCCGAATTTTTATCTAAAGTTAACGACTATTAATGATTAGTTATTGCAGCTATTAAAGTAAATTCTGTATTAAATTAATTAAGTAAGATCTTTTATTTAGATTCTCATTTCTCCTTACAAATCTAAAGTAACATATTTAACTATATGCTTATTGAAACTTTAAAAAAGATTGAAACTTGACAAAGCATAAAATGGTTCAATAAATTTTCTGAAAAGCACTTATATTGATATTTTTCATAACATATCGCGGTACTCGAAAACAATTTTTCATATAAATATTAAATATTATTATATATTATTAAATATTATTTACAAACTAAAAAAATTAATTTGTTTCTTGATTTGTATTTATTACGCTGATTTTAATGTTGACTAGTATTATTATCATTATTAACAGTCAAGTAATAGTGATAAAATACGATATGAGAAATTTCATTGTTTGATTCAATTATGTCTTCTTGAGAGTTTTCACCATTTGCATTTATCTGATGAGAACATTAAACAGAGAAATGTCTCGAAACTCAAAATGGTAGAGAATTAAGATTTCAAAGGACAGAGGAGTTTTGATTATTATTAGCACACGTATATTATAACAATTGGCACACGGAGCTATTCGACACGTACAAACTATCCTGCTTTCAAACTATGTATTCGATAGCATTTCTTGTTAGAAAAGATCCAATTTATGATATCTACGTGAACTTAACCGAGAAGAATAGAGATGGTCTCGGTTCTTTGATTATATCTAGGTCGACGCAGAAACTTACGCGAGAAATTCTATTGTAGATTTGTACATTTCTAGCTTTCATCTCGGAAGAACAAAAGTAATTGTCAAGTTTAGTTTCCCCGTGGGAACTCTCGCTGAACAGTTTATTGCATGGAAAATGAACAGGATCCGTATTTCAAACGATAAGGGTTATTTGTCTCTCACGAAAATTGACGAATGAAACTGCCATGAAACACGTAATTAAATTCATGAACGTCTGCCACGAATAATTTATTATAACAGGTGTTATCTTATATGTAGGAGAGACCGGGGCAAACTCGACACCGGGGCAAACTTGACACTAGGCTTTTTGCCAATTTAAATCTATCGTAGAAACTTGCTTTTCCTACTGTAAATGCGTCTTTATGTGCCAGTATTATCAACGGAATTTGGTGACATTCTGAGTTATGGTGTAATTTTTAACGCGACATAAGCGTTTTTGATAGTGAAAAGTAATTTTTCTGATCTCTCGAAAATTTCTACTCTTTCATCGAGCTTTACTTTTGCAAATCTACCGGTAAGTGATTTTGATGGAAAATTCGATGCTTTATACGAATCCGATAATAGTTTTTGCATATTTTCAAAATTTTTATATTTTTGGAGTAACAAAAGTAAAAAACGACGTTCGGGGCAAAGTCGACGGGGCAATGTCGACACGCTGTTTTATTGGCTCCCAATAATAAACGATGCTTGTGATGCAGCTATATGACCCATGACAAATGTGTGCGCACGTGTAATCACGAATTTACTTGCATAAATTGTTTTTCAGACATGAGTTTAGATGGAAATAATTGAATGTTCAGCAATTTTTGTTCTCATTATTTCCAATGATTGTTTTACTTAATTCCAAATTTTTGTACTTTGTAAATACACGATAAACAAATGTATATTTAGTTTCAAACAATAAAAAATAAGTTCCAGATTAAATTGTGTCGATCAGGCAAAGTGTCGAGTTTGCCCCGGCATTTTTTAATTTAAAAATTTGTCTTTGCGTCACTTTTCCTTTCCTGGGGGCAAAACTAAGCGACGTACAGCAAAATTTCCTTAAGCAATTTTGTACCTGAAGGAACGCTCTTTAAATGTGTACCATTAAATTTGCTTGAAAATTTTAATTAATTGTTGAAAATTGCCTTTGAAAAAATAGTGTCGAGTTTGCCCCGGTCTCCCCTAACCTATATTATTTGTTTTTTGACTTGCATAAAAATGAGAATAAATAATTTCTCTTTTGCAGATTTTACATTTTTTTCATTTCTTATGTACTTAAAAATGATTTAAATAATTAAAATCCAATCATGGAATAATGTCGTCTAATCCGTTAGGCTTACCGGTAAAGGTTAATCAATTATTGCAACTTGTTTGATTGGTAAACTGTTGTTATTGCGTGCATGCGCGGAGAGCATTATGAGAGCGATAATGCTAATGTCGAAGCAAGGGACTGGTTTGTAATTTAGTGAATGTTTGCGAGAAACACATGATAATTTATGGATCATACGCTACATTATTCTACTTGCGTAACTCTAATTACTGTTAACATCACGTTAAAACAATGTAATTGTCTTTGATTGTCAACTTTACCTTTCAAATGCCAAACGATTGTAAATAAGATTTTATTTTACTATGTCAATACGTTAATGCATTAATGTCTATTATGAACTGTATATCCAAAGTTTATTAAAAATTATTTATATTGCTAAATATAACGTGTTTTGTTTCGCTGCATTTATTATAACAAGAGATAAGAGATATAGATTTGTATTACTGATTATGTAAAAAGTGTATACATAGTATTATTATTGAACCGCATCATGTGTACAGGGTGTATCGTAACATGTGGGACCCACTTCAGCGAACAGGAGACACAAAAACAATGAAAAAAGTCGGTCTTTATTTGTCCACTTCTAAAAAAAGGCATCTCATCGATACTCGAATCTATCGAAGTATTATTGTCGCTTTTCCGCGATGCCGATTGGTTTTCTCGTTGCGCTTACTTCATGAGCGGCTGTCATGACTCCATGGCATATTTTGATAGCTGTGTGGTTAATAGTGTAATAGTAATAGTAAAATAATAAAGCTAAATTTCACACATTTTACTCAATAAGTTTACTTTCTTCAATTCATTCTCTTGCTAGAAACACTTAATAATTCACTAGTTTGCTGTTAGAAATAAGAATAAATGAGTATTCAAATCAGGAAATCGCAGATATGCATTAGATGTATGGATTTGCCGATTATAATTCAGTCGAAGCAAAACGTCTACCTATACGCGGTTCGTTTCTAATAGCCATCTTCCAGACAAGAACACATTCCAGCTACCTACGAGATACAAGATCAAAAAAACGACATGACGACTGCAAGCTTGCATTCAGGCCGAATGTGGCCATTTTGAGCACTTCTTATAACGTTAAGTAGTTCACATTATTGGAGTACAAACATGATTATTCAAGGAAACAAGGTCAAATAGGATACATGTTGATATGAACTTTTTTCGTTGTTCTTGTATCTCTTGTCCACCACTGAAAGTTGGTCCCATATGCTACGATACACCCTGCAATCATATAAAGGAGAGACTGGAGCTCTAGTTGTAGCTGGTTATTACATTTAATATATTTCCAGAATAGAAGATAATAGCACTGTATAAGGAATATTGTCTCGGGAATATTACATCAGTAATTTAGTGGTCGTTTATAAAATGCCTAATACATTTTCGAAGATAAACACCGTTTTCTGTAGCCAAAAGTAAAATAAATAAAATATATTATCTCTCTCTAGTAATTATCTATGAGTAATACACAGTAAAAAACATTTTGTATTTGTGTTAAAATTTTCCTGTGTAGAAAGTTTTGTGTCAAATTTCTGACAGAGTTGTATGTTAATTTAACATATCGTTGTTGTGTTACTTAACTTTTCTATGTTAAATTAATATTAACCATTTTTAAGAGTTAAAATAACACAATTTATATGTAAGTGCATGAATTCTTGGGGATATATTTTATATGTTAAAGTGAACAGATAAATTGTGTTATCTTCCTTTTTATAACAGTTACTATGTGTTAAATTGACATAATTCTTATGTTATTCATCATAATTTCATCAAAACTAAAAATAGATACTTCTCTCAAATGTTAAAATAACATCTTATCTTAATTACATTTAACATTATAGAGATGTCAATTTAACATAAACTTTGATTTCTGATAGCGTCTAAATGTTAAAATTTTATGTTAATTTTTTACATATTATGTTTGTTATTTTTTTACATATTTGGTTTATATTAAATTAACACGAAAATTTGAGTGGATAAATTGGGACATGTAAAATGTGTTAAATTTAACACAAAATTTTTTACTGTATATTTTTAAATCTACTTATTATACGTTAAAGTTTGTAATATTTCTTTAAAATCTTTATTTCATGACATACAATTTTCATTTATGTTAATCTCTCTTAAAAATTTATTTTCTTAATTATAATCTTAATTACAAAATATGGCAGAGTGGAGCTAGTCATGCCGGAGTAAGTTATTACAACTTTTTAATTCTAAGAAAAGGTTCGTTACAATTATGTTATGTTTTACTTTTCTAACAGACATATAAAAAGTAAAAATTATGTTTCTCCAGACTTTTATAGTACAATGTTTTTCATTACTTGTATTTTAATTGTTAAAATAACAAAAAAGTAAAAAGTTGATTACAGTTATGTTTATCATATACGTATAATGTGCATAATATATGTAAGTACGTATTTACATTATTCGACAGTTTAAAAAAATATTTATTTAAGTCATTAGTAAAAGTACTCCTCTGCAAAGTTTTTTATTTTTCTATCTTTACTTATAATATATTTAAAAGAACCTCATATATAGGATGAGTAGTGACAGTTGTAGATTGTTACAAATGTCGCCTTTTAAGATTTTTATTAATGTGAGATAAATAAATAATAACTTTACATAAAGAAATATATTTAATATAGTTTAAACATACAGCTTTTGATAAATCTCTTTGTAATATCTATCCGATTTATAGGTTGACTAAAAAAAAATAATTAAAAAAGTAAACTCAAATAAAAAGAAAAAATTTAGAACTCTCAATAATGAACCAACAAATTGTAATAACCAAAGGGCTATTAAAGTACAACGCGGTTATGGGTGCGTAATTTTATACATTAAAAATGATTTATTTTTATTTTCACAAGATAATCCGAACGTTTCGGCTCCACACTGAGCCATCCTCAACGGTGTAATTAATTACCTACTCATTTTTATACCGTTGAGAATGGTTCAATGTGAAGCCGAAACGTCCGAAATATTATCTTGTTAAAATTAACAAATCATTTTTAATGTATGAAATTACGCATCAAAAACCACTCGTACTCTCATAGCTTTTTGGTCATATACAATTTGTTAGGTCAAAAAAGTGTAACAACTAGCACCGGTCTCTTCTAGTACAATAATGGAGTAGTTATATTTTATGGAATACTGTGTTACGTGTAACATACAACGAATCGATCTAAAATATCAGTATAATTCGCAACGGAGCAATTTACACTTTTATTACACGCAACTGCATTTTTTAACGTAAAATTACTTCGTTTCGCGCGATGGCATTTCGAATTTCTGGCTTACATGCGAAACAGCTATTATCTGAAGCACACATTCTTTCACAAAAATTATATGCATATTAAATAATTTGAATAAAAATATATAAATAAAAATTAACGCTAAATTCTGTGATAAATTTGGAGTAACTATCGCTTTCAAAAAGAATGCTCAGAAGAAGAATATTATATAAAATAGTACAAATAGTAAAATAATAAATAAATAAGAACATTATCTGATGTGTTCAAATATCTTTCATAACTGCAAAAGTTTCGCAACAAAGTACTGTTTCTCACAATTCTCCTTGTAAATCGACAATGATAAATATAATGTCTAAAGTTATTATACAACTTTTTTATAAAAATCGAGAAAAGCTTATCGAAAAAAATGATGATGACAATACAGGATTAAGCGCCATAAATCTCAAAAGTAATTTGTCTGAATCTGTCGAGGAATATTAAACAGCACCAGTGTGTCTCGTTTGTTGCAGGTACATGGCCATTATGTATCCTCTTAAACACCACATGTCTCGCAAGAGGACAGTGATTACTTTAATTTTAATCTGGGGCATTTCGTCTGCCCTAGCGACCCCGTGTCTCTTATACTCCACCACATCATTGCGCAGGTAATTATGATAATTAAACAAATCGTTCAGCAAACTTTTATTAATGTCGAACGCATGTACAATTTGACTTTGAGTTCTTATATTATTTTAAAATATTATAAATTTATATCTGCACATACAGTTGAAAAATTAGTGTAACAAGTGTAAAAATGATAACAGGGATTATAATAGATTTTACATCACAGTGACAATTGATGTTTATACCAATGACGGCCTTCATATTGTGTACCTTATATTTATTTCTTATAATTTATATGTGTATTTGTATGTTATCTCCTATAATGTCTCATAATGCAGCAAATCACTGCAGATCATTATCTGAAGAACACATTTACGTTTCAGGTTTCGTCATAGTAAATGTATTACGTTGTAAATGTGAAATGCTAGTCACGTTTACAATGGGATACATTGCATGCCGTGAAGCATATCAAATCACTTACGCAGCGTAACTTAAAGGCAATACAGAATGTTTGTGCAAAAGTTAAAACTAATATTGCGTATTTTTCATTTTGCTTGCATATAAGCAAAATGGAAAAGATATGCAATATTACTTTTACTTTTTATACAAACATTCTGTATTTTTTTATTATATATATATATATATATATATATATATATATATACATATGTATATATATTATACATATATATACATATGTATATATATTATACATATATATACATATGTATATATATGTATACATATACATATGTATATATATGTATACATATACATATATATATATATATATATATATATATATATATATATAATACGGATTCATATATAACATGAAACTTATCCTCCGTGTTATACGGGGGTCTATTGTACTCTTCTCTTTTCTCTCAAAACATATGAAGGAAGTTTACATTACTATATTTATATGAATTTATTGATATTTTTAGTAACATTGAAAATAATCAAGACAATATAGATTATATATATATATATATATATATATATATATATATATATATATAATGTATATTGTCTTGATTATTTTCAATGTTACTAAAAATATCAATAAATTCATATAAATTTATATAAATATAGTAATGTAAACTTCCTACATATGTTTTGAGAGAAAAGAGAAGACAGTAATACAATAGACCCCCATATAACACGGAGGATAAGTTTCATGTTATATGAATCCGTATTATACGGGTCACATAGATTATACGTATATGGATTATGTATGTATATGGAAACACATATATATTCATAAAAGATATAAGAATTTATTACAAAAAATTTAAAATAAATATTAAAGATATAACAGTAAAATATTTTTTGTTTTACTTTAAGACAAAAACACATATTAAAATTTTTCTGTTGTGTTATACAAATCCGTGTTATATGAACTCATGTTATATGAGGATCAACTGTACATGTATATACCATAAAATTATTATTACTGATAGTACTGAAGTGTATAACTGATACTTTATATATATTCAGTGCATGAAAGTATGTCGGCATCATACACTACTTTTTTCATTCCCATAAAAACTCACCTTCCCATATATCTGTTCCGCAGGAGAAGAGATCAAAACTCATAATTTTAAAACTACCGGCAATTTAATTACATACAATTTGTAATGTTGTATTTTTGTTATTAGAAATTGGTAAAAAATTTCATAAGAATACGTTTAGCTTAAAACACTTTGGTTTCGTATGACAGAAAGGCTTTTGTTAAACGTATTATAGTCGGGACACGGTTTGGCTTGTAATCCCTTTATCAGGTAACAACTCAATTACAATGCCTTAGTTTCATGAAGCTTGTACGTATCTACCCGCATATAATGTCATCTGCATCAATAGCCATAAAGCGCCTATATAGATTTCCACGGTTTTATCTTCACAGGTTATTTCACACCAGAGTTTATGCATTGTACGTTCCTACATACATTTCACTGTCAGATTTCTCGGGCAAATTATTATCGATAATAAAATAAGCAATAAAGTAAGTAGCACTCCATGTTTTGCTTAAGGGGATCCTAAAGCCGTCTGTAATACCGACAATTGTACGTTCCTCCTAACTTTTTATTGGCTTTATGGATTTAAAAAAATCTTGCACAGAATTAAAGTATGTGCTCTACTCTGTGGACGACAACCGATTTTGTAAAAAAATAAGTAAATAAAGCAGTAAAAAAAATCCACTTTTAACAATATTTGCTTCGTATAAAAATTCTACAACTTGATGTTACAAAATGAGGCTGCAGGTCCATTCAGTAGACATCAAGGAATATCATACCGTTTGTAGAATTAGGCTGCGACTCCAAACAAAAAAATTATTTGGAAAGTACGATTACGTGAACATACGTGAACGTGACGTGATGACACCGGACCAGCAGTATTGCGTGTAGCGAGAGATGGCGCAGCAATCGGACAAGGACAGATGCATTTTGTTAGACAAGGCAGATATAGGCCGGTAATATAGAAAATGATAGAAAACGAATTAGAACGGAATTAAAAATGTTCGACATTATCGACATCGAGGAAGTTCGGCCTTCACTATAGGATCCCCTTAAGTGAGTAAAAGCAAATTGATAAATCAGACGTCACCCAAAATTGGAATAACGTCAATCAAAGCGTATCAGATTAAAATTTGAAGATAGAATTGTTTTAATAATGACAGTATAAATTTGAAAAGAGAATTTGCTACTCTTTTTTATTTTAACATTGAACGCTGCAAAATTTGCAGACTATATACTTGTTCGATAATCCGCTCTTAGCCGAGCAAAGCTTTAAGTTTCTTATCGTTCTGAGCCGGCAGAACAGCTGAAACTCTTTTCTTGCCTATGAATTTTTCTCTTTGTTTACTTCTTTTTGCAATAATATATACTGATTGCTTCGGGCAGCGTGATATTAAAAAAAAACAATGAAAATTGCTATTTGTAATAAAAGAAAATTTTAATGTCCATTTTGTTTCCATCTCCCGAAATGTAAACTTTAATGAGAAGAATGCCTGACTAAAATTTTTTCTACTTTCAAAAATTTTCTCATTCTAAGCATATTATGTATCTACATTACTAGTTCTTAAAGCCGATCCTACCTTTAAAGCCGACCGTCTGCTTCTAAAGCTGTTCGTACGTTTTCAGAGCCAACTGTATTTCTCCTCTGTAATAAATAATTCCATAAATTTTAACGAGCTAAAAACAGTTCTTTATTTAAAAAAAAGGTAAATTATCATACTACAAACTACATTAAACATCATTATGCACGCAATATAATTACCCATATCTTACTTAAAACCGGAAATGTTTTGGAATCGCGTTTTGTGGAAATTAAATATAACATTTTTTTTGTTATTAAATTTTTTCTATTAAGTTTTTGAAAAAAAAAGGAAAATTCATATTCGCGAACATTTCTTTACTCTGCTTTCTATCGCGTAGCCAATGTGCCATACAAATAACTTCTAACCCTCACCTTGTTTTTCTCTCTTTATATCCATCTCTCCCTAAACCTATTTCTTCTCGGGTTTAATAAAGGGACTTTTTTCCCTACATCCCTACAAGAAACTTTACGAAAAATAAAACTTTCCACTCTTTATAATTAATATTCGAGAACACGAAGAGCATATATGTGTACCTATGATATATAGATTATACATTTAAAAGTTTAATCTTCTGATAATATTTGTTACCGCTGTCCATGTTTCTTTTAATATCCTCCGAGAACTTGACGTATAATCAATTGCAGATATTCTAACGGAACAACCAGAATTTCCTGTTACTTATTGTGGCCCGATGGCGGCTATTTGCGTAGCAAAACAGAATATTGGTAAGTAGTAAGCTTTCTATTGAATTTCCTTTATGCAAAACTCGATGGGTTTCGGTGTAATGGACTTCAGAAATATATGTAAATTTACATGTCAAACAGGAACTGTTCAGTGTTTTTTAATAGGAAAGGCGGCGCGCCACGTGAAATCGCGTGCAGAAAGAAGTTTCTGTAAACACCATGTACACGATCCATTACAAATGCGAAAGAGATTGAACAGACGATTATCCTAAGGAGATAGAACGGGAAATTGCTCCATATATTTGCTATCAATGCATCACCGGCGACGATAAGAGTAGCACGACCTAATTAGAATGGTTGCACTCAATTCATTGCATTGCCATATTTCATGTCAATTTATTAATTAGAGAGATTTATTTATTAAACGTCTAACTATATAATCTTCTTGCTTACTGTAACTTATTCTTATGCAAAACAAAATTAAAATTATAAAAAGTAAATATGTAAATAAATTAATTCACAAACTGCAAATAATGCTCACAGTTTAATATATATGAACAAAATATTTAAAGAGTATTTATACTATAATTGATTTTTCAATCGACTTCAATAGAGTGATATTCTATGGTTAAACAATTGTTTAATATTAACAATGAAAAAGTTGCTAAGAGAAAAAGGCCAAATATTTGCTGAAACAGAATCAGATTTCAATTTAAATATGACAGAAGAAAAAGTACAATGCAAGATTTCTGTCCATACAGTATGTAACAAAATGTACAAAATGTAAACTTTCCTTTAAATAAATAGCGATTCGATACTGAAAAAAAATAAGATAACTTCGGATTGTTTCCAAACTTAGTAAAACCGATTGACAGTATGTATTACATTGTCTGACGAAAATATAAGAAAAGCTGAAAACACGAAGCTAGTATTGGACGTGAAAAGTCAATATTAAATACGCTTCAGCTTCCGTTTTCTGCACGGATAGCAAACAAGATGAGATTAATTTAGAGAACAAAACAAAATTCGAGATTTTTCTCCTTTATAAAGAGAAGTTTTCATTAGCGAGAGGAATATTGTATAGGAAATGTGGATTATTTTCCTAAGAGAAAACGTTCAACTGTAATAAAATCAAATAAGTATAATATATTTTTTTATTATTTCAATTTTATTTATAGCGTATTCTTGTTAGTTCGCGATGACCTCACAAAAGAGAGATCGCAATCGTCAAAAATGTATTTTCGGTAAAACATTAATATCTCGTTTCGCGGTAAGTGGTAAAATAATATAAATTGCTTAATAAAATAACTTCAATACATAGAATAAATCATAAAAACTCTAAGATTTACGTAGATTCCTTTGAGAAATAAATTGTCTAAATATGTAGACACAATTCTGCTTATTCAAAATTGTCATTTAAAGTTATCGAAATCTATGATGTTCTAAACAATATCAGTTATCATATATTCCTTGCATGATGTTTAGGTAGCAAGAAAATAATCAGGTATATACATGAAAATATTCCTAGAAGATATTCTTGTTAAATATATACGAAATTATTGACTAAAAAACTTAATTCTTAACTTTTTTAAAGTCTGAAGAGTGGCCACAATGGCCATAATCTAGTGTTTTATAAGGAAATATTAATCTTTAACTAAATATCCCCATAAATTTTATTGTTAGTTCAGGATAACATTTCGTATACATCACGTAGGCAGAACTTTAGATATATATCCGAGAAATTTTCATTTGTCGAATAGTCTAGAAACTTACTATCGTTAGTACGGTTATTCTCCTCTTACGAAGAACATCGTGCCGAAGTTTACAGAGAGAATACCTCTGTCCCTACATATCTACGAAGCAACTCCTAAGTTAAGCTTATTTAACAACGGATGTAACAATATCGCTGGATCTAATAGCGTGCAATAGGATAATTTAAAACACTGACGATCAAACTCATCAAGGAGTGACATACAATTGCCGCATAAATGGAAATCAAGTTTTGCATAGATTCTATCTATAATTCCACACAATAATCCCATCACAAATCCCAAGTAATTTCACCAGAATGGTTTTGTTATGTGCAATTTAACTTATCCAACGATTGTGATTGCCACATTCACTCTTGGGACTCGAAATTGAAACTCCAATCAAAAGTGTTTGAAAGAACAAAATCGAAATTGCATCTGTATTAGAACACAATTATTATATAAATATACATATTAGAACACAAATATACATATCAGAATACAAACATACATATTAGAACACAATTCTTGTAACATTTCGAGCCAAAAATTACAGAACTAATAATTAATGTAATGTTGAATTAATGTAACGTTCAATCTTGTTGCATCAAACGTTATACTGAAACTTTTTTAATAAAACTTCTTCTTGATCATGTTTAATTTCTTTAATTGAATGAAGTAAGTAGACGTCGATTCAAATTATTGAATCGTAAATAATAATACAAAATGAGATACATAATGCATACGATAATAATTCGAAATAAATATAATGTTTATAACAATTACTATACTGCAATTACTCTACCATACCATATTGCATTTTAAACTCAAACACGTCTCAATTAATAAAAACGGATTCCCTGCCTCCTTGCTTGAGTAATCGTTCAGTCGCGTGTTTCTTATGAAACGAGTTACGGCTTTAATAAAACTTGGTAGTAAGTCTCAGTATATATCTCGACATACTTTATGGTTATACATAAATCATTTATTCTACAGCTACAATCTCTTATTCCTCACTGTAACGTATCTGGTTCCCATGTCAGTGATGGCTGTCTGTTACACGTGCATGGGACGAAAGTTATGGGGCTCGAAATCGATTGGTGAACTTACGCATTACCAAAAAGAATCAATGAAATCTAAACGCAAGGTACGTTATTGAGTATTTTCATATTATCATCAGAATAATTACTATACAATGCATTAACGTAAGTAATGCGTAAAATGTACATCAATGAACAACTACAAAGTACTGAAATTTAAAAATAAATATATTCTTATATTACATATTATTGCATTCTCTCAAATTTTTCGAATTCTTCAAAAAGACGATAATGTATGAAAAAATTCTGAAAAATAACGGTAAATAAAAAAATCGAAAAAATTTGCATAATTAAATTTTCACAGAAAATGAAAGGAAAATAAAGTAGAAAATTTTTACACTTCAATTATTCGAAAATCTCAAAACATGCTTCTATGAAGTAGGTCATCGTCATATTACAATTATAAAACTGTTTGCAATTTTACTTAGAATTCATTTGCATGCAAATCAGATGTTTTTTACGATTATCTATTTAAATATCTCAAGAGAATCAAAATAATATAAATAAGCTTACTTGTATGGTTTACGTTAGATTTTGCTTCTTGGACTTACTCTTTGGCAGTATCAAATTAATAACTATTTCCGAACGCAATGTGAACATTATTGCGTAAACTTCAGAACAATAGATTCCTATTAAGCACTCCTTAATACTGTTGCGTTGGTTAGCAGAGCATGCTACAGTGAACATTGTTGATCTAAGTTTCGGAATTAGGTGCGAACTAATTGTTACTAATGCCTTTTGCAAACATCGTCTTTATGCAACTGCAAAAATCGCATCGCATCTATCGAATTTTATAAAAACTTGATAACCTCTTCTCTACATATACATATGTACATATAGCACTTTTTTGGGATATAAGGATATAACCGTTGTTTCAAATAATTTGTATTCATGGAATTTCAAATTCATCAAAATGTTCACAGTTGAAAGAGTGTATAATAGCCTTATACTTTGTTTTAATATTTCCTTTTTTAACTGGTTGCAGGTGGTAAAGATGTTCATTATCGTGGTGACAATATTTGCGGTGTGCTGGTTGCCATATCAGGGATTTTTCATCTTTGTGTATCATCATCGTCATTTTGCGGAGAGCAGTTATGTGCAACATGTATATTTAAGTTTTTACTGGCTCGCTATGTCCAACTCTATGGTAAATCCGATCATATATTACTGGATGAATAACAGGTATTTGCATTATTTCTTATATACAGATTGTCAAAAAATCATGCCTCGACAAAAAAATACAATCATTTAAAAAATACAAGATTTTTATCAATTATTTATATTTTTAATAAAATCCATTTTAGATAATATATAATTCGTGAGAGTTCAATTTTATTTTATAATTTTATATGCATGTGTTTTAATTTTTTAAATGTTTTTTGTACTATACAATAAAATCTCAGAAATAAAATTCTATACAGATTAAATTCATATTTAGTAATAAAATTAATGATGGATAAATACAAAGATAAATACAAAAGATATTAAAGAAGATTTACATATATCATCCAATTATATGTAACATTCATAATTAATTTTGCAAAAAATGCAAGATTTAATTTATTTTATTATAAAAATAAAAATCGTGAAAAAATTTCGCGATTCTAATTGTCACAGATAAAATAATACGATTACAATGAGATTAACAGCGTGACGTGTGAAAAAAAGTTTACGCTCGATGAGCTCTTGCGTTAGCATTGAACTAATTAAATCCCAGACTCGTGCATTAGGTGAGATTTACGTAAATCCTTATACTATCCGATCGAACGTAATACGTTGAAAAATTGAACAACTCTGGGGATTACATAAAGTCTTCGACAATTTAAAGGGATGAAGACGAATCTCGAGAAATGTTGTCAAAAACATAATCCCTCATCTTCATTGAAAGCTTTTGCACAGAATTATATGATCTCATTGTCCCGATGTGATTAATATTATCTCTAAATAAATTAAATTAATCGCTTTCTTTAAGAAATATATTTAGTATAACTTTAGAAAAGTAATCTTTTTCACACTATAAGATTACATAAAAATTATTTCATAAAGTAATTACTCTGTGCTGTTAGATACGATTTGTAATGATTATATAGGCTTGCGCAAAATTTTAATATCATAAGTCTGGCGGATTCGCAACGGCATTCGCTGATCAATAATGCCGGAACATCGATCCCTCGGTTAACCACAGACAGTTTCAGTTTACATTCTAATTATACATTTCTACATTCGCATATCGATTCCCGGCAGCCTAACTTCGCCGGTGTTCCATCCTCTAAGTTCCTTCACTCTGAAAACTAATCATGCCTTACCAGACGCAACATGATAAGCCATCAGATACATTACGCCCAGAAGAAATCTTGTTATTACCGTCTGCTATCGCTTATACATCCTTACGACCCCATTAGTGTCCAGACATCTGACAATCTTCCGTTCACACCACCAATAATTACCCACATTAACTGTGCATTACAGCAATTGGCTGGATTCCGATATTTACTGTCAGCGACTGTCAGTACTGAAAATCTATAGTATATGTGACATAAAATATAGAAAGGTATAGATTTTCAGTAGGTACTGACAGTAAATATCAGAATGCATTCTGTATTACATCTAATAGAGCTATAAACGATCGAAGAAAAACAAGTAAAAATATTAAATTATCTATAATCTATTATCTATTTTATCTCTTCTCGGACAGTAATGTAAAATACTTATAAACATTTTGGTAATAAGGTAACAAACAACAACCACTACGAAACTAATAATTTGAATAAACATAAACTATTTTCGTGAAATTGATATAGTCACATATTATTTAAATAAAATAAATATTAAATTTGCAAAAATTTAAATATACAATTTTTTATTATTACACAAACTTATTTTTACAATAAAGTTTTTATTTTGTCTTATAAAACTGCATATTATATATTAGCTCGAACAAATTTAAGAACATTTTAACAAAAATAATTAAAAATTGGTTGTTACAAAAGCGCATTTTATAAACTTGAAAACAATATCTTTTTACGAGAAATTTAGTAAAAAAATATTAATTAGCGTTGCAGCAAAATTTTAATTATCAATCTTAGCACTCAGTTAAATTAGAAATTTATATTAAAAACTTAATTTTTAATTTATATGTACGTGTATAACTTATATTAAAATTACATTCTCCCAAAGCTTTGTTACTCTAAGAAATAATATCTATTCTATCATGTCCACTGTCCAGTAGATTTGTCTTGACTATGTGAAAACCCATTTCAATGAACTGCGTGAGTAAATACACATTTCAAAGACTTAGCATCTTGTGTCACAAAAGGAAATTGATTGAATTCAAAATCTAACATCTTCAACTACGAAAGCGCCATAATATCATACACAACATTTGCATTTCTCTACCATTGTGTACCCAAGGACCATTGCACACAACACTGTTGCCACAACGTACACAGCAGAGCTATACATGAACTCAATTATCATTCCTATTAAAATGATATAACGCAATCGCATAACAATCACGAACATGGACATTGCTGGCGTTGGCATAATAAAATGTCATTATTCGGTATGATAAAATGTATTAACTGCATATTTTATAACGTTTTACTACCTGACTAATTAATGAATAGAGCCTGCATCTTAATTAAATACATGAATTTTACATAATTGTGATTAATATTCTTTAAATTTACCAATACGATCGAGTGGATTATAAAATGTGTGCATTACCATGAGATTCGTACAACTGTTTTCTCTCTTCGTAATTTTCAATTTTATATTTATCCATTGGTAGAAAAAAATAATTTTATGAACAATATTTGCTATATCCATTTGCTAATTCTAATATTCCAATAAAAATATTATATTTTAATTACAATTAATCGTATCACGATAATATTTTTAAACTACATAACAAATGACTAATTTATTACACTTTTATCGCACAAGTAATTATCGAGTTATCTCAAGATTTTGGCAATGTATAATATTTACTTTCGTAAGGCAAAATTAAAATCCGGAATTAATTTATATAATAACAAAACATTATATATTTAAGTTTCTGCATTTTTAATATTTATTTTATTTAAACAGATGTAATTAACATTTTCATGAAAATATGTTACTATTAGTTCCATAATACTTGTTCTCCGTTCTTATTTTTTTCCGCTCCATGAATAGGAATTATATTACTATTAGTTCCAGAATACATATTTGTTTCCACTCTTGTTTTCTTCCGCTCCAAAAATAGAAAAAATAAATGATCAACAGATTTAATAGCATTATACGAGTGGATGGGCCTGCCCTTGAGATAACTTTTGAGATATCTCCGCTCGTACGCTCCATTCGAACTATGCGACAAATAAATACCTATTTGCACAATTGTAATACTCGGTTATTTCAGAAACTGTGAAAAACACTGACTCACCATCGTTGGCACATCTAGATGAATCGATCTCTTTGAATTGTAAATAGAAGAAAAAACATGCTATTTTATACTGCTCTCTAATATTAATAAATCTTATTAGAATTCATTTACTTAATACAATTATATAATGGATTACGTTTCTTTTTAAATTTCGATTAATGATATTTTCAAATAATAACATCATTAATTAAATATTTTTCAATATACATATATATATACAAATATCACAAAATAATTAATTAATTCAATTTTTCAGTTCATTTGGAGTAACGCTGATTTTAACAGTTTCCGAAATTAAGTTTAAAAATATGTCATATTTTGAAGAAAATTAGGGAAAGCAGTAAGATCAAATTGAAAGAACAATTAATTGCTTTTATAACACGTATTACAATTCTACAGCACATCTCTATAGATCCAGAAAATGCCTATGCATTGTCTAACAAAAGCAAAAACAGAACTTTGCCATAGCTCTCTAAGAGTGTTATGAACGAGCTGTCAAGACCCTGGTCGGGAAGTCGAATAAGAAAACAGGTCATTTACCAGGGCTATGTCTGATGGGAACCTAACCAATGTATTTTACGTGCTGTTGTTTACGTTCACGTCAATAATTCCAACCGAAATAATGTGTCCTGGCTATTTTTGTAGCAAGAAATAATTGGATTGGAAAGATTTATTTTAAAAATATAGCTTTAAGAATTTAACAAATAAAGTAAAAGGTGGCTTTGAAAGTACAACGCGGTGCCTAAGTTAATGTTATAACAATCCTTAATAGCTTTAAGAATTTTAATTTTTTGTCCATAGTCAATTATATTTAATATCAATATAAAATATTTATAATAATAATCAAATATTCATATAATGAAGAGAGATACATGTCCATGACTCGGTTTTATCTTTAATGCAAGTAATTTTAGTAATATACAAATATAACATATTTAACAAAAAGACGTAGAAGATTTATGTAATCATCAATCTGCTGAAAATAGTAGGTCTAAAAAATGGCAAAGGTTATATTACAAATATAGTACTCTCTGGATCTCTTACATACAATTTTACTTGAAAGTTTTAATTGATTCCATTTTAAGACAAAAATAGATGTGGGGATTATTATTACCCGATGTGAATACAAAGTACTAATCTCGCTCGCGATCATTTTCTCCAATTTAATTTAAATTTTACTTGTATGTGTGAGCACGCAAATCGCGTTGTCGAGTAACATTAACGATAATTTGCTTAAATGCATTGTAATTTGGTTAATTGTATGAACAGAGTGTTATTTACAAAATATAATTATCATGGAACGCATTAACTGTTACAGGTTTCGAGTTTATTTTGAATTGGTAATCTGCAAATGCTGCTGCGTGATAGATCGGACGAACGTGCAAACCCATGAGACTCAAGAATTGGCGGGGTTTCAACGTTCAGAGCTCATACCATGCAATTCAGGTGAGTAAAATTTCTCCTTACAATTAGTTTGCGTCTGTCTAAGATCGGACATGGCAACTCGAATTGCTTTGAACAAAATATTTATTTACGAAAAATTTACGTTTGCGTGTTTATTTCTATTTTTAATAAAATATAATTTTTTACTAGATCTTTTTGTATAATTACATTTGCTGCTGACACATGTTGTTATATCATATCTAGAATGATTCTTGACAATAATTCGATGATATGATTCGTTTGACACAATGGAAATTGTATGTGACGAATCAAAAAAGTCAATCACCGAATTATCTCGTCCAAAATGTCACATGACAGGCAATGTCGATTCGCCAATCAAGTATATCGTCCAAATAAACGCAAATATCTCGTCCATATAACTTCAAAAGCTTTTTTAACAATTTATTTTTATCTTTTCAAAAATAGAATATTTTATATCAAAAGCTTTCCGTTTAATTTCTGTTTATTATATATGTGTCTCACATGAAGCAGTGTCGCCGACTCAATGTCGCGAACTTCTTACTGCGGATGGAACTTTACAGATGTAAAAGATAGTCAATATGAATAGCATCTTTCAACCGTGTTCAATCGCCTTTGAAACTATGACATTCGAAGTTTAAAGTTAAAAGGGTATTTCCTTCTATTTCCTCGTATATGTGTAATTCCTAAACTATAACAAAATAGTAAAGTAATATATGCGCGTCTATAATTATAAATAATAAATTCTATATTGTAAAATTAAATAATTCAGTTTTGGAATAAACATATTCACAAATACAGTTTTCGAAATACGTATTTATAAGAAAATATGTGGCAATAAAATTATCGTTTAATTTATAATATTTCTAAGGACATTACTTTTAATATTTTATAGATTTATAGCTTAAAAATTGTACATAACAAAGCAAGAAACTTTTTATCTTTAAAATTCAATGTCGTATGATCAAAAAACAATTGAACACAAAAATAAAATCTAACAACAATTATGTGTACACCGATTTATTGTTTCCATGATGTATTTTTAGGAGCTATCGCTCTTTAATCACGTTTAATATTTATGCTCATATTTTTTAAACTGCTTTTGATCAAACAGAATAAAAGCGCATTTACTGTAAGATTTATACATATAATTTATTTCCCTTTTTTCTCTTTTCACGCTTAAAACATTTTCATTATAACGAAATATATAACAAAAGATAGTCTATTTTGTACATACTTGCGAGCAAGTATTTCGCATACTTTATTTAGCGTATAATGCGATAAATATATGTTGAAGAATGTTATCGTAAAACCTCAGAGGTAACGTTAAGTTTCAAGTCACCGCGCTATATTTTACATCAGCTATCCGCGGAATTTCAGCCTCTAGGCAAAGACATATTGTTTAATCTAATCTCATCATTATTCTCAATGTGAAATTGTCTTCGTGTAAGTCTACAAAAACGCGCAACAATATGTTCAGTTTTCTAAAGAGACACATCAATCCCCAGCTTGACAGTATAATCTAAAATATCATATATTATGAGATAAATGACTAAGAATATAAATTATCTGCAGTACCACTTGCAATATAAGACACAAGATAATCAAAGAATAAGAATAAAGCTACTACACAATATTTGTACAGAATTATTATAAAATTATTTAATATTTATTAATTAATAATTATGGACAATACGTCAATATGATTTATTTCTGTATAATGGAGGGGTTAAAGTCATAGTGGTGTAAGTCAATTTTTTTGACCACTTTTTTTCTTCTTTTTTCAACATATCTGCATGTGTAGACTGCATCTATGAACTTAACTCGATAGGTTAAAAAAAGTGACTTATGCCCGTTTCTACCAATGTAGATTAACTTTAATCTTGGTTTAACTTACTTTCTATCTTTTTCTAACTTTTAGAACTAGGAAAAGATGACAGGTAAGTTAAACCAAGATTAAAATTAACCTGCGTTGATAGAAATGGACATTACACCACTATGGCTTTAACCCCTCCATATAGGGTAACTCGGGGGAATATGCCAGTGTAGGGATTATACCACTCGTTACGTTTAACCTTAAAGCAACTGCTAAAAACGCTCTTGTAAATACCATGAAATTGTTCATAGTTCTATATCTGATGTTTTGCACAAGTTTTATTTATTTCCTGGCAGTATTATAGTTTTTATTTTAATAATATTATTGAAATTCAAAGAAAGTATAATAAAAACACATTTTTTACACGTTTTAAAACACATGTTTTAAACAATAATGCCTCAAATGTATACGAGGAAGACAAAAAAGAAAAAAAATATGTAGTTGAAAAAAGTGTAGCTGACAGTTATAAAATTTAAAGTTATAAAATTTACAAAGTTTTAAGATTTCAAGGTTTATAAGATTTCAAAATTTGTAAGGTTTAAGGTTTTAAAGTTTTTAAGATTTATTTTTCATTTTAATTTTAATTGTTGCAATCCAATATTACAATAATTTTAATATTACAATTTAATTTTAAAATTTTATTTTTTATGTTAAAAACTATTATTTTGTACTGACTTATTTTAAAGACTATTTGTACTGTTTTTATGAATAAAGTAACTTTTGAAGTTAAATTACTACATATTTGTATGAAGTATATTATTTTATACTATGTGGCATATTACCCATATGGTTGGGTAATATGCCATTTTACAACACTTTTGTATTTCTTTCTTTTTAATAGTAAGCAATCAAAATATTTTATTAAAATCATGTACAAATGACAGATAAAAGAAGGAAAAAGGAGACCAGTATGCAAAGATACTTCAAAGAGAAAGAAAAATAGAAAAAAATCAAATTTTTGTTAAGTGTGGCATATTCCTCCGAGTTACCCTACAGAATGTTTGTATAATAGGTGTAACATCCGCCAGTCCACCATAAGTAGATAGAGCAGATTAAACTGATGATAGCGAATTCGGTTGGACGCACCAGTGCGCACTCAGTGCACATTAAAGCCGTTGTACACTGATTTAAACTTTAATATTTAAAGTAAATTGCAAATATTTCGACTGATAAAATGTCCAATACATATTTTACCAAATAGTACAATTTTACCAATAGTACATAAAGAATATTAAGGGTTTTGTAACAACTCGTTTATATTGTCTAAAGGACATTGTAAAGACATCTTTATGACATCATCTTTTGCTATCTGGGCTATTACATATGGCGAATCAAAGAGCCAATCAAAACTCGACAGCATTGTCCATACTCTTATTATTGGTACTCTAGGCAAGAGAAGACAGCCCGGTGTTTACAGCGTCATGCATGACGCATTCGAACTTCCGCGCACGTAGCAACTGTAAACACCGGGCTGTCTCCTCTCGCCTAGAGTACCTATAATAAGAGTATGGACAATGTTGTCGAGTTTTGATTGGCTCTTTGATTCGCCATATGTAATAGCCCAGATAGCAAAAGATGCAATGCGTCATTTGTGCATTGTTGTTTACAGATCACTTCTCCTAATGCCTCGTCTCGCGTCTCCTAATGCGTAGCAAATACTGGGGCTATCTCTTCTTGCCAAATCGCGCGGACGCACGCTGATCTTCATCAATTAATTTCTTATTATTTATTGTCGTAATCGCAAAATAATATAGAACTTTTCGCGGATCTTTATCAAGCAATTTCTCATTATTTATTGCAAAAATCACAAAACGGTAATAGTATATTGTGCACCAAGGGGCGAAAGTAGCGTTTTTCAGACGAGTGTGAAGTTTGCCGCCCTCGCCTTCGGCTCGGGTCTGAAAAAGCTTTCGACCCGATATTTTTGCACACGATATTTTTCACAATACCTTTACGGAAAGTTCGACTTCCATGCCTAGAGAGAGGCGAGAGTGGCCAATTTCACGCCAGGGCTTACTTTCCTCCCTAGGGAAGAAAATTGATACTTTCCACCCAGCATAGCGGGCGGAAGGTAACATTGGCCACTTTCGCCCCTCTCTACAGGCATGGAAAGTCGAACTTTCCGTGGAGGTGTTGTGAAAAGGACTTTTCTATTTAATTTTTAATCTCCTCTATCTATCGACGGCTATTACACATATTATCAGATATCCTGTATATTCTGATTCCTAATTTATATTGCATAATAGACACAAAATAGTATTCCAAGATTCTGTTATTCTTTTACATTTGTATTATAAAAATTAGGAAGGCTTTGAAAAGCTTTTAAATTTAAAATGGACTTGAAACAGAATGACCAGGCGTAAACCAATTTGTGCCTCAATTTGTCATTTCCTACTTCAATCATTGTAATTAACGGCTCAGATTGGTCAGAGAGAACGCTATTGGAAAATTTACTTCCAGTATTGCGAATATATGTGTACTACGTAAAAAAAATTACGTATAATGCGGGTGAATAATATTACAAATTTATCTCTTTTGATCGTGAAAAGTAATTAACAAATTCAGACAATACAAAATTCAAATTCAAATTCCAATAATACAATTTTTTCAGTGGTCATTTATATTCTGCAAGAAAAGGAATTTTCCATAATGCGTGTTTCCAACTGTTCCAAATCGGCTTAGAATATATGAGAATGGTAAACATTTAAACTTTGCTTTGTTTCCAGGTCGTTTTAAATCCACTTCTGTCAGATGGCGACAAAGCGTGGCTGAAAGCCAGGTACAAACCTTTAAAATAAATGCTCGAACAATGTGCGAGGGGCTCCAAACTAAAGAGGACATCACTATAATCTGAATTTTAGTTTAATTATACATTACGAGAACAACACATTACGGATAATATCATAATATTATCATCTTCATGCTTTGCAACAAGCTTTATCATGAGCAATTATCGAGCGTAATTCTGGTTGCACAATCCTTAAATGGCCAATAATAATAAGTTAGTAAGCATAACATTCTATCTTCTCCTTTTAAAAGATATTATTTTCTTACTCGTAAATGAGACTGATGACAGAATTGTAACAGAAAAAAGTTCGATGTCATTTAATATTCAGACGTATTTAATAATATATAATTATACAAATATTTATCTTGTATATTTATGATAACATTCCTTACTCTTGCGAAATTGTTATCGCTATATTATGACGACAAAATTCTGTACATACCTATTATGAAATAAATTTGTTCCCGTCAATCAACGTTATTTTAATAAGATTTAATTTTCTTTGTAAATATTTGTCAGATTTAGGATAGAAATAAAAGTAGACAGTAGAAATCGAATAATCGGAGTTGACCGTTTCTAGCGAATTTTTATCTCTACGGTACACAGCATAAAACTTATTAGCGATTCTCAAACGATATTTTGTAACGACTCTCTCGCACCGGGGAATGCTCGCTTTTTAAAATACACACATATACGCACACATAGGCATGTTTGTTTCAAGTTTTGAGAGAACTCGCAAAAATCGCGTTACATATTATTATTTAATAATGTATTATTTATCACGAATACAATTTCAAATATATTAACATACAATTAACGTTTTGCAAAAATATTTTCATTAACGTTTAATATTCCTAATGGATTTCGAATAAATCTTTTAATTGCCTGTGTACAAGCATTTTAATTAACGGATATTTCATAAGCTACATTATTTCGTCGAAATGAAAAAGTTATTATGTATATCGTTTTTTCCTTGTCATTTTTTATCTGCTAAATTATTATTTTGTATTGTGTCATTCTATATGCAAAATTATTAGTCTCATTAGTGCGCGTGGAAGCTTGTTATAAATTTTGAAGTTTTGGTGGCGAATTATGTTACGCTAAAATATAATGCTCGAAAACGAAATAACAATATGCATTTTATATAAACTTTAGAATAACTTTTTAATTTCTAATAAAATAATATTTATCATCGTTTTTGCTCAATTCTGAGTTTAAGGTAAATATATAAAACCAAAAATATTTAAGTGTACCTATAGATATATATTATATAAAATGTCATATTGTAATAAAATTATTTAAAGTTATTATTACTAATGATAATTGTAATTTCTTAACCTACCTATTGTATAAAATTATCGCAATGCATTTTTCTCAACGTAAGTACAGAAAGTACTTAAATTATTAATTGGTTGTAAATTGTCGTATGTAAATTAAACTGAAGATGCGGCGAAATGCGCATTTTTTAAAACTTAACGAGAAGAACTGCTTTCAAAATGCAGACGCACAAACAATAATGGCTCTACATATTCCAGAGTGAATGCGCTATAGCTATATTCATTTATGACACGACAAGAAATAACGCGCATTGAATTAAACCTGATTTCCTTACCGGTCTCTATTATTATTTCAGAAGCGGCAAATATAACGTAACATCGTATAATTCACTATCAAATATTCAGATAAAATGCTACGCAAAGTATATAAATCCATCCAAGATTTTAAAAAAGAATTAAGTATATATAAATCCATTTTAATAAGTTAATATTTGTAGCGAATGAAGAGAAAAGAATAAAATCTTCATTACAATGCCAATCACTATGGATTATATTTGTATGTGTGTGAAACAGAGAAAAAAGAGAACAAGTTTTAAAAAATGTTAAATAAACTACTAAATGCAATAATCTCAAGAATACTCGCCAATTTATTCACAATGTTTATATTTAAATCTTCTCCACTTATTTATAATTACCTAAGTTATGGATCAGTTTGATGTTGCTGCACGATTAATATCAGTTGGTTCTTTAACCTATTTTGTTTTTATCGATCGTGAACCAGTGCATTACTTATCTATGCAAATGTCATTGCATATAGCTATTTCTAAGATAACCACTCACTATTATTATGTTTAGCTATATTGATGAAAATATCATACAGGTATAAGATTTAATCTTTCAAGGATGCTAAACAATTTCTATGAAAATGATAGCTGCATTTACGATTATAATTTTCACTTGCAACATTTTTTATACATTTTTAATTATTTTTCTTTTAATTTAAATATATATTAATTAATTAATTAATTTGAAAATATATTTTAGAAATATAATACATATTCTTTTCTGTACTTTCTTATTAAATAATATAATGTTTTTGATGTTAATTTTATCTTTTTTTTTCTTGAGCATTCCAGATTTATTTATTCATAACTTTAATATGAAATAATTTATTCATGTATATTAGAATTATTATTAGAATTATTTATGTATATATTAGGAAAGATAATACATAAATAAATTACCAATTTCATATTAAAATCATGAATAAATAAATAAATTACTTTATACAGGTATATACACATATAAAACAAAAAAAAGTTTTATAAAATAAAGCATAAAAATGCAACACCCAAGTTTCTCAATGTATCCATAAATCTAGATTTAAGTATGGTATAGATGTAGCATTCTATATTTAGTACGTCCTATTAATTCCGTTATTTGAAAGAGATATATAGAATGCAGTTCGTGATGAAGCAGATTTGGCAGTATTTAAGATAGCAGAAGGGAATGATTTCCTATACAAGTATTAAATCCGGGTATCAACATCGCATAATAATCGGATAGACGGTATTAAACATTGTAATGACCAACCGTTTAAAAATAGATCAGTTTTAACCTCTTTCATATTCAGAGATGCAAATACGCGAAGGATCAATGGTTCGCATTTACGTAATTTAATCTTAAATCTAACTTTTCTGCTCAATTCTAAAATTGGCAGAATCATATTAAGCCATATAAATTACTTATATCTGCTTTACGTATTTCCTAATAGAATGATAAATTCTTGAGCTATATATTAAAGTCTTTTAAACCGCACTTTTACTTTTAATATTATACTTTTTGCTTTTACAGATTATTAACACATCATTTCACATCATCCTCCATACATCATCTTCCATTGTATTACATTCCTGCATGATAGTCTATATCATATTTTATCATGTTCTATATTTTATTTCGCAGGGTCTCTATGAAAACAGCGATTTTCTAAAAGCTGTAAATCGATCGCTTCCAAGTTTCTTGCTTGTGCATAGACTTTTACTCATATGACTGCCTCTTTTATGATACAGTGCAAAATATATACTTTAATATCACAACCCGAAGACTGTACGGCAAGTTATTCCATGGAAAAGTCAACATGAGCCAACGTTGCATATATGCTTTTATCGAGTATCAAATATTTGCAAACACTTTTTCGCAAATGTCGTTTCAGGAATTTTTCATTTAGATTTCTTTATCTTGATCGCAAATTAAAAAAAGGTTGTCATTATCATTTAATATACGTAGCTAATAATCAGTCAACGAGAAAGATAGCTTTTATTACAATTATTCTTATCAAGAGTCACAATAAAAAAAAAAAAAATTGTGTTTGATCCATATAAAAAGATTTTTCATCCAAAGATTCTATAACCTAACCCAAACCAATTGTTGTGTGGGTGGATTACACAACAGCCCCCCTAACCCGAACTAATTGTTATGTGGGCTGGCCACAGTCCCTATATCTTTAATTGTAACAATTATAATCATACAATTATGGTTGAAGCAGAGAATACTTTACATTTATGCTTTCTAACATATAAAATTGTACATATATTTTTCTATACCAACTATTTTCTGCTTTAACAAAAAGACTGCTCAATATATCAACATATATTCACTGCTTTAAATGACTTTCCTTCGTTTATGCATGTACGCTATTTCCACATACCTACATATTAGTCGTTTATGCCTTTCAATACTCAAAATGCTATATTTTTCAATTTTTTTTTGTTAATATAATTTTTTAATAAAAAATGAGCGACAACCTTTTAAATGTTGTTTAGGGTCATGATCTTGACAACATATGTCAAAGTCAAGGTCATCGGAGCTACATGCTCTATACTGCATAATTACCATATTCTTTTCTAGACAATAACAATTGCTAAGTAATAGTCAATAAAAGTTAAAAGTAAATTGATCTTTGAAAATTTACTAGCTGGTTACCCGGGCTTCGCCCGGGAGTCGTTTTTCTTAAAACAACTTCATTTATGTTTCAATATCTACACATCGTGGCAATTAAACCCATCCTCGAAAGATTAATAAAATTTTTGAACCGGTTTTAACTAAATCGATAAATCGATAGATTAATGTGAAAGCATTCCTCGGAAAATTCTACCCCTATTTCATATATAATTCTTTAAGATTTGGTCAATTAATTATTTCCCGAAAAATTAGAAAAATTAAAATTTAAGCAAACATGCATACACACCAATTCACAAAAATGCTATAAATTGAAAAATATCACTTTTTTTTACTGAAGTTCAATTCCGTCGTATACAATTCTTTGAGATTCACTCAATTATTTCCTAAAAAATTGGAAAAATTTCTGATACCGGTTTCCAAAAAGATCGGTAACGAAAAATTATACACTTTATGGCACTTCCCGGGAAATTCTACCCCTATTTTATATACAATTCTTTAAGATTCAGTCAATTATTTACCGAAAAATTGGAAAAATTTCGGATACTGGTTCTAAAAAAAATCGTTAACGAAAAACTATACAGTTTATAGCACTTCCCGGAAAATTCTACCCCTCTTTTATATACAATTCTTTAAGATTCGGTCAATTATTTCCCGAAAAATTGGAAAAATTTCGGATATCAGTTATCGGTAACAAAAAATTATACACTCTATAACACTCCCCGGAAAATTCTACCCCTATTTTATATACTTGTGATAAAAATTCGGTCGAATAGTTTAAGAGTGTATAAAGAACAGACATACATACATACATACATACAGACATTCTATTTTATATATATAGAGATAGAGATTCAACAAAGTGTACGGCACACTTTTCGATTTACAGTACATATCGAATGCGGACGACGATTGTCGATATTTCTCATTTCCTTTCAATCGTCGAAACCGTGACGAAATTATCGAACCGAACGATCATCGCGAGTGAGCATGAAGAATGGTATGTCACTGATAGAAAATTATGGCATTCACATGTTACGACATTCACGGAATTGTGATGATTGTATCCCGGGAATACAGGCTGGATGGAGGGAATTAATTTCTCGGTGACACACCTTCTGTTTCTCACGTGCATAATGAATGAAAATGTATCACCCGTATACGAAATGCTGCCAGGTTTACACGAAAATTGTATTTAAAGTAAAAAACCACATGACGCTTTATATTACATCACGGCTCATTTGGAACAGGATATTAAGATAAATTAACAATTTTCATGCTCGGTATCTCTCAAACAGTCCCAGGTAGAAGAATAGAAGCGTAACATTTTATGCCGTTGTGCGAAGTCAAGTGCAAACGATAAACATGATAAAAGTAAATGACTTAAAACATAGCGCCTTGTAAGTTTTTATCTTTTGATTAAACTCTGTGTCTGATATATTTCACCGCAATCTTTTATTATAGACAACATCTGTCATGGTCTACGTATGTATACAAAGCGATATACTATAATTGCAGTCATTGAAGAATTAAGTGCAATTAGATTACGTACGAGATTAATATGCTCAGATGTGCAGTGTAAAACTTGATAAAACACGAAAGTAATGCATCATGCGCCATTAAGAATATTACTTTCGAGAAAATCGTTAGCCGCAGGGAATATTTGCAACAGTGTAATGTTTTGACAACAGAAAATTATCGATTCGAATAGAGACGTAAAATGACATGTCAAATCCTCAAGCGTAGAGTATTACATTTCCGTAAAATCCTTATTTAATGATAGCTTACGCGATATACACACAGGATGTTTTGAACGATTTACTTCCATCACGTTTTGTCGTTTGCACTTGGCGTCCCACAATAAGAGCAAACGCTACAGCTCCTGTATGTATGTGTACAGCTGTTGTATGTGTGCGCTTTTATTCGCCTGTCTGGAGTTGCGACGGCACGCACATTTACGAGACATCAAGATCTACTGCTGAGAAAGGAAAATGGTGATATCAAATGGTGATATCGAGATTAAAGGATTCTTTAGCATTAACGCTTTCATCATTTAATAGGAATATTGTTTTATTGAGAGATTCCAGTTTACTTTATAATATTAATAAATAATATTAATATTAATATTAATATTAAATAATAGTAATAAATATTATTTAATGGACCATTATATGAGATATTTCGTGACGTTAATTAATAAGTCGTAAAACGTATTCGCGCATACATTACGCTAATTAGTCAGTTATAATATAAACATTTTGTACTTCATTAGAGTTTTTTTACTAAAGCCACGTATTTTCTGTATGTTTATGCCGTGCTTTGTAATGTCATTCATAGAAAGTTAATTATGCGGTATGGACACGATTATTTTTACAATAAGAAAATGACTTGTAAATATAAACTGAAGTAAATTCTCTTTTGCAAAATAGAAGTGAATATATTTGTTTTAAAATAAAAGCATAAAATGAAAGCATATTCTACGTATCTCGTATAATCTGCTTTATTACAAAGCATTTGTTTCATACAAATTATTTCCTTGTTAACGTCGTCCACCTAAGTAAGCGTGTATAAAATTATAGTGTACAGAGAGAGAGAGAGAGAGAGAGAGAGAGAGAGAGAGAGAGAGAGTTCATACTTTTCATTTTTTTTTTAATTTTATAAGAGCAAACTTATTAACTTCAGGCATTTGCGATTGCTATATATCTTTACACGTATTTTTCAAAGCATACGCTTCACTTTATTCGCGGTCTTTATTCAAAGCCTATAATATAATACTTCTAATGTTTATTAGCGTTGAAATATTTATAGATTTGTATATCGGTTACAAAGGAAAAAAGAAAAAATAATATAAAATCGCTAAATCATCCCCTTTATTAAAAATGTGGCTTGTGTGACTAATGCTTTAACTCCGTATATGCTAAATATTTTATTATTCGTAAGTTGTGATTACAGCTATATTGCAATGGGAGTTTACATCAACATATAGGTCGCCACGCTCACTACCAGTTGGTCCGCAGGGTGGCTGCAAAGTTTGAATACAATGTTGAAAGTGAGGGAGAAAGAGGGAAACCCGCACATGTCCATCCACAGTAACAGCCACGTTATACACGGGCGCATATACAAGTCGTCTACATAATCTTAATGATACGTAACCATGCGGCGCGCGAATACACGGCCCAAAGGGCCGCACTGCACTGAGTTTCGCAAATGAAAGAGACAACGCACCTCGTACATCCGCTTGTGAATAAATCACTGTGGCCCGTGGGCACATTCCACCTGGTCTTATGAAACGCCGACTGAAAACCAGACAAATGAAATTATTGCCGGTTACATATCTACATGCGCGCACGCACTACATTGGACGAGAAAAACAGACCGAGAGCTGATGTAGTTTTGCGAAGCACGCGAGAGACGCGTGCAGGTAAAATTAGATTCCTGTCAAGTTCCTAATTCGACGTTTACGTTAAACATGTGGCTTTTCAACCTGGAGGAAGATGAATGTGACGGAATATATGCACCGGCAATGACGCTCGGCTAGAATTAAGCGCGAGAATGAATGGAATGAGACATGGTTTCGTCGAGGAAGATGCTCATCGTATTACTAACAATGGCTGCAATCCACTTAACGCTACACATGCTTTGAAAAGTTCTTCTGCTCCTTCTTTCTTCATTGAAAGAAAGGAGAAGAGGAATGCTTCAAAGCATTTGTGGCGTCAAGTGGACCGCGACCAATAAGTTTTGAACTACAGATATTCAAAATATTAAGGGGATGCTGTAGTGGCAGTAATTATCGACATTTTTTTGAACACACAAAACTTTGAATTGGCTTTACGGAATTGAAAAAACTTTTTTACAGAATTAAAGTACGCACAAAAATGGAGGGTGCTGCAGTTGATTTTACATCAAAAACGAAAAAAAAGTTTTGTGTGTTCAAAAAAATGTCGGTAATTACTGCTACTACAGCATCCCCTTAAGGGAACAAGAGGATTATTTTGGATTAACCCTTAGTTGTCTCATTACCTTTTTGTTTATTAAAATGTTATTAATATAAGACTTTTATGAAAGTATCCATTTCCAAATTCATCAAATTGTTAAAATGTAATTGTTGTCATAGAATATATCGAATTAGTCTGGAGACCCAAGGCTTTACCTCATTTCCGTGGGATAGACAACAATTTGTCGAGTTATTATCAAACTTTAGCGTTACAGATTAGCCGTGGATAGATAGTCAAACTGAGTCTGTGGGGATATACTTCACATTAAGCTTGTCTGGCTTGTTACCGTCTCCGGACCACAGAGAGCTAAATAGAGAGATAAATCTATAAATTCGTAAGCTCCACTTTTAAGTATGACGTTGTATTCAAAGTGTTGCGGTACACCGACCATAATAATTAATGTTGTTAGAAGTCTCAATACAGTAAATTTCCATTTAGCTTGTCTAACGTTTTCAATCAGTATATTGTATAATCATTTTGTCCTGTGTTCTGTAATTTTAAAAATTATATATATATATAATTCTTTAATTTTGAATATAGATAAGAAATTATGTAATACATATTGCAGTATTTGTCTTTTAAACTGTACTTTTTATCAATTTTTTCTGGATGGATCATATTTACACATAATATGGTATAATATGATGGTATTGGTAATTTTAAAGAGCATTTTCGAAGCAGCTATAGGCACTAACGGGGGATTAGATCAATTAATTATGATCCTAGATTCGCAACCGCATGCTTATAATGCAATAGCTCGCGTAATCGTATGTCGATTACGCGTACGATTCATGGGTGAAACGCTGGAGAGAGTAGGTTGCCACATCAATCATAAAATTTCTGCAATGGTTTCTTTTCCATTGTTAAAATATCTCTTTACATGTATGTGTGTGGACATCTACAAGGAATCTTTTATGCCCCGTCGGGAATTCGAGGCTGGCTGAAGAAGAAACCGGAGCAATCTAGTCTACCTTTCGTTTCTTTATATTGGAATGTTTTTTATTTTGTTGGGAAACAAGTTGCGTGTTTCAGTACACAAACTAAATATTGGAATTTTAGGTCAGATACACATTTTGCTTTTAATTAAAGTTCAAATTTCGGTTTCACAAGGTAATTCCACGTGCTAATGGAATTGTGTCGAAATTTCACATATATGTAATCAAATAATTTATTGCAGTGAAACCAGACAAGTTACAGTTATAGTGTTCTATGATAAATAGGTAAACTCTAATGTTTGAATAAATAATTTAATTACGCGACACTCCGAAAATCAACATTAACGCGCTCAATTATATATCCAGATCAAGAGACGAAAATTATCACAAATCTGTTTTTAGTAATTTTTAGAACTTATTAGTATATTCTTTTCGATAAGTGCATTATCATAAAGTTAAAAAAACTGTTATATAATCCTACAACCTTTGATAATTTCAAGTTATTCTTTTGCAATTTTACCACGAGAGAGAAATCCATAAATATCAACTGGCGCAACGTTGCGTATGGTGGATTATTAATGAGCAATAACAAATTTCGAAGGACATTTAAAGAAGAAACTTCTAATTCCAAAATGCTGACGCTATGATAACTTTTAAATGGCGAGCTGTTAAAGTTGGCGAATCAAGATGTCAAAAGTTCGCTCGCATTCCGAGTATGTATGGTAGATCTCTTTTTTATCATATCTGTGTACATGAACTTTTGACACACTAATTTGCCAACTTTAATATCTTCCACAGCTATTGCAATTTAGAAGTTATATTAATACTGTAAATAAAAGTTATATTGACAGAAACGTACAACATTCTAAATATTTTATCCCGAATAAGTATCTTAGACATATAAGAATATATGTCTGAAAATAAAAGAGAGAAAGAGAGAATAAACATTTCAAATAATGTTACTTTACTGTGACATTAAAAAAAAAACAGCAACTAATAAAGTCAAAAAGAGTCAAATGTGATACAGTCCTTCAATCGGAATTCTGATGCTGATCTTGAACTTGATCTGCTTCTTTAATATATTTTTAGAGTCTCAGCGAAACATGTCCGTGATGATACCACGAAAGGGTGCAATCCCTTCAGTATCCCTTGGACCCTTCTGTTCCGACCTTATACTGCTTTCTTTATTAGAACGGCGTCGCAAACAGAAGTTGATAACATGTGACCAAAAATTCTTTTATGTATTTCCCCACAAATATTTTTATTATTAGGTATAATATAAATACGTAAAAAATTGCAGTAAAAAATTATAGACAAAAAGTGTCCAATAGGCACACATTTTGGATTCTGTAAAATAGGAAGATAAATTTGTTAAAACTTTATAATGATGTAAAATCGGATAGAAGACAATTTCTGTTAGAGAAAATAATAACTAAAATAATTTAAAACATTAAAAAAAATAGAAGCTTACTTTACTATCAATTAGATGTAACTTGAAAACATGATTTATAAATTCAACATTTTAAAATGTGCAACGCTTGATAAAAACAGCTTTTAAATCTTCATATTTTATGGAAAAATCTGAAAGAATAACATATGTATGAGATTCTCTGTAGCGAAAACATGATTGAATCGATAATTGCGGCTAAAAAATAAACGTCAATAAAAAATGAATAAAGGAGAGAAAAAAGCTCGAGCTGTAATTAACTGCAGACTCCTATAGCTTTTAGTTTCAAACCGATTGCTTTACTTTTCCAAAAATGGAAGTGTTTTAAACCATTGTTTAAGTCATTGGACAAAAGCGTCAAAGATTTACATCATTCGTGCATTAGCACTTTCAAAGCGATGATAGAGCTCATTACAATAAATCTATCTAATATACATCCATGTTAAATCGTTGGATTTCGATTTAATTAATTAGCAATCTGAATATGTATAGCTTAAATGCATGCAATGTTACATGTCGATTTCATATACATACATGCTGATTGATATCCCATTATAGTCTACTAGATTTCGCGCTTATCAGAAATAGTTCTCGTGTAAACTCTTCATAGAGATATTATAAATATTATAAATAATTATGTAAAAAAATATATATATATTTAAAAAACATTTCGAATATTATGTTCACATTTTGATACCATCATCAAAATCTCAAAGAAGTAATTCTTAACGATTTTAAACAAGCAAAAATTACTTAAAATAGATTATATAACATTTACAGTTGCATTAAAGTTATATTCTATTTAAAAGCCGAACAAACAGAAAATTAAAAATAATAAAGTTATCTACTTCATTCTCTGTATAAATACTTTTAATCCCTACGGGATTGATAAAGTGATATTGTTTTCAACATGAAAGCTTCTTCAATTCAGTCTCGAGAGTTTCAATAAATAAAGGCTTCCGCCTAATACTTTTACAGAGACTTAACTTTGCCAACATTTGTGAGATTTTGAATAAAAAATACATTAAATAATACCAATACCATTTTTCGAAATTCAAGTTTTATGCATGAATTCAAAGGCATGTACAATTAATATCCTAATTATAATATTTCTACAAAATATTTAAAAATTCCTGTATCGTGAAAACTCATGTTTACGCATTCCAGACTGCTTTCCTAAATAAGTTGAGTTTATGAGTTTGTCTTTGTTAAATATAGATTAATTAAACAAAATTATAAAATTTGCTAGTAATAATACATTACTAAAGTACTTTGTGTTATGTAAAATTGTAAAAAGCTTTTCGAGTAATAAAATTTTAAAAATAAGTTTGATAATAGGTTTAATATAATAATTAATAAACGAGGGTAAAATTATATATATTGAAATGCCAATTTGCTTCTATTTTATTAACGAATATTAATTATAAGTAAATTATTATATCAATATTGGAAAAAGGTTAATAAAGTGGCCGTGTCACCATGATATTTTCACAGTAAAAATTTTAAGAAAAATTATATAATAATACGTAATATGATATTATTTAAACATTTTCGTACCAAAAAGTTATCAAATAATACTTCAAAGAAGAATATAAAATAAAGAGATCAATATACCGATTAATAAACAAAACAAGTATAATAATAATATAATAAATATCATTATTACAAAAATAAAATACACAGTGTTTATACATAAATTAAAGCTTCAATTTTAAAACAATTCTTTTAAAATTCATATTAAAGAATGTGTAGACAAAGGATGCGATGTTCAAAATATTCTATGTCAGAACTTAATAAATTTAATAATTTATCTAAAAATAATTCGTTTTTATTGCATGATAGATTTCGTGACAACTTAAGTCATTTAAGTGAGCTTTAGACTGAATGCTCGTGCAGCATTTTTCGTGCGTAGGTACATGCTTGCCATCGCATCATTGATTCTTTATGCAGGAATTTCAAAAACTCGATGCATTCTCTATTCATGTTCGATCTTGGGACGCTTTGTCCAATGTACGTAACACACCTTTGTTCTGTATAGTACCTTCTTATTACGTAACTTGAAGGTACATGACAATCGGGAAGATTTTATTTTATTGATCGTTGAGAGCTCTTATGCTTCTATATATATAAATAAATTATTGCATAACATTTTTCTATTAATATTAAAATTAATATAAAAGAAATTAATTAATTGTTTATATGCAAATACGTCGTTGTAATTGTTTCCCAAACGTAAATAGCCTCTGTTTCAACATAAAGATTTTAATTTAATGCTCCATTTTTTCAAATTGGTTTTTGCAGTAATTTATTTTGCATTTTATCTTTCTGTGTGGATTTGTATTTCATTATAAATAAAAATTAAGACAGAAGACGAAATGCAGATGGCAAAATAAATGAAACAGTAGTCTGAGGCATAAATATTAATTCTGCTTTGGATTTTTTAAGCGATGCATACGTAATGTCTTCAAGATACGTCATATACAGTCTTATTACATCGAATGTAGAGTAAACCCGAAACTTCTGACATTCACTACTACTGTGTGAGCGAAAAATAAACCTTGTACCGCGCGAGCGTATCGAAATGACGAGAAGCTACAAACCATATTAAATGTGCTCGACACATAAAGCATACATTAAAGCGACACATTACAATGTTACAAAAGCAGTATCGCACGTGCATGCGCAACAAATGTAACTAACAACTATCACTCCACGATTATGTACTATTTCGTATGCGCGCCATTATGTGTTTTAAATTCAATACAGTAAAATAAATTTATAAAACAGATATATCTACGATTATATTTTGGATTTCATAATACTGTGGCCTTATTCTTTGCAATTATATTTCAAGAACCCAGTCAGGAACCCATCCACTATGCCCTTGCTATCGATTGTGAGTATTTCGTGGATGATAAGGTTAATATAGAATTAAGAATGTACACTTATAAAACGTGAAGAGAGAAATAAATATTCACTTGTGAAAGAAAGAATATGCACACTAGAAATAAATACTAAAATATTATTAAAAATATCCTATTTATCATTGTTTTGCGCAATACATTTATAATTATTAAAACACCACAGATATGCACGCATGCACACATATACTGCACGCATACGAGGATATTACAATCGTCTTTCCTCTTTGATAACATCGAACTTATTGAATAATAGATAAAATCATTTTTCACCTGTTATTTTTTGCTTCATATATTACTAACAAACATACAACTCACGTTGTATTTATTTAATCCACTTAACATACAAACAGTCAAAACACACGTTAATAGTCGCTTGCAAAGCGAGAGATCTCATGATGATTAATTAACAAAAGAAATAACATATTTAAATACGCGTATTGACTTACATGCCTCTTTAGAAAATAAAATAACTAGTAGATACAAAAAAAAATTATCGCCGTTAAAATCCACAGCTTTGCTGCAACTGACGTATAGCAATTTTTGCGCTTCCTATTTTTGTAACTTTTACAAACAACGTAGTCAATACTAATAGTGTAAGTGCAACTTGAAACCAGAAATTTTTGCATCGACGTGCGTAATTATGTTTTGTTCATTCTCGATTTCAAACTTGATAGACGCTGTAGTTTCATCGCGTGCAGATAATTCTCCTCCACTGTCTATAAAAAAACACCTATCTTCTCCTATCTCTAATCAATAAATACGACGATTGAAGAAATAAAAGGATTCAACGTGTATATAAAACAGCTTTGAAACTATATATTTTATCTCGAAAATTTAGTTTCGACAGATTTAAATCTATGTTTTTGTGTCAAAAAACATGAATGTCCTTTGAAATATTTTATCTTGTGAAATCTACACCATCGTTATGAATAAACTCCAAAATACATTTTTTTGAAATGTCTGTATTTCTCTTATTAAACGTGCAAATCCTTGTGTATAATAATTCATAAAAATGTGTAGCTAAATCAATTTATATTTGTAATCTGCGTTTGCTTATCACTCGCTATGCAAATCAATTCTTTACAATGCCATTATAAATTACAACAATTCCATATTATTTGGATATTACAGTGGTTATATAAACTGCATTGGAACATATAATTACAAAAGTGTTTGATCTCGCGCATCCAAGATTTTTCTCATTTAATCATTTTTGTTTAGAAAAGAGTTAGAGAATAAAATGAAAAAATTTAAATTAACTTTTAATTACTTATCAAGTTTAAAATTCAGAGTTCTCAGAAGGAGATAAAAAAAAGTCAATTAAATTAAACTTTGATTATGAACGTGCAAAAATAGCTGTGAATTAATCACGTTGCAAGTATATCTAATTATGATGTTTCTGCGGAGAAAACCTCAGCTGCTCAGTTTCTCGTAAAGAAAAGGGTCTCTTGCGTACGAATATTGATTTCTTTATTAGATATTTCGTACCAAAAGAAAAAAATACAGATTTTACGTCACGATTGTTGTTTTAAAGGGGTTCCTCTTTTAAAATAAAATATGACAAATTCGCAATATAAATTATTTGCATAATAAACATTACCGTGTCTATTATAATGATAAACCATACTTGATCTCGTTTTTTAAACGCAGCAGTTGCCCGAGTCAACCGCGCACGATAAATCGCGGTATTAACCCTCTAATGGAAAGGTTGGGATCGAATGCGATAATTTTATAAGAATTGAGACTTGTGAAAAATTCTGAAAAAAAAAAAATATATATATATATATATATATATATAATTTCTTAGATACTTTCAGAACTAATTGGATGTGGATTTTCGGTATATTTCGGTATCCGTATGAAAATTTCTGATAAATACCACAGATTTTCTAATATATTTACTTAAATTTTTACAAAAATGTGTTGGCGGGAAAAATCTGGAATATTTTATTATTATTTTGCTTGAGTTTTTTCTGAAAAACATTCCAATTCGTAGGAAAAAATCTGAAAAATTCTGAGCATTCTGAGAAAGTCTAAAAATTTTTATAGAAATTCTGATTATAAAATAATATAAAAAATTCTGAGACATTTTTCCACCAGGGCTGGAAATAAACTTTATTGTATTCTTTTTCATATAAATAAACAGAGGAAGAAGTTTTATGTTATTATTTATATTTTTAAGCCATTTTATATTGCATTTTGATTAAATATTATAATTATATTACATATAACGTTCTGGAAAACCACTTTGTCATTAGAGGGTTAATCGACGTGCTCAAATATCACCGTTGATAAGGTTTCCACGAAAGGTAACGATATCGACGGTAACGATCGTCGCAATTTCTATTTATTCATTATTCACGTGTAATGTAATCAGTAAGAAACAATACAGTATAAGAGATAATGACAGATACGAGATGATATTTGAATAATAGACAAAAAAATTCGTAAATGCTCACGTTCCGTTGCCGGATAATGTCTGCCGCTTCGCGAGATGACTGGAGATGACTGGAGATGACGGGCTCGTCACGCTTGCATGGTGGTGCCGCTTGGCACTTGGTGCTCATTTCAACAAGCTGAGGCCCGGACGCTGCGCGCTGCGCGCTCAGGCCGCGCTGCCGTTGTCCGTGTTTGGCGATATCGGTGAGCACGGCACCCGCACAAGCCGCGTAACTTGCACAAGTCGATCGGAAGATCAGTGTAAAGTATTGTCTCTCAAGAACAATTCTCGCCAGGAATTCCACGCTACAGGATGTCGCAGGAGGCCTCCGCCGTGAAGTCGTCGCCGCAATCGCAGGTGATCAGCCTGGCGACCCTGCCGAACCTGAACCTCCAGCAGCTGACGATGTTCAAGCAGCAACTGGACCAGGAGCTCGGCGTCTTTCAGGACTCCTTGCACACGTTGAAGATCGCGCAGAGCAGATTTCAGGAATCGGGTTCTTGCCTTGAAAAGATCACGCCGGACACCGAGGGTAAGTCGCTCATGGAAATTTCGCTTTTCAAAGCGTACGTAACTTTTCGCGGAAGTTCCTCGTTGAGGTTAGGAAACGTAACCTCACTGCATAAATATAAATGCAAGCTTAACCTGGAAACGCGGATGCCTGGAGTGAGTCTTACACAACAGTATCGAAAAAATAAAGCTCACGTCACAATAATTTTAATGTGCTTCTTGCATTTTTTAACATTTCTTTGGTTTCTCTTTTTTTTTTTTTTTTTCAGAAAATGTTGAGTAAATCTGTATCTATACCTTAGAGGTAAAGGATCGTATCTACAGTTTTTGTTAAAATGGAGTTAATACACTTTTCAATATAACAGGAACTTAAATTGTATAATAATGATAAAGCGTCCTGTGTGTCTATTATTACTAATTCCTAAGATGTAATGTTTAGAAAGTCCGTATTGATAATTTTTATAGCCTAATTTTTAAACCACGTACAGCGTGAATTTGGCAGTTGCACTATTAATCATGTCAGTTAAGATGCTTGATTAAAAACGTAATAAATCAAGTTGCTACTTTTATTTTATATCTAAAAATATATATATCATTTTCCTATTTAAAACTTTAAACCTTGTTTTCTCGAAATGTTCAAAAAATTGACATATGATCCTTTACCTCTAAGGTACAGATATACATATTGTCCTCAAATACTATTAAATCATAGAACAATTAAAAATATGCAATCTGCAATTAATAATAATGACTTTTAATTGGGGTGTAAAAATTAACCCAGGTGACCACCACTTATGCAAAAAAATCAGATGCTCGTTCTCGTTAAATACAGCTCTGACAATGAGAGCGGAATGACGTGGTTAGAGATAATTTTCTGCTATAATTCGATTTCTCCTTCCTTTAGCTACTTTTTATCGCTTGCAGATATAATCTTTCAATTTGTAAATCTTATAAGCTCCGATAAATTTATATTGAAGAAATAAGCAACATATTGTTCTTGAACGCAACAGTAATGATCCGAATTATTGTAATGAATCATTCTTGATACATGCTTTGTGTTACAGGCAGTGAAATATTAGTGCCTCTTACGGGTTCTATGTACGTGACTGGAAAACTAGCAGACGCGAATAATGTGATTGTTGATATTGGTACTGGATATTATGCGGAAAAGAGCGTTGTGGATGCAAAGGACTACTTCAAGAGGAAAGTGGAGTATGTTACCGAACAGATGGAGAAAATCCAGCAAGTTGGAATTGAAAGGACCAAGTTGAGAGAAGCGACGATGGATATAATAGAAGCGAGAATTCAACCTCCAGCCTGGGACGCACGTGGAAAGCGATAAATTTTCGAATTAACAAGTTTATCTCATACTTCGTCCTAAGTAATTCGTTATCGTTTGCATCTATTTGGAAATCTTGATTAAATCCCATGGCTTTGAGATTGCTACATACGAATGCAACTGATTCCATGTAATAGCAATAAGATGACTTTATTAAGTACAATCAAGGCGTATACGTTTTGTGATATCACCCTGTCGTATTTCATTTATTCAACTTCGTCTATTCGATAAATCAATACACAATAGATTTCTGTACAGAAATACATGTTTATATATATATATATATATATATATATATATATATATATATATATATATATATATATATACTTGTTAGTAAATTAAAACATTCTTCGCTAAGCATTTTTCTTAACTAACAAGTTTACATAAGATCGAAGTAGTAATTTATTAATAAACTATTTATTAATTGCTAAATACCTATGTTTAAATAAGGCAGACAAAGGAGGTTCGGATTGGTACTAAAGATTAACAAAAGCGAATTGTTTATTCATATTTCATTGAAATAAAATGTCATTTATAAACAATAACAGTATTTACCTATAATCATGACAGGACACATTGCGACGGCCACAATGTTACAGAGGAGGTATCAAAATCATTATTCAGAGGATAGAAAAGATGGTACAATATTCAAATAAGTCGTCGGTAGTTTGGCGCGCGACACCTTGTCGATCTATTACATAATAATACGACATGTTATTTATCGGATTACAAATCTACCCGCGCTGGGCAGGTAGATCGCGTACACGTAGATAATTCACTAAATCTTTTTTCTTTATCCTATTTACACGAATAACATACGCTTGGTATTTATTTCAACAAAAGATTTTTCTTCCCAGGTTTTATCCCATTTAATAATTTCAAAATTTTACAAACGATTTACTCCCTTCGTCCCCCGATACAATCATGCGCGTAAAACGTATTGCGAGCTCATTGATGTTATCTCAGGCTGCATAGTAACAGTGCGGTCACGGCAGCGATGTAGAAGTATTCTGCGGTACTCTTGGCTGCGCTACCTACAACAAAATACACAATGTGTAAATTAGGAGACTAAAAGATATATCTTATATAGAGATTTTATTTGAAAGAGAAAAATCATCATCGCTATCACGATAAATGTATTTTAAATTTGGTTTTTGAATCAATTATGTTGAAGAATAATGAACTTTTTTTTTCCACAAACTTTCTTTTCCAATTTATGTACTTTTGTAAGATAATAAAAACGTAAGGCGTAACTCGTACCAATGTAGGAAGATTCCCGTGTTCCTAGTACGGAGGCCAATCTGGGACGTTCTTCCTTCAGGGATATCTCAGCCTTTTCTTTATATAAATGAAAGACGTTGGCGTGACAAATGATCTGTAATCTGCCATTGCTGAAACTATCCTGCATCGTCTCGAAGTCCAGTTCAGCAACTGTCCTGTGCTGTTGATTGTCGCCAATTGTCTCGTTGATAAACTTGATGGAACTTGAGTTCACCTACAACGAAAGAAATGCGTTATTCTTAAAATCTTGTTTTTATATATTCCCTTGACTGCCTTCTTTAATTTTTGTTTTAAAATTCCAAAAGCGCTACAAAATGACATTTCCCGTTCTTCATGTATATACAAAATCTGGACGAAAATCTTTTCGCTAAGTGGCGCATAAGGGATACCCCTTGATGACACAAAGATTATAAAACTGTCGATTTCCATTCGCTCGTCAATTATCAACGAAACGTGGCGATGATATGTGCGACTCGGCACCCTCTTCGAGCCGCAGCAAGAGCGTTAAAAGGGCATGATGATTTATGAGTCTCTAAAATCAATTAGCTTTATGCGATATACATCAAGAGGCCTGGTTCATTTTACGACATAGCCACCGCGCAATTAAGCTACGTACTTATTGCAAGTAAATTAACAATTATATTTCAGAGAGACTCCGTTCATGTACACGCGAGAAGGTCTCTCGGCTTTCTTATTGCGCGCTATACGGAATATAATCGTCCAATAGTATAGAAAACGCTATTTCAATTTTCGAAACGCTCGTAGTCTTGCCGATAGGTCATTAAGGCGGGTGATCCCATAAAGAATTAATTAACCGAGAAAGTACAGATAGATAATTGAGCAAGCCGCGTTTCGACGTATTAACGGCGGGTAGAAAACCAGCGGAAGAAAAGGGGGTGGGGCGGACGACTGTGGGGTACCAGTGCATCTTGCATCCTTACTGCTTCCTGCCACTTGTTTACGCGGGTAACACGCCTCCCTCGGTAGCCGTAAATGATTTGCGGCGTATATACGGCTGTAACCATGATGTTTATCGGATTCTTAGGATGCTCGTAAAGCGTCCCAGATTACTGGCTCGCTATGCCGAAGTGAGAGTTCCGGATTAAATGAAGGCTGTTCGGGAGGCGCGCCAAACACCAGAAGAGAATCAGCGAGAGAATTTCCTGAATCACCTCTGTGCATATCCGCACCGCATAACGGGAACGTCTCGTGCGTTCGTAGACAACCGCACGTGTGTGTGTGTGTGTGCGCGCGCGTGTGCGTGTGTGTGCGTGTGCGTGTGCGTGTGCGTGTGCGTGTGCGTGTGCGTGTGCGTGTGCGTGTGCGTGTGCGTGTGCGTGTGCGTGTGCGTGTGCGTGTGCGTGTGCGTGTGCGTGTGCGTGCGTGTGCGTGTGCGTGTGCGTGTGCGTGTGCGTGTGCGTGTGCGTGCGTGCGTGCGTGCGTGCGTGCGTGCGTGCGTGCGTGCGTGCGTGCGTGCGTGCGTGCGTGTGTGTGTGTGTGTGTGTGTGTGTGTGTGTGTGTGTGTGTGCGCGCGCGCGCACGATTTTACCGATTTTCTCAGTTCGCAATACCGTCGTGAATTGATGTCGCGCTTCCTGTTGTTTCTGTGAGATTTCCACGTATCTCATTGCGCCTCTCAGACTACACGCACGCACGAGAAACACGCGCTGCTCCTCCGAGAGAGACTCGAGACCCTTAAGCTGACAAGCTGAGCTCGTCATCGTGACGATCGTCCGCGATGCGCGATGTTACATTTTACGCTTAATGCAGTCGATCACGTATAAGCAATTTTCTTTAACGGAAAGGTGGGATTCCTCCCGTTGCTTTCCGAGAGCTATTAAATTTCCACATTGCACACGAAGCAAAAAATAGAGAAAGTGTTTAAGTCCTAATAGCCGTTGGTATTTAAATAGCACGTAATTATGTCATAATGGCATTATAATTTGTGTGTTTCAACTTGAAAAAGATACTCTATTTCTATATATCTTTTTTTACAAACGTAAATAGTGGATGCAAATAAAGTTATTTTGTTAATATCGTTATGTACCCGAAACTCCAAAAATTGAGCATTTAAATGACCACTGAAAAGTTAAGCATAAGATGAATGCGTTTTGCAATTATCATAGCAATTAAAAAGTTACGGATAAAATACTAAAATAAATAAAATAATAATTTAATTTAAGGTAACACAACAATTGTACATTAACGTAATTTTAAAGACTGATTTAGTTCTTTCTTTTTGTCACGCGACATGTGTCCCATTAAATGAAAAAGTATCTTATAGAAAGTTATTGCAGAATCTCAGACAATATAAGAACTGTAGTGCAAAATATTTTTATACGCCGTGTAAAACTGTCTGCATGATAGCTACTATGTATTTCACGTTGGAAACGCGCGTTTATAAACGTGAAGCTATAAAGTCAGTGGAATAAGCAAGTTAAAGAATCAGACACATGAAGAACTTTTCAAATTGACAGTATTGTCACAAATGGCAATAACAAGCATAGACAGAAACAATAAATCACGAAGTAAAGTGCTCCAATGTATAATGTAATAGTATACTTTAAAATCGTTGTTGCTGTTACATTTGGCGAAATGGCCTATATGGCTGGAATTTAATAAAAATAAAGCAGTATTTTCCAATAAGTCTTCGTGAAATGTCGAAGTGCCAAATGACTGAAATAAAAATGGTCAGAATTGTTTTAGAATTTTTCCTTTTAGTACTCTATATTTGGCTTTCTTGCATGTTCAATAAGTATAAAAAAATATGTTATGTATATTTTGTACATTATACATATGATATAATTAGATATAATTTATATCTAACATTCTAAGCTTAAAATAAAAATGTTTGTTACAACTATCATTATACTTGTAAATTAAAGATTTGATCATGTTCATCGCAAATTTTCGAAAACTTTAAGAAAAATGCATATTTGTCGGGATATATGAGTTCACATGACTAAATCTTTCTAAATTGGAAAGCAGTCGAGGATAAGAGGATTTTGTTCAGCAAAACCGTGTGGAAGACAGAGAAATTTCACTATCGTTCGGCGGACATGAAACCTGCGGAAAAATTTCGCGACAATATCCGGGAACAAGACAGGGTTGAATTAATATTTCTGTAGTTTGTCATGAGTCAGCGAGAACGATCGAGGAGGGGGATCCATCGACGCATTTATCAAACACCTACCGGTGTGCCATTGACAGTCCACGTCACGTTAGCTGGAGGATTTCCCGGCGGTACCGTGCAGTTTCCACGTACAGTATCGCCCACCGCGTATCGCAGCTTCTCGACCCGCAGCTGCGGCTGGCCGTTCGGCAGACCTGAAACCCAAGGTATCTTATAGCGCAACAATTGAACGCGGATTGTGCGGTGCCCCGGATTACGGTTTTTGTCGCGGGTAACGGACACGTTCGCCTATTGTGTTACGTCTTGATTTCTTCGGCTCCGCTACCGATTATAAAAACAGCATTGACACCGCGAATGCGTCACGATAGTTCGACGCTGGGATCATTGTTCGCGGTGTCAAAGAACACGCCACGCAGAAATCGCGAATGACACTTTCTTGCGCTGTTTAATGACCTCGACAATCGACCCGAGCAGTATGACGAATACCTTACATTATGATGCGATAGTCCGATATATACAAGTAAATTTTTATATTTATATTAACTCTGGCTAGCCACACTTATTTTCGGATCCTTAATTCGCCACACTCTGATCCGTGAGACCGCTCGATTTATTGCTGCATTGTTATTTTCATTCTAATTAAAGATGTATGTATGTCAGATAGCTATATGTAGTATAATTTTGTTTTCTTGATTAAACAGTGTAGAGCTAATCTCAGAAATTATTCATCATCATTGGGACAGAAAAAACGTAAAAATTGCAATTTTGTCCCATTTTTGTACTTGATATTGTTTAAATAAATCATTAAAAAATTGAAAAATATATATATAACTAGAAAATCTTAAAAAACCGTAATTGCAATTCTCGATGTCATAGAAGTATACCATAAAAATTTCATTCATTTTTACCGTACATGAGCAGATACATATTATGATATTTACATGGGAAGTATATCTATGATATATATATATATACAATTTCTGTAACTTTTAAAGCAAATATCTCAGAAACGGGTCGGACAATCGATCGCAAATTTAACACAGGTTTTTGGGATATATAAGTGCACAATCTCTGTAAATTTCAGCTTTATCCCTTTATTTTTACATAAGCGACATATAGAATCTTTAATATTTAGAATCTTTAATATTTTTAAGCTTGTAATTGTAGAAATTGGAAATACAGACTTTGAATAATATGTTATGATAATATCAAGTCAAGAAAATAATTTAATTTTAAACTAAACCTATTATAAGGAAACTGGAAAATTATGTTATTATGTGAAAATTAGAAAACCGAAAGACGTTCGGCGGTCCATTGGACCGGAGTGTGGCGAGCTAGGGTTAAATAACTATATATCCGTATACAGCTTTATAACAATCTGCTATAAAATCCGCAAATAAAATTGATATAAAATAACAGTCCTTTTTATTTCTATATCGAGGAGGTATTTTCCAATCGCTTTCTGTATAATACATCGTACTATACTTTATTAATTGCTTCGTAGTTATATGAATCACGTAGTTGTAGTGACACCCGGGGATACGGGCGACGCGACAAAAATGTAACTTTTATCCCTGAACAATGGCGAGAGGATTTCCGTCTATACGCGGATATCGCCGCGGCGCGGCGGCGGCGGCGGCGGCGCGTTGCGCATCTCGGGAAATTGAATTGAAAGAGCGATGCGCGTTCGCCGTAAATTAGAAGTAGCGTTTCCGTACAAAGCCCGAGGCGATACGCCTTCATAAATATAAAACGCGTTCGCGACACGCATAGTTTTATTCAAAATTGCCCTTTTCGGGCCCTCGCGATAAGTCAGCGCGCCGCGCGCGGATGTTTCCGCGAACATCATCGTCATTAAGCGAAGTTCGAGCCTCACACACGATATATATACAGGGTGTTTCAAAATGTTACCGCCAAATTTAAAAAGCACATAGAGGAGTAAAAAATAAAACAACTTTCGATTAAGAACCTATGTTCTCCGATGTAATCCTGAGTCAGTACAGGCTTTTGAATGTATGGAACTCGGATAATATGCCAATGAAATAATCGTAACTTGTTACTCTTCCACTAGCTTTATTATGTTTTCATTGAGGATTACATTTTAGCTTACAAACTGAAATTACAAAAGGTATTCAAATTGACGACCTCCACATTCAATACAAACATTGCATCGTGTCGAACAAAACTCTGGTGCTCTCTCTCAAATATCCCAGGTATCTTACGGACCATATGTCACATGCAGCAAGTATATATCCTGGCCAAACATAATAAAGCTAGTGGGAGAGTAGCAAATTACGATTTATTTATTATTTCATTGGTATATTATCCGAGTTATACATTCAAAGGCTTGTACTGACTCAGGATTACTTCGGAAAACGTAGGTTCTTAATCAAAAGTTATTCCATTTTGACTCCTTTGTACGTTCCTTAAGTTTGGCAGTAACCTTTTGAAACACCCTGTATATACACACATAACGTATCATGTACATCTCGGGGGATCATTATAACGTCCACAGAAGGCAGTGGAATCCCTTCTCGCGGCCGGTAAAACTGTCAAGGAATTGTCTCACTTCCCCGCAATGACTTCCGCCTCGGGCCCCTCCTTCTTTGCGCGATCTTCTCTCTACACGAGTCTCTACTCTCAAGGACACGGCCGAGGGATATTACCATTTTCAACTCGTGTGTCGCGTGGAACGGGATGATCGCCGGCCTCGTGAGAACTGGGAAAGAGGAAACGAGAAAGAGAGAGAGAGAGAGAGAGAGAGAGAGAGAGAGAGAGAGAGAGAAAGAGAGAGACATGGTGTGCTCGGCATACCGAGAGCAGCATGGAACGTGCGGAGCTAGGGGGACACAAGCGAGTTTCGAAACCTCTCGATCTGGTATCGAGCTTTTACGAGCGATCCGTGATCGGAAAGAGGAGGCAATCACCTCGTCTCTTCGAAGGAGATCGCTACCGTGCTTCGCCGTGCTTGTGCACCGTCGCGTCGTTAGGTCGACGCACGATGACGGCGGTGAGGAACGGTGGGAACGGGACCCCCGACGCTCCTCTCCGATCGTCGTCGCGTCTCCCTTTCTTTTCCTCTCTTCCCCCCCCCCTCTCTCTCTCTCTCTCTCTCTCTCTCCTTGTCTAACTGCGTTTTAATTGGGCGCGATTACGATGACAATACTAGTCGCCGTGTAGGATAATCAACGGTAATGAAATGCGCTCGCGCGAGAGACATGCCGGAGGAGAGAGGAGCAGAGACCCGTACCCGGTAGCGTACGAGGAACAAAATCGTGGCTGAAAAAAAGAGCTCAACGGGTCACGACCGAATCCGCGATTCATCACGGGCCCTTGTCTCTCCCCCCTCCCCCCGCTAGCTATTAACTATCCTCGAACGGGACGATGAAATGTTTTTATTGAATTTTAACAATGCGTCGCGCAGCGCTGGCGCGAAATAGCTAGGTGTCGCTCCTATACGAAGGACGTGTACGCCGCAAAAAGCCCGCTGTCTCGTAGCGAATTGGTCGCAGCAATTATCCGCGTTATACGAACGGGAATTATATGAGACGGTCGTGCGCGCCCGCCGAAACAACGTTTAGCCGATGGAATAGTAGTTATAAATTAACGATATCCATTTAACGCTTTAATGGTATCAAATGGCGAAATTAACGGCGGCTTTCACGCTTTTTCACCTCTCGTATCGGACGAGATGGGATGTGGACGAAGTATTCAATAAGCATCGCCAATCCAAGAATTCTCTCTTGCGCGGACAGGTTTATTGCGTGCTGCTTATCGAGAGGCTAGGGACGTGCGATGTTATCGCTGGCACCGCGATTTTTTTTCTTGAATCGCAATGCGATATGCAATTTGATTTTTAATTGCAAAATCGCACGGGATATAAAATCGCGCTTGCAATTTAAAATCGCAAATACAGTTCAAAATCGCACTTGTAATAAAGTATTTATTCATTAAATATTTATGTAAGAAAATGGTAAAACAAAATGATTTAAATGTTATAAATGTACACGGAAAAAAAATTATGTTGTATCAACAGCATCATTTTTTGTATCAACAGCATCAGTGTTATTGAGATAAAATTTATTGATGCAACATCAATATTAATGTACAAAAAACATCAGATAATTGCTTTAATAATTTAAATATTTGGTCCAATAATATCCAATTACCTATTTATGCTTTATGCTTTATAGGCAGCCCGTGACGTCGACATTTAATTGAAGCAACTTCATTTTTTTTCCGTGTACGTTTCCGATTAATAAATACGGTTATTTTTAACACTACACATGGTTTAACCAATCTGTTTAAAATTTGTTCCTCTTTATTAATTCGTAAAAATTTGTATCATAACTTTGTATCGTAAACGCAATTTGGAATCTTACGTGTCATTTTATATTGCAAACACTATTTTAAATTTCTCCCATTATATTATATATATAATTTTAATTTTTACCATTTAAAACAATCAAAATGTATAATCAAATTTTCAAAGTCGTAAAATTACATAACGAAGGAAATTTAAAATAGTGTTGCAGATTTGGCGATATAAAATGGCACGTAATTCAAAATTACGTTTGTGCTACAAAATTAAGCACAATTCAAAATATAAAATAAAAATTGAAATGCGATATATATCGCATTCACTGCGATTCTTAAGGAAGATCGCAATCACGATACACATTTTCACACACGATACGAATTTTCACACATTTCTAATTAAGGCTAATGACGCCAGGTTTTTGTCATCTCGCACCAACGCGCAACGTAAGCAGCTACTAGTTAATTTATACATTAATTTGTAATTTCCCCTCTGACGCGGTACAGCTGAAATTACTTAAATTGCACAGCTTTCATAATTTTTTTTAAATAAAAAGCCTTTGAAATAAATTTCAACGGATTCAAACTTACCATCAGTCACTATTTTCAGCACAAAAACTTATAAATATTAATTTAATTTTTATAGTTTATGTAATCAATAATTGTTTTTAAAATTGTTGGCTTGTTAAATAAATGTTGGTGCAAGAGACCAACCTTTGAGTTGTAAAAATAAAATGGTTGTTTAATATTTTTCTAAAATAACAATTGCGTTTGTATATACAAATGCGATGGAAAGTCGCGAAAAGCTTGTTGGAAAAATATTGCGCAAAAATGCTAAAAAATATGCACGAATGAGAAGAATATACCGAGTTTAATTTATGTGGTGCGACATGAAATAAAAATTCGATGTTACGAAAAGCACTTATCCACCTGACGTAGATCATAAAAACACGAAGTGAAAGGATTAAAAACCTATTTTAGATTAAATTTTTCTTTAAACTTTGTGCCACAATTTTTAGCAAAATTTTTGCACAAAGTTTAATGTAGGTTTTCACTCGTTATATTTTCTTTATCACATTTTCCAACTGTTAAGTGCTTGCGTATCCTTCTATTTTAATGTTTTTCCTGGCATATTACGTGCCGCGATATTATTCTGGCAAAATTTCAGTTTCCGATTACCACAATTAATCTTGCAATTAATTAACTTATAAGCAATTGATTATTTGACGATGATTCCGTAAAATCGCAACATTTTATTTCACTTCTAAATATCAATGCCGTGTACGATGAACAAGTATGGGCTTTTGCTCTTTTAGTCATATTCATATTTACTCATATCGGAATTTATAGGAAGGGATATGTGTTTGCTCAGCTACGCGTTGAGCTTCGCCTTTCAGTCTTCGCGGTGCACGTCGTGTTATCTTTGCTCAGATGTAAAATACGTTTCTCCAGATACTCACTAGCTACGTGCATGTAACCAGAAACCATTACGGTATTAAACGAGGGAGAATCTCCGGAGACTTCGCAACGATATTTGCCAGTATGATTGGGCTGCACATCCTTCAGAACTACTCGATGCGCATCGCTCCGATTTGTCTGAAACGTAATTAACAGTCGTTATTTATGATGACAGGGATATGATCCATAAATTATGAAATATATACGGGGCGTATGCCCCGTCGCTACGTACGCAATAATCGACAAAATCCTGCAATTATGAAGTTCATGTTATTGAGATTGTATTGTGCAAAATATTATCATAAATATACATGTAATATTTGGGCGCGCATGTGATATACTTTAAAATCATATTAAGCCAAACGTTTCAACAAGTAATGCGCTTTACATTTTAATCCCTTCATTTGGGAGAATATTATTTATTAATATTTGTAAATTTGCTACCATTATATCATTTTATTACCATTTATATCGGATATTTATTAGCTTATTTTACCAAATATCAGTAACAAACACAAATAAAATGCGATTTTGTAATGATCATTGAAAAAAGTTGTATATATATTTTTTATTTACATAAATAAATAAGGAACAATTATTACAATCATTATTTAAATTTTAAACAGAAATAGTAACTTTAAAAATTTTTAAATATAGATATATATACATATATGTATATACACAGAGAGAACGGTTTCTTTGGATTTAGTAATCCTATTTGTTTGATTGAAATTTCTTTCAGTGAAACAACATATGCTTAGACGAAATAATATGTTTTTGAATGAAAAATTTTGTGTTTAATCCAAGAAAACTCTATTATTTAACGGAAAAGACACTATTCTTTGAAGCAATATCTCCCAAACAAATAATATATTATTTGGTTACCATAAATGTAATAAGCGTTTTCACCGCTAGGCGGCTGCTAAACTCGTAAGTAAAATTCGACCAGAAATCGCATATATGACCCCACGGCGAAAGCGTCTATCACTCGCAGTTGTACACATCATTGGAATCCATCACACCGGTCACTCGAGTGATGGAGATATGACAATTATTTATTATTTATTTATTTATATATGTAGCAGTCAACCGACTACCACATATATCATATATAAATAAATAAATAATAAATAAATGTTTAAGACATTTTTATAAAGCATTGATATTTAAATGAAACAATAGTATTATTAAAGCGACAGAGAATATGTTTTTCGTTTCAAACAATTTTTTTATTTAAGACAAAGATATATATTTTTTGAAAATCAAACAATCGTATTTGTTGAATCAAAAATTTGTTTGTTTGGACTATTCCAAAAGATAAATTGTTTGAATCTAATAAAATTTATTAAATCCAAAGAAACCGTTCTCTCTGTGTATACATATATGTGTATATATATATATATATATATATATATATATATATATATATATATATATATATACTATATATACATATATAATCACATTATATATCTCTTTTACTTTCAGTACGTTAAATGTCTAGCGGTAGGAAGATAAATTATATAATTACACAAGTCACTCCCGTAATATTGTTCGCAATATTTCATCGTTATACCGATATCGCACAACTACAAAGACGGCGTCTTTGTGATGATATTTCGTCACGGTAAAACTATGCCATTAAAAACATCAAGATTAATAACTCTCCCTTTCCTTCTGTCCCTTTTTTCAGAACAACGAACCGTGCGCGGCAAGATGAAAAAGGAGTCGAGTCGATCGAGATTGGACGGATGAATTACATATCATTTCGCGCTGTAAACGGCACGGCAATGGGTAACGGGAGAGGCCTACTGAATTTTGAGTTAATTTAGCATCAACCGTAGAATTGACCGAGCGGCGGCACGATGCGGGCAAGTGCCATTTATTGCAAATCGATCGCACTTACTCGCCGCTTTGACGTCCTCTCGCGCGCGTTCGCTCGTCCGCGACGAACAATACCTAGCAACAGGGATTAATTATATGTTGCCGGTGGCAGCGTATATAAATCACACAATTAATTTTGCTGCGGTTTGCTTCGTGTTTGTGGCAACGACACGCTCATATGCCACATTAGGATGGACGATCGTACCAGCATCGCGATAGAGAATCGTGCTTTCAAGAGAAACTCCCTTCCGGCTTGTACCGAAAACAGAAGCAGCAGACGTTATCCTAATTGACTAACTTAAAATTTCTTTTAAACGTTAAAATAAAAAACGGATATTTTGGATAATTCAGGCAAGTTTCTCTCTTTATATAAACAGCAAAGTAATAAATTATTGTAATAAACCGAATATTAATCAACCGTATAAATACTCATTTAAAAATATTTGTGTTAAACAATTTAACTGTTAAAATTTGTTGTCGATAATACACGGTGTCGCAATGAAATTGAAAGAGAGTTTCGGCGACGTAGCGGAAATGTTCATTTTCCATAGATTTTTAGACTTGTTCAAAAAATATTTTTATTTTCTGTTCAGAAATTTTGTTATTATTGAAATAATATGATTGTGATATACTATGAATAGTATATACATACTACAGGTTTTGTTAATAGGATTGTAATAGTAGGATGATAATATGTGTAATTATTATTTAAATAATTAAATTATAATACACATAAAAAAGTGTACATATGTACGAGCGTATATATATGGCCTTTCTAGAATTTCCATGAAAAGTTTCGGTTTCGGTTTCGGCCGAAATTGACACATAACCGAATATTCGTTTTCGGCCGAAATTAAAAAATAAGATTGGTTCGTATCGGTTGGACTCTAAAAATTACTTTCAAAAAGTAATAAATATTTTTAGTAAAATTATTCTACGAATTTAGTCTACGTTGAATATTTCAAAACGATAACAAATCGACCGGCACGCGGCATTAATGTTTGTTTCGCGGTGTACCGCGGTGAACCGGGTGTACGCCGCGCGTGTTTACTAAAGGTCGCCGCGCTACCGCTACCATTTCTGCGTCGATGCTCGAGCCATACTGCCGTTAGGCAGTATAGCGAGACACGAAAGATCAAGGAGACACGAAAGCGATCGTTCTCTGCGAAGTATCAACCTGCTACAATTAATTCCGCGATTAGCAGGAAGAGTATGTATATCTAGAAAAGCTGTTAATCGAGAAAAGTATTTCGCGTGATTTACTCGTCGTAATAGAATTCGATGCGACATAGGAAGGAAATCGTCGCTTCATTGTGACGTTTCGAAATTAAAACCTACTATGAACCTGGATTCATGGGTTTTAATCCGATAATGTCCTTGGCCTGCAAGTATTAGTATTTGAATTGCTAACGCCTTATTTTCGCCCTGTTGAATCATAAGCAAATACAGAATCCGTATATATCCTACATGTAGACCTACTTGCTTTCACCGAATTTAGAGGACCGCTTAACATGCCTCGGCTTTCGTCTTACAAGTCCTACCTCTTTATCTCTTTTGAATCTTCAATTTATCAAAATTTTTTCAGCGTGAATAAAATATATTAATACTCGATCTATATTTCGACAATGATTTTAAATTATTTCAGCCTAATTCCCCGATAGCACAAGACGTCCTCAGGATCGTCCTGAATATGTACAGGATATCCTGGGATATTTTCAGGACTTTCGTGTTTCCGATAGCAATAACATCCTCGAAAATCCGAAGGACATCCACATATATTTCGTAAATATTTTATATAAATATTTCTTTCATTTCATTAATTGTAAAATACTTAAAGTAATTTCAGAATGTTAAGTACCGCAATAAATTATAAATTTTCATAAATGTCCACTAACTTAAATAAATCCTAAAATCCATAAAAAATCCTAAAATCATCTTACGCATGTCCAGATATCTTGAGGAGTATCGCAGGATATCCTGAGTATATCTATAAAACTCCTCAGGACATCCTGGACACATTTTTGGATGATTTTAGGATATCTTTTACGTATTTGGAATGAGTGAAATAGCAATAACTGATTGTAGAGGAACAAAAATATCTAGAGCTATACATATATTAGCTCTTTATTCAATGTATTGAATTTTCACCCTACAGCAATGACATAATTAAAAAATTGTCATTTTTGAATTGTTTGCAAAAAAGGGTGAAAATTATATAATATATATATATTATGTTCTTCTTTATCACTCAGACAATATTTTCTAAATATTTGAAATATATTTTTAATATTAATTTAAATCTACATATTTATTGTTTTATAATCTCGTTCCAAAATATTTAAAATATTTTAAATTTATTATTGGTTCTATAATCTTTTTTCAAATATTTTGAAATATTATGAAATATTCTTAATTAAGAAAGATGCATGGTAGCGCATTTTTCCTGGATGTCCTTCGGATTTCCAGAGGATGTCATTGTGCTAGTTTGGAACGACGCCACTAGGCGGCGCATAATGGTAAGGACTAACTCGTAAGAAGATTTCAGTTGAGGTTAATATAAGCAGGTCTCCGGCAAAGCAAAATCATGACTTCGCAAAATGTGTATGTTTTTGAAATATCAAGATGTATATTTTTCAGATATTAAAAAAGTCTTCCAAACATAAATACAATTATTGCTGATTGGGTTAATAGCTCGATTTCACTTTTAGAATCTTTCCCTTCAGACGCCCTAAAAAATGTCCATAACGTATCCCATAGAAGTCCTCAGGACGTCTGACGGGATATCCTCAGGATGTCATGAGGACTAGATTTCGGGGATCATTTGCTATTCCTCAGGACATCCAAAGTATATCCCGGGATTTAATGGGGATATCCCCAGGATATCCCGGTTTGTCCGTCCTGGATGTCCTTTGGATTTCCCGAGGATGTCATGTGCTATCTGGGTCAATTAATATGTATTAGGGTATAAAATGAACAGTAACAAATATACTAAAAATATTTTATTCTAGTTCTTTTGGTTGATAGGCATTCCTATATACATTTGATTATCGATCTTCATATATACGCAAACACATTTTAAAGTTTCAATCGGAATCGCTATAAATTGTCTATTTTGTGACATTTTTGTAAAAAAAAATTAGTGTCAGCTGTATTATAATCACCACGAATAACGAATGCATTATCAGTCTCAATTTTTTGTATAATCGCGTAATGGTATTTTTCTCTATGTTCGCATTGACAGAGTTGTTCATTGCAATTTCTGATGAATGGTTTTGATAAAACACTGAATTTTTGCAAGGTGTGTTTGACCTTCATTATTTACATACTGCACAACAGAAGATTCAGTTTGTAAATCTGCTTTGTACATTGCGATACGTATAAATAGCCATTTTTTAATAGTCTAAAATACTGACACCATGAGACAGTTTCAGGGATTCTTGAATTGTGCATTGCAGTGATAATAATATTTGGTAATCTCCGTGAATTCTATAAGTCCAACACTGTAACAGTTCGGAAATATGTTCTATAATTTTTACTTGTCGTTTCTTACTCAAACAAAATGTATGAACGGCACCTCTAGGCATTTCATCTATTAATCGACTCATTTTATAAACTGCTCATGGGCCGTCGCAATTTGTGTTTCAATATGCCACGTTCCATGCACCAATTTTAAAAGCTGACCATTCAAATTCTCGTATTCAAAGCAGAGAAAACCCATAAAGGCCCCATTTTTATAACGTTATCTGGTAAGTGTCGTAGTTGATGGACATTAATTGAGCAAAACTGCAATCCATATAATGTTCGAATTCACGCACAAATTTATTTAAAAAATCTCGAGCAATATTTACCATGGAAAACGTAATTTGTTCGGAATTTAGCATAGATATTGCTATTACAAGAAGAAGATAATGATTAAAATAATCTTGTCTTAAAATTCCTTCGAGAACTGGAACAGAATAATGAAAGAGCCACGTTTTCAATTCAGATGCTTTCCAATGAAGTAAATCTTGTATACATCGCGGCATACGATGCACATATCTCGGCGGCTTGATTGTCATGAGCCTTCTATTAACGACATCAATGACAGCATATAAAGAAAAAGGAAATGATCGAAATTTAATGTCAAACCATAGCGATAACATCTTTTTCACTACGCCGCCATCAACGCAATGCATTCTATCAATCCCGATTCCTTCGATAAAATCTGGCATAAGCTTTGAGAAAGCAGTGTGTCCCTTTGTACCCATGACAGGATTATCAGGACTTGCTCTATTAGCATATTCAATACATTCATTTAAAGTTCTTAATTTTATTTCATTTTCATAGCGATAAACATGTACCGAACCTCTTGGAGCAATCGAAACGTTTTCACCTTTACAATAACATGAGGGACAGCCATAGTCTCCATTGAATTGAACAAAGTTTAAAAAATCGCTTTTGGCTGGTAGATCAGCAGTTCCCATTAACAGTACACCTCTTACAGTTTTTAACTCTATATTATCATATCTTGTTATTTGAACTTGAATACCTCTACTAATTTGTTCCAATGCTTCACGGAACTTATAAATAAAACTATTTGCATTCGGCTTTTTATCTCCGTACCATAAGCCTAAGAGTAATGTGTTTTCTCTCTTTTTTCTTTCATTAAATGGTAATTCGTTGATGGTCAAGTATAAAGGCCACATACTAATTTTTGAGGATTTAAAGACAGGCACCCCATCAGTGTACCAACTGAAAGAAATATTATCAGGATTCATTAGAAACCCATTATCCACCCACTTTCTATATAAAGATCCATCATACACATCGGTTATAATATTAGGTGGATTGGCTATCCTTTCAAAACGCTTTTGCAATTTAGTATAAAACCCATTTCGTTTGTACATTTCCCGCAGTTGTTCAAGAAATGACAATTGGATGAAATATGAATTGTTCTTTTTGGGACACGAAGGACAAATATCTTCAGCTGATTCGAGATCTCTGGTGCAAAACGAACAATAATAATGTTTCTGTAAATTTGATTCTTTAAGAGAGAAAAATTTTCGAAATTTATATAAGCTATTTTTTTTCAATTGCTCAGGCAAGCAATGTAAATTTATTACTGTTATGATATCTGAGAGACATAACATATGTATGTTATGATGAAGAAGAAGCCTTAAAATGAAAGCATACTGTGAGTAACAGTCAAGGGGGCACCCAGATAAAGTGCCTGATCTTCCCCATAAAATTCGTCATTATTGTTTCGCGCTAGCTCTTCTACTTCATTTTCCATATTCTCATATTCTTCTTCTCTTTCTGTTGCTGCTGCTTGTTCTTCTTCTTCTTCGCTCGTAATATTGTTATATTCGTCATCGTCTGCATAATTGTAAACACTTTCTTCCTCAGTGTCAGCATCGTAAATTTCTCTATGATATTGAAAAAAAATCAAATAAAAAATCTAAGTTCTGATAGATAATAGTTGAATATTGTAAAATAATCGTTTTTTTACTAATAAATTTTTATTGATGTATTTGTTGTTTAATTCTACTTTATCACAATTACTTCTATAGAGATAATGAATGAATATATATATATATATATATATATATATATATATATATATATATATATATCGATCTATATAGAGGTAGATTTTTATAATATTTATGAGAGTTTCGTTGCCGGAGATAATGTTTTATTAAATCAAAATGAAAAAATATACCGTTGATGAGGTGATAACAATCTTTGTCTTTCTATTTGAGGTGATAATGATCTTTCTCTTTCTCTTTGCATATCTTGTTGTCCGTCTCCTACGTCGACACGTCTAAAAATTTCTCTAATAATTTGACGCCGTCTTCTCTGCCCGAGGTCGCCAAAAGCCTTTCTTGACATTTCTACAATTGATGTAATAAGAATCTGTCTTATGCCTCATCTATACATACATACATCATCTATGTATACATACTCTTTAAGATCGATCTTCTGCGCTATAATTTATATTTATAATCCTTATCGAATATGATTGCTTTTCATCTCAGGACAAGACCACATAAGTATTAGTTTATCTGTCTTACTCACTGGATATCGACAAAGATAGGAATGATGGTTATGTTACTGTAGCATATATCGGTCACGTGACTGAACCTAGTGTGACCACGTGATCACACTGCCACCACCGGCCACCGGCACCACCACCACGTAAAACAATCGACATAAGATAGTAGCATTAGTCGTGAAAATTTCGTTCTGTACTTTCGTGATCATTTTGATGAAACGTGATGCCGAAGCCAAAAACCAAAGAATATGCACTTATATGGTGGCTGGACAGTGCCTACAAAGATGTGGTCGATTTGCCGGTATTGCCGCGATCTAGCAGGGAAGTTAATTCTATTGCGTCTGTGAAATGGCGAGATAATAAACGGAAAACAACAATCAATGCGCGCGCTAAAGTTCTCGCCATAAGTGGTAAATATGTCTTTCATAAAATAGTAATTGCTAGTATTGTGATAAAAATAGTGATTTAAGTGATATCTCCGACTATATCAAGTAAAGTAATAGATAAGTTTTATTTTAATTCCGATTGGAAACATGCATTTCCGAGTGGCGAATTTCCGGTATTAATATCGTTTGGTCCTTTGTCATGAAAGTTTTTTACGCCATCATATATTTTTTTGCCATTTAGATTAATAAATTTTTTTAAGGCTGATTTTTTTCTTTTTAGTTATTTTTTACAAATAATTAAAAAATTTCCATTTTGTATTATATCTTATAATAGAATAAATAAAACTGTTAGATACTAAATTTTTTAATCTTTTCATGGTTTATAGCTACACTAAAACTTATTGGTACATAGGTGTTATTTCGTTAACGTTAATGTTCTTCTCAGAAAATCGCGATGAACTGGAAAATATTATTGTCGATAGTCGTGGGGAAATACATGATGCCTCAAATAAAATTTTCTCAAAGGATGTATTGCAAGAGAAGAATGAGATTACACAACAGGAAAAAATATGCAAAAGTATAAAAAAGTCAAACAAAAGACAAATTGAGGAAACAATAAAAAAAGATCGTCCAATCTTTGATAAAGAACATTCTTGCAACGAATATATCTTTCCATCTTGCTCAAAGATTCTCGACGAAGGGATACTTTTTGATAAGCCAGTAAATGATCAACAACCGGCCAAAAACTTTCAGGTATCCGAAACTGTTAGAAATTTTGCGCTTTCACTGAGAGAAAAATATATGATATTTGTGACTATAATTAATAGTGACTATAATTAATATTGTTATTACTAACATTATAGCAGTAATAACAATATTAATTATAGTCACAAATATCATATACTTTTCTCTCAATGTTATTATTCGGTAACAAAAAATTACTACGTAATTAAAATCCATATTCTTAAATATGAATTAAGCTTTGAGTATCTATTTATTTGACCATTTGCCAGAAATCTTTTGAACCTCCTAACTGGAATAATCAGTCCGAGTGGATGAAAGAGAATCCTGTGGATGCTAGTGAAAACTATCCGATTAGAAAAGTGTCTGAAAGTAGTGACATACGTTACGACGGGCAACCAGTTTACACTGAGTTAAAGAACGTTTCATGTATAAAGAACTTGCAAAGCAAATCCAAAACATTTAGTAATAACCCGAATATGTCACATCCTACGAAAGTAAAGGTAAGTTGAAATACAATTGGTACTAATGATGACGACTTACGAAGTTTATAACAATTGTTATAGTAACTAATAGAGCACTTTCATATTATAGAGCATTGCAGGAAGAAATAAAGAGTCTGAAAAAAGAAAAAACGTTTCAAGTAGTTCAGAATCTACAAAAGAATATTCTGTAGAGAATAGCAGCGAAACTTCGAGCCTGGATTCTTCGGATGAATCTCAATCTAGTGAGAAGCAAAACTTCAACACTGCAGCACGATCATTTGCAGGCCTAATACCATTTAAGAGTAATTTTCTAACTACATAATTGTAATTACATTATTTTTACATTTAAGATTATGATGCTAATTATATTCCTTTATTCATGTTTTAGTCACCAAACGAGACATTGAATTTTTAGAATTTCTTCTCGTAGCTATTAGACATTTATATGAATCTGAGGCAAAAGCTGATCGAAATAACAGAGAAATTTTTCAAGTAAGAAGCCCTGAAAGAGTTCATATATAATATAATATATAGATATCATAAATAATTTTATTTTTCTAGTTTATTATTTCTCTTTTTTTTTGTACAGATTCCGGCACACATGCTGAAACCTGGGGACAACCTGGTAAACAATTGCTAACATATTGTTACAAAATTATACTTTCACTAACATAAGCTTATTTACCAATTTTTGAACAACTATTGCAGGTGGAGATATCACCGAATAGTAGCTTTTACTTATCGAGAGAGAAAATCGCTTACATCGATTGAAATCGACAAGGGAAAACCAGTGTGATTGGAAAACGCTTGTGCGAGAAACTCTCCTAGAGGTGTACGGTGAGAGCATCACTAATTATTCTGCCACTGGAAAAAGAGGTGCTCGACCAGCAATTAATGCTATACTTTTTAAAGCTTTATTTAGTATGTAATTTCTATTATATGCTATTATTTATTTTTGTTATGTTTATAATTTATCACGGATAAACAGTAGTATTTTTATTACAGATTGGGCAACTGAGAAAGCTGAAAGACCGATTACTCGAAAAGCATACATACAATGCATAAATAAGTGTGCGTCGAACAAGCGTAAATATAGAAGCAAGAAAGAAAAAAATAGAAAGCGCCGAAAAATGTAAAATATATATAAACATTAACCTTAAGTAACATATTAGGCGTAAGTTTTAAACATCTTTTAAGTTCGTTACATTTTTTAAATATCATTTATAAGACTCTTGTCATTTTATTTGCATTCTAATTTGGAAGATGTTTATCAAAAATTATATATATATATATATATATATATATATATATATATATAATTTTTTTATCTATATGTAATAATTTTTCGGCGTAAATAAAGTATTCATTTTCCTATACATGGATTTAACATCTCTGTTTATAATTTTAGATCGACAAATGCGTATTCTGTCTTGTTGTAAAATGTTGAGACGTGCATGCTGACGTTTCGTTACGTATTCTTCACAACGCGAGAACTGACACGAAACGCACCACATATATATCACGCAATTGCGGTATTAAGCAGCATATTGTCCGGTTGTGCTGTATTTGTCTATATAGACCGAACAGATCCTTCGCCAGCGCGCCATCCTCCAGGTGGACAGTTGGGACTCGTGATGGCACGACTCTGTTCATTAAAATTCGGAATTATTTAATATTCCATCATCTCGTATACTGTACTTGCATTTAATGTGCATCTTAATTTTAATAAATAATGTATTAATTATGTAATTTACTTTACTACAGATAGAATATGTACGATAAGCGAAATATTATATTATTTAATATTTGCTTTTCGCACATTATAGTCTATCTACAGTTAAGCAAATTATATAATTAATATAGATACTTATTTATTAAAATCCAGATGCACATTAAATGCAAGTACAGTATATGAGATGGAATATTAAATAATTCCGAATATATATGCATTTCTAAAATATATATAATACAGAACATGGAGCCTTTTAGAGGTTCTTAAAGGTACTCTTTTGAGCCTTCACATGGAGAAAACGGCAATAAGTGACAATTTCTAGCATCAAGGGAGGACAATAACCAAGTAATGGATAAGCTTACATAGTCCTCTAAATTCCGCGGAACTTGTAGGTCTAATCTAGGATAAAAATTTCGACTCGGGTT